>BROG01000007.1:1685000-2275000 GCA_030159075.1 Atrina japonica
ACATTTTGAATTACATTTTCGATATCACTTTTTGCACGCTAAACTAATTATAATCAATAAAAAGGACAGGAAATCGATATTATTGGTCATGTGACGAAAGGTCAAATCATATGCCAGTTCACCTTTACTTTACAATATGGTTATCGACACTCTTCCATTTTCAAGAATATTACATTAAAAATAGAAGCAAATTAAATGCAAGAAACTCTATTTTGAGAAAAAAAAAAAAAGAACTAGAATATCATAGTTTCATTGAGCAAGTGTTATCTGATAAACAAAATCTTATTTTAGTAGATAAGCTCTATGTCATCGATGATAGCAAAATCTTCGGTATAAGAAATAGTGGAAAGTTTTATATATTAGAGGGACATTAGCGGGTTTTTTTACAGCAATTCTCTCATTTGTACTACTTAGATTGATGTACAAGAACAAAGAAGAAACACATAGACATAAAAATTCTTATATTTTGTAAAAATTGCTTGAGAAAGCCAGTCTGGCAATTTTTTTCTTTGTAAATGATTAATTCGACCTTACTATTCATATATGCATACGACACTGAACCTGACCTTTTTTCTCAAAAAATATAGTAGATCTAATATAATTATTTTGCCTCTGTATATCCCTTATCAATTTAAGTAGTTAAAAACAAATGCATGCAAGTTTTTGTTTGTTTGGTTTTTTTGCGGGGGGGGGGGGGGGGGGGGAAACACAGCTAATGCGTCTTTAAACTTTATATCAGAAATAATTTTGAAGAAACCTAATATGTTTCAAACTACAGGATATACTGGACCTTGGTCTACCATGATGTTCACAGCAATGCAAACATCCATAGATCCAAATACCAAATTAACAACAACTACAACTGCAACAACGACAACAAGAACAATGACGATAGGCCTAGGTAAAAAAGACAAATTGCCGTCGACGTACCTGAGGTTACCATCATGGCTTATGTATGCGGAAATACCAATGATAGTGATAATTACCATTGTAGTGTTAGGAATGGTTTTGTGCTGTTGTCTGAAATTCTTCGGGCTCACCACTACGCGAAACGAAAAGAAAAGCAAAAATAATATCGTTAATGTCGAAAAAGGATCATTTCCCCCAAAACAAGATGAAGGTCTCGAGTTGCAAGAACCGTTTGAATGACATGATTGTCTTCCGTAACAATATCATCCATAGTTACTAAATTTATGCAAAATCTGTGTTTTGGATCCGCAGATGCGTATCACATAGAAAATTATAGTGGGTTTCAATTACTTTGTGGAATTTCGTTATTTTGAAATTACAGAATTTGGATATTCGCGTGCTTATATGTATGCGGTCAGTCAATATTTTATATTATACAAGACATTGTCGTATAATCAAGACAGTAAAGCATGTTTGTTTGTTGTTATTTTTTTGTTTAATGGGCATACAGTTTTATTTCTTGAATTTCGTTTCCTTGTTTGCTCGGGGAGTTTTATGAAACAAAAATTTAACATGTTAATTGCACTACAATTATTAAACAAATATTTTTCGCATGTCAGTTACTTTTGTCATATTCTTTCCTTGTGTTGTGGAAATTAATATCAGTATTGTCAGTGTAAACAAATATTTCTAATTGTCGATATTTGGATTTTAGGTTTGTGCAAAGGATACATTCAGCTGATTGTCTTATTGTCTAGATATTTTCATATATGTTACATGTATACAATTATCCAAGCTGAGTTGATGGACAACACAATTTTCTTTTGTATAAATTTTTCGTGATTTAAAACAAATATTCCTACAACTGACCTTCAACACCACCAACAACTTTTACACAGCTATACGAAAACGGTGAGGATTTCTTCATGTATTTAGTAACATGAGCTTTTAACGTGCAATAGGTGATCCGTTTAATAAATGATCCAATGTGCTAGAGCATGGTCAACTGACGATCAATTCAGATGCAAATAATGAAGTGATAATTCGTTATCCTAGGACATGTGTGATTCGTTAGCATCACGATTAATCTACTCATATTGTTTGCAGTTATCATGTTTTGAATTACGTCTCAGAAAAAAAAATACTGATTTGTCTATTACCGACTTCGACAAGGAGTTATTACTAGATTTCATTTGCATTTCACTGAAGGCTGTTGTCTGATCTCAGCTCTTGATGTTCCAGAGAACAGTTTTTGTTCTATATTCAACTCATCTATCTATCTATCTATCTATCTATCTATCTATCTATCTATATATATATATATATATATATATATATATATATATATATATATATATATATATATATATATATATATATATATAAAGCACACATACAGAAATATCAAGGCACCTAAAAACTCACCATGCCCCGGCTGGGGTTCGAACTCACAACTACGGCACCAAGCGCCTGGCTCCCATGCTCGACGTTTTAACCACTCGACCAACAACGCATTCACAAAAAAGAATGTTTCGATAGCGATATTTAGATTTCCGAAGATGAGAAAGATGTGAATGAATTTTAATCCTATGTAAATGACAATGGACCTGACACTCACACACACACACACACACACACACACACACACACACACACACACACACACACACACACACACACACTGTTAAGAAAAGTGTAGTACATCAAAATTATCTATTAATATTTGCTTTATTCCGTGAGCGCTTCCATCATCGTGGTTCTTCAGACGGACACTGTCGTTACTAACAGTTACAATTTTTTATTCTTCGATGACGTCATGATGACGTCGGACGGTAGCAATTATCATTTACAGAATTAAATTTATAAAACGATTATTCTCTGCTTTGTTTGGGGTCGTAGATTTTGATGAAATAGACCCTTTAGGAGTAACTGCAGTCCTGTGATATATATATCCGTCTTCACGCAACACATAGCAGTACTCAGGCAGTTTAATACAATCAGGAACTGGATAATTATACAGTAATGCAATAAACTATAACAGCAACAGCATACATGTACTGCGGTGAAACGTTTCCTTACTCCGACTTAACTTTTCCCGTGTGTGTGTTATAGATTATAACGAACTTACACAATTTTCAGAGTTTAAGATCATTAGTTGAACAACTCTAAAAAAGGTAAAGAACGTCATTTTCTATTCATATACATACCAGCAGGTAGGTAAATGATCACTTCAATGGGCCTAAATATTGATTTATCAAGTTCGTTGTATCATTAATTCATCTCTTGCTGGTACCTGGTGATCTTGTTGTTGTTTTATCAATGTTCTAAGCGACACTCAACAATTTTTCAGTAACATACAGTGACGACCTGTTTTAAAGATGGTAGGCACAACCCGTTTGCAATCTTCCAGAGAAAAGACTCTCGGCCATCTGCAATCTGTCTGGCAGACATAACTACATAATAAGCTTAGGTTCAAGGCCTAAACTGATAAATGATATATTTTGCACAGTTTAATTGAGGAAAGAACGTCATTGCTACAAATCACTGATAAATCTTAAGATAGCGAAAAAAGAAAGATTGGTATTGAGTTTAATTAGAAGGATTAGACAATGATTTTACTTACATAACATCAACGATGAAGATAGTTGTAAATATTAACACTAGTCTCTTAGTATTTCGGCAAAATTATGGTAATATTGCATGTAAGGAAAACACTGGTTTAGAATTTGTAGGAGGGCATGATGTAATGCATTTTTAGATATAGGTTGCTTATAAGTTTCAGTTTCGACTCACCTCTAGGTAGTGTCACTGATGTGTCAATACCCTTTTTAATCACACCGGTATTTCGGATGAAACTCATTTTAACTTAACACCGATGCCTATTGTCATTTTAAGCATTGTAAGCGCGGCATACTAAAGGTTCCTTATCAAATTGTCAAACGTCAATATCTCAACGAAAACTGATTTCTTTATAGGAATAAAAGATTTTAACGAAATTCTGAACAGGATGTATAATTTATAAGAGGTGTTGCATAATAGATATAGAATTACGCTTCTCTCGTGAGAGTGACTAATATAAAACATCTCAAATACCAAAGTATAAACCCTAAGGATGTCCAGGACACAGATACAAATCCGGCAAAAATGGACCAACAAGGACCTCTGGAAACGAAGAAGTGGAATCAGGTGCCATGGAGGAGTAGCATCCCTTGTCGACCGGTCACACCCGCCGTGAGTCCACAGTCATGTCCAAATGAAATACGTGAGGAACGAATCCTCGTCACAATTGGTACAGACGTCTCAACAACCGCCAGCGAAAAGGCAACTCAACATTTCACCTAGTGAAACAGAGTAATCGCAAACAAGACTATTATACCGACCGTAAAATTTGAGGAACGTTGACATCAAACGCAGTATTCGATATTCTTGTGTCAATAATTTGTTAGTGAGTAGTTTGCATCTGTAAATGAAATGTTCATATGTTGAACACGCCCTGGCATATCGGATCATTTGTGAAATATAAACTCCATATGTGGGTGATTGTGGGATGTTACTACTTAAATGTGGAAAAATTACGATGGGAAAGCCGAAATCGTCGCGTTTGTCGTATAGCTTAGTTGCCAATTTCCCGTCTGTGTCTATAGTAAGTACAATGTCTAAGTATGAAGCGTATGCGCTTGATTCTGTTGTATCTTTTATTTCTAGTTCGCTGGGACATATCGCATTGGCATATGTATGAAAATTGTCATTATTAATTGACAGAACGTCGTCGATATATCTAAATGTGAAATTAAAGGACACCACTAGCTTTTTCTTCTTTTGATATAGCAGTTTCGGAATGAAGTCTGCTTTGTACGAATAAAGGAACAGGTCGGCCAATAAAGGGGTACAGTTGGTTCCCATAGGAATGCCGACAGTTTGTTGAAAGACAACGTCTCCGAACATTACAAATATATTGTCAATTAGAAATTCCAACATGTTTTTTATATCAACTTCAGTGTATTTATGTGTAGAATCAGAGTGGTGTTTGACAAAATAAGTATCATGATAACCAATCACTAGATATTTAAATTTTCGGGTACCACCTTTAGTGAAAAAAACAGTTCTCTATGCTAAAAAGTCTTTCTTTTAATTTTTGATGTGGAATAGTTGTGTAAAGAGTAGAGAAGTCGTTTAGAATTTTTAAGTAGCCACATCTGATTTACACCGCTTCTGGAATAAGCAACTGTACAGTATTGTTGAAGTTTCTCCTTAACGGCTGTCAATATTTGGTAAGGAGGAAAGATAAAGGTTAGGTAGAACATTTTCTAGATCCTCTGCTTATATGGGGTTTTATGAAGTTTAGGTATCCAATATAAATATGGTAGCTCAAAATCAGTATCGGTTGTAGGTACATCAAAAGAGCGTAATACGGACACGTGATTTTGAAGGATCTCGTCCTTTGAAAGTGAGCTACGTGTGTGTGTAGGATTACCAGAATTCGCATTAAACCCTAGTTCCTCTAATAAACAATTATAGTAATGTGCCTTGCAAATAAAAACTATATTATTTGAGGCTTTGTCTGCTGGGACAAGTACATATTGGTCATGTAATCTATCCAGTTCAGTTAGTACTTCTGGATCACTAAATACAAAATAACGTGTTTTCATAGTTCCTTTAAGTTTTCGAATACGAGATTTTATCAACGATCGTACAGCTTTTAGCCATTCAGATAAAGTGTCTGCTTCCACGTCTTCATGATTGGCCCATCGTCTGGCATAATCCTCGGCAGAATTCATATAACTAAACTGAAATTCTGACGCCAATTAAAGAACGGGCTTAGCGGTATTTGGAACCTCTTAAAATAAGATTTTTGAGGTTTTCATTTTCAACAATAGAAACGTCGCAGGTGACAGTTACGTCTCTGTAGTGGTTTAAAGCTGACAACTGATTTGTTGCTCAACTTTTAACGTAGTTTTATGAACTGTCAAAACTCACCTGAAGACGCCACAATCTTTTTAAAGGTTAAGCGCCAGATATTTTTATTTGCGCTATTGACGATCGTCAATGTAGTAAGGATTCTTTAGTATGCCGCGTTTACTGTGACATTGAGGATCGCTTTTGAAGTTTTATCCGAAATGCCGGTGATTTTCATCCCATATGCTTCAAACGCTTGGCGCGGGAACAGTGATGCAATGTTCATAATCGCCAACATGGCATCATACACGTTATTAGTCTTCGGAGCGTAAAAATTAGTATAGATTCACAGTCCAACAGACAGACTAATGTTGGATATTCCCAAATGGATGAGCAGAAGCATACAGGTAAGCCGAGTCTAAGCCAGTAGGGCCTACAGGTATACCGAGTCTAAGCCAGTAGGGCCTACGGCTGCCATGCCTGACGCTCTAACGACTCGGCCATCGAATGCGGTGTTTAGATTTCCGAACATGAGAACTTGGTCGTAGAGATATATGTAAAAGGTTTTTAATCCTACGTAATGACAATATATATATATATATATATATATATATATATATATATATATATATATATATATATATATATATATATACTAACGACAAAAACTGTGTATACTTAAAAGTGAAATAAAAACATAAAAAAGTATTCTTTAATCGCTCTTTATTGTAAAAGGCATAGTTTAATATACTAAGCGCTTGTTTGAGTGTACACTCAATTTGTTAAACATCGCGTTCGATTCGCCTTGATGGCCACATAACACTTTTCTGGAGTTTCGAATCTAAGCGACACGTGGTTAGTAATCTATTAGAATTTCTTGCATTCTTTGACAGTATTCATTGTATTGAAACAGATAACAACATTGGTTTTTGGAATAAAATTTAAATTAATAGATGCCTCGCATGATTAATAATGATCGTTTGCGTGCTATTGGGATGCTGGAAGCTTGCATATCTCAATGCAATGTGGCAAGGCAGTTTGGAGTTTATATTAACACTGTAAATGCTTTATGGAGACGACATCAGCAAACTAGACCGCCCACGATCAGAACACCCGCGTGTGACGTCATGCCGGCCAGACACGTATATACGGACGTCACATTTGCGTAATCGATTCCAATCGATTGGAAGCATTCCGGAGTATCGACGGATAAGTCCTCGTACCGTAAGAAACGGATTGCGAGAGAACAACATCCGTCTTCGACGTCCTGCTCAGGCGTCACCGTGTTGCGAGGTTAGCGTGGTGTAGGAGGCATCGTTGTTTCGATAACAGAAATTGGGCGGAAGTTCTGTTTACGGAGGAGTCGAGACTTCGACAGCAATGACGGTCATGTTCTGGCTTACCTTCGTGCCGGAGAACGTTACATTGACGCATGCGTTATTCAGCGTCGCCAATTCGGCAGAAGGAGCGTTATGGTCTGGGGTGGAATTCTAACACATGGAAGGACCCCTTTGGTGATGATGGAGGACAATTAAACCGGCGTACGCTACAATTCCATTCACAACAACCAGCGTAAGTCATTCTGCAGCAGGGCAACGCACGACCGCACGCATTGTTAGTGACTATCTACAGCAGCAAAACGTGAACGTGCTACCCTGGCCTGCGATGTCACCGGATTTATCGCCTATAGAGCATGTTTGGGATTAAATTGAACGACGTCTAAGTCATGAGAGCACCCCCTCCCCCGCCGCTACGTTTGACGCTTTGCGTCGTGCGTTATTGCGCATACCAGACATTTTGCAAAATCTGATTCGTTCAATGCGTTGTAGGTGTGAAGAATGCATCGGTGTAAATGGCCGTCATACACGCTATTAGACTTGTGAAACATTTATGCACTTCCCCCTTACTTTTAGTGGCTGTTCGTATCAACCATAATGGACATAATTTGTGATTTGATGTTTGAACTGAAAGACAATGCATTATATTAAATAATAATATACATAATGTAACATAATATTTTGTATGTGAATCTATAAATGAAAGTACTAAACTACACAGTTTCTTTTTTCCGCTAGTACATATATATACACATACAACAGCATACATGCACAGCGGTGAAATGTCCTTGTAACATTTCTTTACTCCAAATTAACTTTTCCCGTGTGTGTGTGTGTGTGTGTGTGTATTATAATGGTTTACACAATTTTCAGAGTTTCTATTTAAGATCATTAATTGAACAACACTAAAAAGGTCAAGAACGTCATTTTCTATTCATATACCTACCAGCTGTAGGTAAATGATCACTTCAATGGGCCTAAATATTGATTTATCAAGTTCTTTGTATCATTAATTCATCTCTTGCTGGTATCTGGTGATCTTGTTGTTGTTTTATCGATGTTCTAAGCGACACTCAACAATTTTTCAGTAACATGCAGTGACGACCTGTTTTAAAGATAGTTGGCACAACCCGTTTGCAATCTTCCAGAGAAAAGACTGTCGGCCATCTGCAATCTGTCTGGCAGACATTATTACATAATAAGCTTAGGTTCAAGGCCTAAACTGATAAATGATATCTTTTGCACAGTTTAATTGAGGAAACAATGTCATTGCTACACATCACTGATAAGTATTGAAATAGCGAAAAAGACTAGTATTGAGTTTCATTAGAACGTTTACACAATAAATCTTACATCGATCAAGAAAGTTGAAAACATTAACACCAGTCTCTTAGTACTGCAGCAAAGTCAGTAGTCCTATATGGTAATATTGTATCTATGAAAGCAATACCCCGGTTTAGAATTTGTAGGAGGGCATGGTGGAATGTATTTTCAGATTTAGTTTGCTTATAACTGACTTTCAAGTTTCAGCTTTTGACTCACTTCCGAGTGATGTCACGGATGTGTCAATGTCCATTTTAGTCAACGGTTTTTCCGATGAAACTTAAAACCGATGTTTAGTGTCATTTGTGGCTAGGAACAAAAGATATTGCTCATCGCAACAAAAATCTAAACAGAATTTATAATTTATAAAAGGTTGCATAATAGATATAGAATTACGCTTCTCTCGTGGAAGTAACTAACAGTTACGTCTCTGTAGTGGTTTAAAGCTGACAACCGATTTGTTGCTGAGTTTTAACGTAGTTGTATGAACTGTCAAACCTAACCTGATCTTTTTAAAGGTTAAGCGCGTAATTATTTGGTCTGCACAATTGACGTTCGTCAATGTAGTAAGGATTGTTTAAATGTGACATTAGATTTGTTGCTAAACTTTTAACGTAGTTTTATAAACTGCTAAGAATCACTTGAAGACGCAACAATCTAGAGGTGAAGGGCCACACAATTTTATTTGTGCTATTGACGTTTGTCATTGTGGTGAGGATTCTATAGTATCCCGCGCTTACTGTGACATGGAGAATCGGTTTTGGCAATGCATTTAGATTTATTATTTGGCCTTGTATTATATCACTTTTCCTTTAGAAAATCTAATCTAATTGACAGTTTTAAATTTATCCGAAATGCCGGTGACTTTCACCCCATATACTTCAAACACTTGGCGAGGGAACACTGATATAATGTTCATAATCCCTAACAAAGCATACGCGTTTCTAGTCTTCTGTGCTTAAAAATTAGAATGAACGATTCACAGTCCAACAGACAGACTAATGTTCGATATTCCCAAATGGATGAGCAGAAGCATATAGGTATGCCGAGTCTAAGTCAGTAGGGCCTACAAGTATACCGTGTTAAAGCAAGTAGGGCCTACAGGTATACCGGGTCTAAGCAAGTAGAGCCTACAGGTATACCGAGTCTAAACCAGTAGGACCTACAGGTATACCGAGTCTAAGCCAGTAGGGCCTACAGGTATACCGAGTTAAAGCAAGTATGGCCTACAATATATCGAGTCTAAGCCATTAGGGCCTACAGGTATACCGAGTTTAAGCCAGTAGGGCTTATACATGTACCGAATCAAAGCCGGTATGGCCTACAGTTATACCGAATATTAGCAAGTAATGACTACAGATACACCGGGTTTAAGCCAGTAGGACCGTCAGGTATACCGAGTCTCAGCCAGTAGGACCTATCAGTATACCGAGTCTAAGCCAGTAGAATCTAGAGTTATACCGGGGCTAAGTCAGTAGGGTCTACAGGTATACCGAGTCTAAGCCAGTACGGCTTACACGTATACCGAATCAAAGCCAGAAGGGCCTACAGGTATACCGAGTCAAAGTCAGTAGGGCCTACAGGTATACCGAGTCCAAGCCAGTAGGGCCTACAAGTATACCGAGTCTAAGCCAGTAGGGCCTACAGGTATACCGAGTCAAAGTCAGTAGGACCTACAGGTATACCGAGTCTAAGCCATTAGGGCCTACAAGTATACCGAGTCTAAGCTATAGTTTGCCATATAAAACAAACACAAAATATTTGTGTGAAGGATCATTGCTTCATAACATTAGAAGCATGAAGAAAATGAATTAACATACATATAAAAATAACAGTGATACAAAAAAAAAAGACCAAAGCGAAGGTGGGCATTAACAATTTCCATAAATTCTCTCTCATTATGAAAATCGGTGTGTAACATATAGCAGGAGATGGTCCTGTGGTTCTGAAATACTTATTTTGTAAAACATAATTTTTTTGTTTCTAAATTGAATCCACTTCGTAACCTTGTTCTAACATACAAACTCGTTCATCATTGAAAAGCACAAATAAGTCGGAAGTTATAAAGGGCTTAAATAATCTCCGAGCAGTATTTACTTCCTTAAAATATAATATATAAATTATTTCCCCTTCCGTTACCGGAACACCTGGTCATCTTGTTCTTGTCCGTTATTGTTAACAATTTTAACCCCTAAATACACATTTGGACTGGTCTAAATCTGACTGATTTACAGAGGCGTCCATTGTTTTCAGGGTTGATGAGTTAATTATCATCCATTAGAAAATGATCATAGATTCAAAGTCAAAATGAGTTATTGTTGGTTGTTAAACACTGTTGTTATATTGTACAACGAGTAACGACTTCAATTATCGGCTTTATGAAATGTTACACAACACGTTTTCTGCTTGAATCCATCAAAATGATAGCATCACATGCAATGTAAATTAAAGCGGTGCGTGGCAGTTGTATACAATGTGCATTACAAACGGACAAATGCAAAGCATTTGAAAAATATTGGGTCAGTTCATAAGGTGTATTCATAACCGGCTTTAGAAAACAAATGATCCGTAACGAAAGACGGCGTTAAAGAGGAATATACACAGTTGACATATACTGGGTGTTGTCACAATATAAACGTGTATAGCACAAATATACCGAGTCATTCTCAGCTGTGAAAGTACGTACATTAGGCAGGTAAGAACAATTTTATGTACCCCAAAGCAATGTCAGAAGAATAGTTTTGCAACTTCTTCCATTGTATACTCTTTATTGCAGTCATGTCAATAAGACATTTATTGTTTATGATTTTGTCGAAGAAGGAAACTTGCCAACAATTAACCGACTATTTTTTAATTTTTGAAACCGTGCAGAATTTGTACAATAGATATACCATTCGCGTTTTAATGATAGATTTGCAGGTAAAATGTATATTTCATATGTAGTTGAATATATTGAAATTTTACAACACCACAATGGTTTTAAAATGCTTACAGAATATGTTTGCACTATATATTTACAGTAGCTCGATAATTTTCAATCAACATATGCGTTTCACTGGAGTACACATACACGTATATATGGAGTAGACCCACGTGGCAACTTGCATATTAACTTTTATATTATGTTCATTAACTGGGATCATGTTTGTTACACAATGGCGCTGTAGCGGAAAGAGATTATTTCCCGTCATTCAGATTTAAAATATAAACATTTACACTTTGTATATAGAAAGTGATAGTATAAAGCTCTTGTTAACACGTATAGGTTGGACTCCTTATATTGTACCTTGGACATTGCGTATGATTTTAAGTGGAAGTTTGGAAGTTTGCAAAACGTAGTTAGGTAAATTTTTTTTTGAGATTTCATATTTACAACTTTTTTCGAGGTAGTCTTTAAAATAAAATACAGTTTTAAGGGGGCGTACAGTGATTGGATTTAAACAATGGGAAGGAAGTAAAAACGCTCTAGCTGTCCAGCTTTCACATTTTCTACTTGTATCACATGTAACATCTCGTTGGAAAAGGTTTACTTTTAATTACATCTAACATTGTTATATGCAAGTTAATTCATTTGACACTAATGCTGAATTCATATTTTAAGATGCAGGCCCTACTTACTTAATTTAGTAAAGGTCTGTGCCCAACATGCGTAGTAATATGTGCGCAACGCGTATAGAATTATGTTAAAGGAGCATTAGCTACGTCATTAGCTAAATCGTTTCGATTATTTCTACTTTTACTGCTTGTACTTGCAAAGAGATATACATAAGCATAAAAAGTCATATATTCCTATATATTTTGTGAAAATAAGGTCTAGATCTGTGTCGTATGCATATACAAATAGTTAGGTCGAATTGACCTAGCGCCAAGTGTCTGACACATGACTGTAATTGTGCTTTTTGACGTCATTCGATTGTGATGTCATAATCACACAAGTGTTTGACGGGCCATTTAATTGTGATGTCATAATGGAAAAGTTTGCTAATAGGTGTGGTGTCGAGCATTTGGCGATAAGTCAATTAATCATTTGAAAACAAATAATTGCAAAACTTGGTTTTTCAAGTAATTATCACAAAATACATATATTGTATAGGAATTTAAGAATTTTTTATACCTGTGTATATCTCTTTTTTTATACTCGCTCTAAGTAGTAAAAAGGGAAAAAATAGTTTGAAATAAAAACACAGCCAATTTTCCTTTAAATGGAGAAACACTTTTTTCAAAGTCCTCTTTTTACATATTGTCTCACGTGTGTTCAGCGCAAAACATTCATTTTCTCTTTAACTTATCACTTGATTATTCTAAGATAAATTTACATAATAACGTCGACGTAAAACAATAAAGTGATTATAACTAAAAAATTTGGCCCCTGGTTATTTTCGACCCAGATTATTTTCGCCCTTTTACAACATATTCGCCACGTCTTGAAATTGCCCTAAATAAACATGGTCACATATATTGCATGTATGACCATGCCTTAATTGTTTAGCTTGACAATATCGCTTTCGTTAAAAAATTAGCCCTCTCACCTAAGGCGAAAATAGCGAAAATTAAATATGAGCGAATATTACCAAAAAAATAATTAGATAAATAAATAATTTTTTTTTTTAAAACCTCTCAGACGAGATTGGGTATAACTCCTTCAACCATTTTCGTCTTAATAGAGGGTGGAATTAGTTATTCTATTAAATTGGCGTTTTCAACGATTTTTCAGTTATATGGCGGCGATCAGTTTTTAATGGTGGAGGAGAGAACCCGGTTACAATGTACCCGGGAAGAGACCACCCGCCTTCTGCATGTAAACTGGCAAACTTTCTCACAAAATCAGCTCATGTTCCAGTGAGGCTTGAATCCGTTCTGACTAGAGGAGACTTCATAAACGGTTAAAGCGCAATGCACTAACCACTCAGCCATGGCCGCCCAAGTCTGCAATTTATAAAGCGCTTTAATGAATATTTTTTATAAGAACAAAATTTTGGTAGGTAAAGTAATAAATAAATAAACGTCATGAATTTCAAAAATGCTCTTTTATTTATTATTCATTTATGTTTTTGCCTGTACGTACTCGACTTTGATTTTTCATTCAGAAAATGGGACTTTATGTGTTTGATCTACGCCATGGAACGTATTGTACAGAAAAAAACAACAATAGAAACATTTTAAATACTCTCCTTCCCGGATGATTGTTAAATACTATCATTCCGTGCTTGAATTTCAGCTCACTGAACAATCCTTAGTTTAAATATTGATGTTTTATGTAAACTTTGACGTTTTATTTTCTTCACAACTTTGATAAACCAACTTTACATAGACTCTACACACAATGATCCAAGTTCACACAGACATTGGGTTTATTTTGTGTAACCCTCCTTAACCTCTTTATTATATCACGGTAGACTTCTTAACCATAGTCAACCTTAATCGTATTGCTTTATCCGTTATGTTGCGTAATTAGTGGAAAACTGCATGGGCTTTTGTATTATTTGTTGGAAACTAGATTTTGTTAACATATGTTGTTTACCGTATAAGTTGAAAAAATTATCGTATATCTGTTATCTCTTGTAGTTTCATGGGCGGCAATGGTAATAAGATTTCCGGCAATATCCGACAACTTCCGTAACCGGGATTTCTTGCGAAAATTGAATAATTTTATTAAATGTGCATATGGTGTGTGACTTGTATGTTTCAACACTCTAATCATATGAAATACAAGCAAGTATGACAATAAACGTAACACTGTACAGTGAATCATGCATATGGCATTAACCCATTCACCCCTAAAGACACATTTGGACTAGTCCAAGTCATTGATTAAAAGTGAAGTCCATTATTTTCAGGGTTTGATAAGTTAATGATATTGTAATGGAGGGAGAAAGACAAATTTAAACAGGATTACAAACAATAAATATATAGTAACTGTATTTTTTTAAGGTCGACATACAAAAAAAAAACCAAAACAAAATAGACTGAATAAACCGGATATGTATCATTTGAATAAAGTTATCATATTCGCACATTTTGGTAAAACCCCTGGTAAATCAAAGAGTGGGAACATTATAAAGTGGAACGAAAACTAAAACATATCTTACGTATTTTTTAATGAAAAAGCTCTTTTATTTTATTGACACTGAAATGTTTTACATATTCAAATACTGGGATACTTCTCTCTTAAAGAAGCATTAGCTGTATCCCCAAATATTATTTTCTTTTTTACTACTAGTATTTTTATTGATATACAATAGGGAAAAAGAGATACACACAAATATACAAATTCTTGGATTGCTATATATTTTGTGCAAATTGCTTGATAAAGCCAGCTTGGCTATCACTCACATGCATTTGATTAATTCAGCTTTACTATTTGTATATGCATGACACACTGGGCCTGAACTTATTTTCACAAAATATAAGATAAGATATGCTTGTGTATAGCTATTATTTGTTATTGTACATCAGATATACAAGTAGTACAAATAAATCGAAATTTACTTTTGGTAAACATAGCTTAATGCTCCTTTAAGTGACAGTATGCCGAAAGTTTTAAAAAGAGTGAAATTCATCTTCTAAATAACTATGGCATCTTTTGAAAGTTCTTTCTTTTCTAGGAATAGTTAATGAACGTCCAGTTTTGTGAAGACAAGCTAATTTTCATATCTGCTTCTTGCAAAACACTACAATATAGGTTTATACAAATCATATTGGATCAAAAGTGGTACACAAAATTTTTGTAAAAGTACATTTTTGAGAAAAAAATTAAATCCCGAATAAAATGAATATACCAAAATTACTGTAAGTCCAAGCAACTTTGGAAAGTGTTTTTTTTATTATTGTTATTATTATGGGTTTTTTTTTGTAAATATTTCGTAAAAATGCCGTCATATGGGTATATTATCCATACAGTCATTGAATATAACCAGAGTCATGAACTTTTACCCCCATTGATTACGTTTCAACATACAGTAAATCTTTTAATAATCGCGAATCGCTAGATTCTATTCATTATCTTTCTTTGTATTGAAACCGGATGTTTACGATTAACGGTCTTGTGCGCAAGTCAATGGAGGATACAATTCATATGCAGGGTTGTTTTGACAGTACTCTCAATCTAGTGTCTATGATGACTTACGAGGGATGAGATATATACACCCCCATAAAAAATAGACAGTTCCAGTGAAACTCAACAAACAAATTACAGTGATTAACTCAGCAACAATTACATCTCGAGTATTGGAGGGCCGTTGGCAGAATTACCTCTTATCGAGGTAAATAAAAAACGATAAAAGGGTCTTTGACTAAATAACACTCGAGTATTGGGGGGTCTCCTTCATATTTGAAGGCAGACTTGATTACGACTGTGACAGCATTTAAATAAAATACTGCTATTTTTATTGATTATGCGTTGATTTACGTTTCTTTGATCAACCATTTTATAACGACAAAATAAAAAAAAAAACACTTTCCGGTGTTGCTGGGACACATAGTAACTCAATTATTTAGTTTAACCATTATTTTACCAAAAAGTGAAAACTTGATAAAAATGTATCATTAAACGATTGGTAATGTAAATGTAAGGTTTTTACCTTATACTCTCTATTTGTATATATAATTATGCGTCTAATTTACGTCACCTTGTGTTCAACCATTTTAATAATGGAGAAGTCTAAATCATAAGAAATGAGCATGCCACTTAGTTACTTGGGGCTTTAAAAGTACATCTTTTTTCAGATTTTAAATAGTTCTATTTCATATCACATTTAAATATGTACATGTATATCATGTATATATATATTCATTACATGAATTTGTATCAGATTTTTTTTAATCAATCAAGATTGTTTCCTTGTTGATTCTTTCCTACAAATTTATTATTCGAAATATTAAATAGTCCTTTTATATTTCCTTTTTAAATATTTCCCGTTACTTAATATTATCATCGCACTTCTTGTGATCATATAACATACAAACGACTTCTCTTTAAGGTATTAAATGTACATACAAGATGTCAATATCCCAGTTCAGAACTATGAAAGACAAATACATAAGTGATGAATTTTAAAGGGGCATTACTCGTTTTTCAAATTACTTTCTCCTTTTTACTACTAAAATTCTTATTTAATAACAAAAAAGAACATAACAGTCTTTAGATTCTTATACATTTTGTGAAAATTGCTAGAGAAACCCAAATTTGGTACTGTTTTAATTGCAATTGATTAGTTCATCCTTACCATTTATATATGAATATCACACTGGATCTGACCTTATTCTTACAAAATATATAGGAATATAAGATTTTTATGTTTATGTATAGCTCTTAATTGTTATTTGACATCAAGTACAAGTAGTAAAAGTAGAAAAAATTCAAAATAATTTTTGATGAACTCAGTAAAGCTGAGGAAATATTTGGTACAATAAATCTTTGTTGGTTGGTTGGTTATCAACTTAAATTAAATTTTCCTGTGTTAGCTAGTTTTCCACAAAGAAAGTTAAATTTATCATTAGTGGTAAACAATTTGATAGAATGATACGGATATCGTTCTTAAAAAAGAAAAAGAAAAACAAAAATATAGAATGAAATGATTCAGAGACGATAGGGAATTGGACCGAAATTACGAAAACTTTGCGCAAACACTGTATAGTTGTTTAATTTCACGTGGAGAAAATTTCGCAGTTTTTTTAAGAACTTATTAACGGGTATTAAGTTTCATGCAAGATAGGTTATGAATTGTCTTTTGAAACTTCATAAATGTAAGTCATTATACTCACGCGAATTTAATTTCGCGGAATTGTCTATAATCGCGAATATAGCGAAATTAAATCCCCCGCAAATAAAAAGCAACTTTACAGTAAATAATATGTTGAAGAATATAACAGGCACCCAAAAACTTCGACATGACAAAAATATACCTTGACAGGTAGCCCGTACACTCTCAGGTATATAAATGATATATTTGAAATAACGCTTTTTGGTGTGATCAAATGGAGGCATTTATACGTTAGGGTATTATTTTCCGGTGACCATGAATCCTTAGACATAATATCGTGAAGGTCGAATGTTAGGTACACAAGTTTCTTTGTTGTTGTTTTTAATACGAAGTCACGAAGATTGCTTCTATAATTTCAAATATGCATTTAAATATCCTACCTAGCTTTCAAGAGATATAATCTGTCACCGTTAAATATTACTTTGGAAACATCAGTAATCCATTTGATGTAAAATTGGCACACGCAGACGACATAATGTACACACGGTTTTAATAGCTTGAATGATATGAAATGAACCTAATATAAATAATCATGGAATACCAGAATCCCATTAATGAGATAAACTAGGTTTAACTGGAGCAAATCTAGGTTTAACTCATTGATGTGATTTATATATATATATACTGCATGGTTTTTCCATATAAAGTCATTGTAGTTTCCTACCTTTACCAGCCTAACCGTCTAAGGCAGTGTATCTGTCTGAGATATAAATGCAGAAGCAGTTGATGTTATAAATAGTAACAAAAATTATAAGAACAACCTCATATGTCTTTATGCATATCATGTGTTACTTACATACACATACAAAATTTCACTGTTGGCTATACTTGAAATTTATCACAGAATTTCGTAAATTTCTATTGGTCAATTATCTATCATAAAATATCTCTATTGACCTATCGCCAAATGATTCGACATAGCATATTTTGGCAAACTTTTCCATTATGACGTCACAATCGAATAACGTAAAATAAAGCACATGGACAGCCATGTGGCAGACACTTAACAATAGGTCAATTTTGCAATAGCTATACATGTACCATTCAAGACGTATGCTAGTTCTGGATATAAACTGTTTAAAAATCATAGAATAATGTCTTTTTATATACTTTTTGATTATCTATTGCCATTAGCTAACTTTTCAATTAAAAATTCAAAACTGAGCATATGGCGTCTTACCTCAATAAAATTTTGAATTGTTTACAAATAAGCAATACAAATTTATCTAAACTCATTTCAATTTGAAATTGTTTGCAAAAATATTTTCTTCTTGATAATAGTTTTATGTAGTTGTAGCTATGTCCAAAGTCATTGAGCGATTATAACAGTTTGACCTTACATACATGGTGTTTATATCTCACAGATGATCCGATATGCCATGTCGTGTTCAACATATGAACATTTCATATACAGAGGCAAACTACTTACTGATAAGTTATTGTCACAGGCATATCGATCGTGATTTCAATGTTTTGGTAAATTTTATTGTCTTGTTTGCAATTACCGTGTTTCACTAAAGGAAAATGTAGATTAATCTATTTGACATCGGTTGTTGAATCGTCTGCATCAATTCTGATCAGGATTTATTCCCCACTTATTTTAGTTGCATTTTACTATGGACTATAACATTTGTATCATGTTTATATTATTGTATACTTTATATTCAAGTTCATTGCTTTGTGTATATATTTATTTGTTCCTCGCGTACGTTTTACAGGTCTTTATATACGTTTAATCATGTTCAAATGTCTTTTTCAGGACAATGACATCTGTAGGAGTTGGTAGATTCCCCGGTCGTAGTAATAATGATGCAAGGAATCCTATGTTAAATCGTGTTAGAAGGAACCTGAATGAATTAAATAAACCTTCGAATCCTGAAGATGTATTGTTTTCATCGTTTAACATTTTTACTAATGGAGTCAACAAATGGAGTGGAGAACTGAGTATGAAACACCAAATTTATCTATCCATATATGCATATAAAGTCAAACGCACTTATATTGAAAAATGTCAGATTGAAATCCTGCTTTTGTTTTTGTTAAAAGGAATTTGATTCCCCAGCCAAATGTCTATGTTATCATTATAACCCTGTACTTTGAGAGCTACTTTTGGACTTGTATGATACCACTTTCTCTTTGGAAAATACACATATTAAATTGTAGCTCAACTGATGAAGTCTAATTGACATAAACAATATCGTCTTAAACATGGTAACTTTGGTATTATGTTTATATTATTTGAAACCCCTGTTTAATTGAAAGAATAATACGTTTCTCTTCGCTTTTAATATATCCGGATTCGACTCTTATTCCATGGCCGATATCTTTGGCTTTTTATGAACTGCCATGCTGTTGAAGTTGTATCTTTCGGTACTTCCTGCATTTCTATGTGCTGTGTGCGTAAAAACTAACTTCAGTCGAACGTTGATATATTCAGATAGACGGGGAATAGTTCTTTCTTTCAAATAAACGGGGGTTTCAAAATAACAGGGTTATGATAGTAACAAATGAATATGATACAATGACATATCTTGTTTCACATATTTTCATTGGTGTTTTAAGTCCCTCTTCTTCTTAGATTATTTTTGAAGCTTTCTAACGTGATCAAAACAAAATCTCACACGGTCGGTTTCCTAATGATTGTTTGAATCTATTTTGGTGATATATAGAAATACCTTGCATTTAAAATATAACATGTAATATTTCAGTTGACGAAGATACGGCCAAGTCCAGTTTTCGGGTTGTAGCTGTGGACTACAATATTGAAAGTAACTCTGTAAAACATCACACTGATGAGTATGACATTACTGAGAGGGATGAAAACCCTCAACTTGTTGTCCGACGAGGTTGGTCCTTTGATATCAAGGTTACGATGAATAGATCATACAACCAGGCCACCGATGACCTTCGCATTGTTTTCACGATGGGTAAGTGATCTTTCGGCAAGGAATTCTTACGAATCAACCATGCAGTATCCATATATATATATATATATATATATATATATATATATATATATATATATATATATATATATATATATATATATATATATATATATATATATATATATATATATATATATATATGAAGCCAATTCATATCGCATTTCAATAAAATTTTCACTGTTAAACAGAGAACGCTTCCAAGTTCATTGGTTATTTGGGTGTTATTTTCTAATTCATTATTTAAAAGATTTGACAATTTAAACAGAAATTGAAACTAAGATATCACAATTTTACTTACTCATATAGCATTTTCATCACAAAAGTTAAACGTTCTATGAATCTTTTGACTTCTGATGCAGAAAATTGAAAATCAAGTTAACTAGTAGATTAATGAAATGATGAAAATTCCACTGAAATGCGATAAGAAGTGGATTCACAATACAAGTATTTGTTTTCGATTTTATTTTGAATGTATAGTTAAAATAATGTGTATGAATAGTTTTGCACGTCCCTATATTTGCCTTT
The DNA here is from genome assembly GCA_030159075.1 of Atrina japonica. NCBI lineage: Eukaryota > Metazoa > Mollusca > Bivalvia > Pterioida > Pinnidae > Atrina > Atrina japonica. Next base: position 1,705,701 of record BROG01000007.1, read on the forward strand.
TTTCGTTTGCTACAATAGAACTTTTCCAAATTGTTCCATTCCGACATGGTTCGTAATAATATTATGCACCTCCAACGAAAGATTTGCCCTAAATGAGTTTATCGTACAGGTAACCAGAAATATCTTTAACGTACACTTGAAAGAGCCAGATATGAGAAGTAGCCTAAAAGAAAGGCATGGCACTTGTCAACTTTACAAGAATAATACATTTTGTTTAATTTTCCCAACTCAAATCATCTGAAACAATATATCATTGTATGTTGTCAATGTACACCAGCAATTAGCTAGGTCACATGTTAACGTCAGGTGACCTCTGAGTACAAACTATTCCACAAAATTTAACGGGATTGGACAACAAGATGAAGATCTATTGACAGATTTGTCTCTATGATTAAACTATACTATACATGGTAGACAATACAATTACGGAATATAAAAACCTTTCTTGGGTTTTTATTTTGTCACTGTCACCACAATTTTCACTTATTTACCATGTTCTTCTATATACAGTTCTATGAGCATCGGCAATGGACACCAATATACAAATAGATATAAGTGTCACTCTAGTATATAAATGTATATTTCAGATCATTTAACCACTAAAACATTTGGTCCAAGGTGTCATATACAAACCAGCGACTTCGTGATTGGTCAAAATTCTCAACTTGACAATTTCCTCAATTTTGATTAGTCAAAAAGTTAAAATGACAATATCATTATCTGATTGGTCAAAATTCTCAATTTGACCATTGTCATTGAATAAATACAACATTTATGTCGCTTGTATTTGCTTTTGTCATAAAATGGAACTTCTTTACATGGAAAATAATTTCAGATTTACTTTCATTGATGATCGTAATGCTTTGGTTATGACCTAATTAGCAAAATCTTATTCATGAAAACGTGTTAAAATCTAGAGTCGTGTGATTAAATGAATCTTGCCATTTTACATGAACTCTTATGTCATATTGAAATTATCAAATTCGTTCTATATACGCGCATAAAGGCTCACGTGACTTCAAATTATTCAATTTGCCTAATACAAAGGACATGAACGTTTATGTATGACAACATATGTGACTAAAACCATGGAATTTGGTATAAAGTTTTAAATAATTTAAAATAACATAAAATATGAGATTTCCATTCGAATTTGTTTTTGATCGTTTGAATTGTGTTTTGTGCCTCGCTCGACAATCTTTCCGCAAAGCCGGATGGCAAAACCCGGTTACAGCGTACTCGGGAAATAACAGCCAGGTTAAGTATATAATATAAATTGTACGTTGCAACATGCTTATGAGTTTCGGGAAAGGATCTTGATATTTTGTCATATTACCAAACCGGTAAAACAAGACACATACCGGTTGTAACGGCGATTCATTTTTATTTCATTTGAATTTAAATGTGGAATCACAGGTGTGACAGGCCAGCAATGGATTTTTACTCCTCCTTGACACCTGATCTCATCTCTGGATTTTCAGAGGTCTGACGTTCACTGGATTTGTAGATTGTATTCTGAGCCTCCTTAAGATTAATACCCATGGTGCTTTTATATCAAATATAATATAGTAGTATTTGTTTTGGTTATTTAAGGGGACACTCCAATGATATCCAATGGAACCCTGGTCAACATGATTCTGTCGAGGGAGGATAAACCAAAAGAATGGGGAGCCAAACTTAAAAACCAAGATCAAGAAAATATTACACTGGAGATTTTCACACCACCGGACTGTTATGTAGGGAAATGGAAATTGGTTGTTTCAGTGATAAAAAAGGATGGCTCGAATAAGGAAACCGAATTCAGATATTCAGATGAAAGTGATATTTACATACTGTTTAATCCTTGGTGTCCTTGTAAGTTTAGAATACTTTATAAATACACCAATAGTTCTTTTATGTATGAAATATTTTGAAATAATTATATATATATATATATATATATATATATATATATATATATATATATATATATATATATATATTATATATATATATATATATATATATATATATATACAAGCATTACAAGATGTACTCTGCCTCAAGCCAGCTAACTTTCAGTAAATAGCAAATATGTTAAAGTTAATCCTTAAGTAATAATATATATATATATATATATAATATATATATATATATATATATATATATATATATATATATATATATATTTATATATATATATATATATATATATATATATATATATATATATATATATATAAAGTGCATCGGACCATTATTTTTGTCCGGTTTCCGGTTATTGGATGTTGACCGTAAGTCGATAATTTCGGTCATATCTGTCGGTTTCTATATGTAGGTACTGTTTACTTGTCTTTGTCTCTCGTGGTTCTTTTCAATGTTTTGTTTTGCCAATTCATACTTTTGCAATGTTTTTCATTTGCAATTTATTATTTTGACGTAGTATGTTTTGTTTCAAAAGTTGATATGAAACCTGATGACTCAGTGAATGCCAATACAAACCCAGATACGAAAACGTACCGATTGTAAATGATTACTTGAGAGTCGTCGTCGGTATCATCAAATGAGTAGCACATGATTTTAACTTCCCATGGCTTGTCGATAAATGTTACAACACAAACAACTCTATAAATAGCTTGTTAAATTTGTGTTGTTTTAATTCATCATGTAGCAAAAGATATTTTTCAGTAATTATACATCGATAGTGCCTACTTGTATACGTTAGGAAAAGAGAAGTGTGTCACGTAGGTCTAATAGAAAAAGAATCCTACGTAGATCTACTAAAATTGTTCTGATAGAAAAACAATTTCAAACGTCCAGTTAGACTACATTAAATTTCAATCGAAACACAACTTTGTAAATTACCTTTGAAATCCCCGTCACAGTTGAATTCCATTGAAGTCGCCACAGGTAAGGTCGTTATTCGGAGGTTGTTTTAAGCAGGGGGTTATACAGCTGCACCTGACTACATGTACATTTGTAAATATATAATTATTCATCAATTTTCTTAATATGATATAATATTGATAACCATGTTTTCATCAGGTATTAAGAAGATATTTTAACATGAAAATAAAAGAAACAGATCCGGATTTTGGTAACATGATCGTTTTCGGGAAGTGATTGGTTTTCGGCAGCTGCACTGTATATTCAAAGTCGAAGAATTCGTAAGCAGTAGACCGTCAAATTTTCTATTGAATGTAAAACATTTTTGAACGCAGTAAATGTATTTTAGAAATGCTGTTTGAACATGTGACTTCAATATTTTAGATGATCAAGTATATTATCCTGACACTGACTTACTGGAGGAATATGTTCTCAGAGACTTTGGATATGTTTTTAGTGGTAATAGCCGCACGCCAAGACCCAAAGAATGGAATTTTGGCCAGGTTCGTAAATTCTTTAAACCTTTTCAATAATAATTCAATGTATATAATTTATCATTTTATGAAAATTATATTTGCTCAAATCATAATGCATATACAATATAATATTTATATATATTTTAATAATCATATAACATAATCCATTAATGGTGCAATATTGCTGTTCAAGAAAAATTATATAGGACACGTACAATAAACATGTTAATTAGCGCGTGTCACCGTGGTAGCCAATCTCTTATACAGAGATTTCGGTCCTTGCACTCCTCAGCAATCTCTGTCAACGTATAAAAAGAAGTCCCGAAATATGCGGTCATGTAACTCACAGAATATATGAAAAACGAAATTACAGTGTTAGGACACTTTAACAAAAATATAGTCCCTATATTCATATCAAATTTTAAAAGTATTTTCATCCCAAGTAGTAATTTTTCTATATCGGCAATAAAAATACATGCAAAAAGACCGATACCTTATAAAGAGCAAAATCTATAGTAGATTAATATATTTTGCCAGAATCTGGCAAATGTCGAGACGTTGACAGATATTGTTGAGGTGTGCAATGACCGACAACTCTGTGTAAGAAATTGCGTGGTAATCAGGAGATATTCCTACACACAACTATACTACTACTACTACTACAAAATGAATACAAAAAATACAAAATCAAAATACTAAATATAATTTATTCATAAACATTAAAAACTGATGATTGTATATTCATAATAAAGTGCTGAAATGAAGTTTGTGGAATACTTTTTCTGGTGCGCATTGAGCTTGTTCCATAAAAAAATGAAACTGGTTTAATAAATTAGATATTTCAAAAACACTCATGTTACACATACACACACACATACACACACATACACACACATACACACACATACACACACACACACACACTTCATAATGCAGTTGCACATGTGAATGTGTCAAACGTAATTCTCCAGTCTTATAGCGCGTTGACTAACACAGGACGTTACAACGGTATTGCAACGTGTGTGTGATTTAATTAAAGAGCCGGCCTGGCTCAGTCGGTAGCGCGCTCGACTCTGGATCGTGAGGTCGTGAGTTCGAGTCCCGCCGGCAGGTTGGTTTCCTTTCTTTCGGATGAGACAGTAAAAACTGGAGGTCCCGTGTCACAGTAAGTGTCGGCACGTTAAAGAACCCTCACTGCTCAATGGCCGAGCATAGGCCAAAATTTGAAGCCCTTCACCGGCATTTGGTGACATCTCCATATGAGTGAAATATTCTTGAGTGGGACTGTCAACAACAACAAACAAACAAACAAACAAACAATGATTTAATTAAAAACGTTGTTTCAAAAATGTTCAAATTTAAAAGTTTTTGTGAAATATTTTTTAAAATGTTATACTTTTAGTTCGAGGAAGATATTTTGGATTGCGCAGTTTATCTTCTGGAAAAGGGTCATATAAAGACAAAGAAACGAGGAGATCCTGTCGATGTTGCAAGAAATTTATCCGCAATGGTAAGTCTGAGTTTTGTACGAAATTATTTAAAGGGATATTATATTGTTTTTTGTTTCCTTTTTCTTCCCTTTTTACTACTTAGATTGATATACAATAACTACGAAAGCCTACAAGGCTCAATTTTGTCCAGCAAGAAAAAAAAATCGCGTTATTAGGCGAAAAAAGGCATTATAACGACTTTTAAAGGCGATATTACGCGAAAAAGGCGTTATTACAACTTTAGAAAGGCGTTATTACGCCAAACAAAGCGTTAAAACGACTTTTGAAAAGCGTTATTACCCGAAACAAAAGCGTTAAAACGACTTTTTGAAAGTTGTTTTTACGCGAAAAAGGCGTTATTATGCGATAAAAGACGTTATAACGACTTTTGAAAGGCGTTATTACGCAAAAAGCGCTAGCTCTATAACGATTTTTAAAAACCGTTATTACGCGAAAAAAGGGGTCAAAACGATTTTTAGAAAACCCTTTTTACGCGAACAATAAGTAGACTGTATTTTAGAATTGACCAAAAATGTTTGGGCGTTAATTCAAAATTTCATTTCTTGTTTGTCTGTGAACAAGATATAATTACTCGTGGGATGTGTATGAAATTTGGCACAGATTTGGGAATAAAAATTGACAGAGATTTTTAAAATTTTGGGATTCTTTGTTAAGTCTGGGGTTTCTTATTGGAGTAAAGACAAGATTTTTGAGGATTTTAAGAATTAAATAAAATTAATAAACGGATTTTCATATACATTTAGTCTAGCTGAATTGTTGGGGTTGACATGCTCTAACGCTCATAAACTTTTAATATGCTAGGTCAAAGATTTTAATGTTTAAAAACCTTTTTCGTTGGTTTTTGCCATGAATGTTTACAATGAACAAAAGCGTTAAGAAAAACAAATTTACAGACTTGCATGAAATTTGACACGAGGGTGGGAATTGACAAACACTAAAGATGACTACATTTCGGTGTTTCAATGTCAAATCTGTGGGGTATTTTAGGGGGGGGGGCGGTAGTGGTGGTTAAAACATTTTCTTTGGGTGTTATTTTCATGTGGATTTTGAGAAGAACTGGTCTAACAAATTGACGAATGTGTTAATGATCAAACCACGATTTTTGTGGGTTTTTGATGGATTTTGAAACTTCCGAAATTCACCAAAAAAATGTATTTGCATAAGATTTGAATCAGATGTTTGGTTTAACATAGCCCTGCAGCCTTCTTCGCGTAATAAGGCCTTTGAAAAGTCGTTATAACGACTTTATTCACGTAATAACGATTAAGATATATACACAGGTATAAAAATTCTTAAATTCTTGAATTCCTATATATCTTGTGAAAATTGCTTGAGAAACCGAGGTTTGGCACTTTTTCAGTTGCAATTAATTAACTCAACTTTACTATTTGTATATGAATGTCACACCTGCGCTGACCTTATCTTCACCTTATATAGGAATATAAAATTTTGATGTCTGTGTATAACACTGTCTAACTTTATGTCCGCAATAATTTGAATCAGCTGTTGCGTTCATTTCTGTTATGAGTTCTGCAATATAATTTGGCGATGCCGCCTAAGTAGTTTCTTGTATAAGTTTTTGAAGCAAAGTCATATGAGCATAAGTTTTTTTTTACTACGTGCCGTAGCAGCAAATGATTTTACATTGTACAATCTTACTTACACTGTATTTAACACATTATTGAACCACATGGAATTCTAAAAGAAATATCTTTTTTTTTTAAATTACTGTTTAGACAAATATCCAAGACGACAACGGCGTGTTGGTTGGTAACTGGTCAGGGGATTACGAGGATGGAACGTCACCTTTGCAATGGACCGGAAGCGTTGCTATTTTGAAAGAGTTTTACAAATCAAAGATTCCGGTATCGTATGGTCAGTGCTGGGTCTTTTCCGGAGTTTTAACCACATGTAAGTTGTCTGTTAACATATTATTACTGTGAAAATTTAACACTTAATAGTTTACCGCGTTATATGATATGATATTTAGCTGATCATGCTCTGCTGTATTTGATCATTTAGGAATCATAAACACAATATACAAGTGATAAAGGGTAATTGCTACCTAAATTTGGAGAGTTCACGGAAGGAAAGCTGTAATAAAGTCAGTCCACTTTCATTTTTAGAAAATTTTCCAAGTATTAAACACATTTTGTTTTAGATTATGTGATTTCTTTTAGTTATGAGTTCACGGGAATAATATATTGCGTACATTATTGATTAAAACAACATCGTCGTTATAACTGAGTGCCAAATTAAAATCCATTGCTGATGTTATCTTCTCCTGATGCATGAACTCCTGAATGATGTCTGCATAGTATTAAAGGGGCATTAGTTGTTTGTATTTTGAACTTAGTTTTTAGTTATCCTTTTGTTTGATTTCCATTTTCATTTATTAATTGCATTATCACAATATACTTGTAGCATGTAGCATTTTTTTTTACTCTCCTGTTGTGTGTGTGTGAGTGGGTGTTTGCGTGAGAGTGTGTATGTATGCGTTTTTTCATGTTATTTTAAAATTTTGTCCCAATGGAGGGACAGGACGTCCCGAAATTTTGACAATCATTTTGTCCGTGTCGTTAGTCATTTTAGTTCGTTATATATTTTTTTCAGATTTGTATCTATTGCTTAGATCCGACACCCTAGGATATATAGTGTTGTTGGTTTTAGTGCTTTATATATATATATATATATATATATATATATATATATATATATATATATATATATATATATATATATATATATATATATATATATTCAAAATAGATGAATCTATATGTTACAGTATGTCGAGCGCTAGGAATTCCAGCAAGAAGTGTTACAAACTATTCCTCTGCTCACGACACAGACGGAAGTCTCACTATTGACAAGTACACCAATGAAGACGGCGATTATGTTGGGGGCGATTCAGTATGGTAATGGCGATTATGTTGGGGGCGATTCAGTATGGTAATGGCGATTATGTTGGGGGCGATTCAGTATGGTAACGACGATTATGTTGGGGCGATTCAGTATGGTAACGACGATTATGTTGGGGGCGATTCAGTATGGTAACGACGATTATGTTGGGGGCGATTCAGTATGGTAATGGCGATTATGTTGGGGGCGATTCAGTATGGTAATGGCGATTATGTTGGGGGTGATTCAGTATGGTCACGGCGATCATGTTGGGGCCCTTCAGTATGGTCACGGCGATTATGTTGGGGCGATTCAGTATGGTAACGACGATTATGTTGGGGGCGATTCAGAATGGTAATGGCGATTATGTTGGGGCCGATTCAGTATGGTAATGGCGATTATGTTGGGGGCGATTCAGTATGGTAACGGCGATTATGTTGGGGGCGATTCAGTATGGTAACGGCGATTATGTTGGGGGCGATTCAGTATGGTAACGGCGGTTATGTTGGGGGCGATTCAGTATGGTCACGACGATTATGTTTGGGGCGATTCAGTATGGTCACGACGATTATGTTTGGGGCGATTCAGTATGGTAACGGCGATTATGTTGGGGGTGATTCAGTATGGTAACGACGATTATGTTTGGGGCGATTCAGTATGGTAACGACGATTATGTTTGGGGCGATTCAGTATGGTAACGGCGATTATGTTGGGGGTGATTCAGTATGGTAACGGCAATTATGTTGTGGGCGATTCAGTATCTTAACGACGATTATGTTGTGGGCGATTCAGTATGGTAACGTATTTAAGTATACTTGAGTTATCGATCATCTTTTGAACTTTCTGAATAATAATTTACAATCCATGAATGGAAATGTTAGATCTCAACAATATGTTTGTAAATGCTATGTGTAGTACATGTACATATTGCGAAAGGAAAATAATGAATAATTAATTAAATAAATAATCAATTAACATATTCCAGACCTGTGGATCACTGGATTTATCTCCCATTTGCCGAATTATCTCCTCTTTGTAGCGGGTATCTTATAAAGACGTATGTGGGCAAATTGTTGTTTTTCTGCTAAGAAAAAGTCCTTATACACCTTACAGACCTAGGTAAAATTGATTTACCTCATATGTTAATTTTTTCATGTTGTCAGGCTGTTCAAGTTTTAAAGCAAAAATGAATCGTAGTTTTTCGTCCAATTTGTTCAGTACAAGATATTCGCTTTAAAGAAAGACAACTGTTGTAAATGGGAGATTACTCTGTATTCCGCAACTCGAAAATTATTGCGGTATAAATTACAGGTTAAATTGAAAAGCTATAAAAATGCATATACAGAATTATTCCCAATATCATATTCACCAATTCAGATATTTGTAGGAACTTTCATGTTTGGAATGATGTATGGATGGCAAGACCCGACAAGAAAAGTGGTTATGGTGGATGGCAGGCGATTGACGCCACACCCCAAGAAACGAGCCAAGGTAAAATTAACAGTCAACAGAGGATCAAATTGAATTCCAATTTGATTTGAAAATTGGTTCCTTTTAGATTCTCTGAATGATCGTTTGTATGTTATCTGTAATTTACGACGTCAAAGTTGAAACACATTTTCAAAGGAAATGAAAATGGAATATATATATATATATATATATATATATATATATATATATATATATATATATATATATATATATATATATATATATATATATATTGTAGGTTTGTATCAGTGTGGACCTGAGCCTTTGGCAGCTATAAAGTATGGCGATATGGAGTCTTCGTTGGATGCCAAATTTCTGTATTCAGAGGTAAACGCAGACATTGTTTATTGGATTGACGATAAAGAAAATGGTGGACAGAAGGTCCAGCGTATACGCAGTAATAAGTATGTCATTTAAGTTTAAGTTTTTTTCAGATGTGATATGTTCGAAGACGAGGAATGATATTGTGCTAGCTAACTATAGTTATCATTTCATTTTCTTTATAATTTTTTATTGCTCTTAATTTCAAATATATGCATTATAAGAATTTTGAATAATAGTATTGATATGTAGAGCTTTTATTCATAAATATTAACATATCCGTACATACTCACACTCACATTCATGTCATGACTATGAATGAATAAATATTGTTTTCCTCATGATAAGATAAATGTACATTTTACTACAAAATACTTAAGGACTGTCATTTCATGGAGCATTTGCGACGGGTGCAGCATCCCAACAGGGGGCGCTGACTCCTTCAGGACACCTGGTCCTATCCCATTTGGGACTGGCAATTGTTCTTCATGTTGAGACCATTTACACATATAATTTGTCGTGTTCTAATGTGAATTTCCATTTTCATTTTTCGTGATTTCTGTGATTTCCTCTCCATTGGTTCCCTATACTGCATCAATTTTATATGTATTAGCAGTAATTAGGTGAAAATTTTGCTTCTGAAATATATTTTTTAATTTTTTATGAATTTTTTAAGACTGAAAGTTAATATAAAGGGTAATCTACTACCATTTTCCATCCGAAGTATGAAATAACACTTTCAAGTATAATATATTGTTCGGACAACAAATGGTCAGCCGACAGACCGATATATGCAAAACAAAATGCAACTCTTCCTCAAAACGGTAGGGGATTACAACAAGGTGAAGAATGAAACAAGTACCAGTATTCATGATAAAAGTTCAATGGCGAGGTTTTCAATAAATTTAGATTTTGTTCGTTATAGTGTTGGAAAACGGATAGTCACATGCAATCCAAATCATGATTTAATTCGAGAAGACATTGTGGACCAGTATAAATTACCTGAAGGTAAGTTAACTGAAGTCACAATTAAGTATATACTCAACATTTACTTTGGCAATGTTAAGAGAGTCAAACGAACAGATGGAAATTTTATATCGTTTAAATTGTAAATAGTATTCAGTGCTATACTTGAGAGTTCGTTTAAATGCGTCATATCAAGAATGAGTTATTTTCCACTTAGAGGCCCATGACCGCCAGTTTACGCTCATTTAGGGTTTTGTTTTAACTGGTGATATGCTTTGCATCATGCATCGTTTGAGCGGTCATGGGCCGCAAAATGGGCAACAAAATACAACATTTATATATAAAGTGCAAAGTAGATCAAATGTAAGTAAGCAAAGTTTGTTACCTCTGTCTTTATTGATTGTTGAAGAAAATTAGGCAGCCATTATTATAATTTGCATCTAACTTATATATCTTATTGCAGAACATGGGGACAAAAAGGGACATTTTCTAAAGCGGTTCACCGAGTCTTATGAATTAATTTTCATAGGAGTAATAATTTGTTAGTGTAGATGTGCACTCTGGCAATATTGTCATGGTACGCTAACCGATATGATTGGCCTTGCCCCTGAATGGTAAAAACAAACGTTCTTCAAAAACGGGGTGGGTTATCCTTATGAAACTTTATAGAAACCGTAACAGGCAAGTGTAGATGAGCCTCTGCAGTGTTTGGGTGATTTCTGTAACAGACAGCGTTACAAATAGAGCTTTTTTTCCTTTTACTCTTTAAGATTTATTAAGGCGTATGGTTGTTTTTGGCATGTAACATCGAAATAGCAAGAACCAGGGACTTTGTTTCCAACCCTAAATTAAAATAACAATTCTCATTATGTATTCAGGAGATTAAACATATAATACGGTTGCTATATTAATGTATCTGTGATTTTGTTTAAGGATCGGAAGAAGAAAAAGCTGCAAAGTTAAGAGCATATCAGCATTCTTCGAGATTTAAAGACGATGTGTATAATCAAGGAGTACAGGTAATACAAATCTGTATATAATAATGTAATATTGCAAAGAATCTCTTAACCGAACGTACTTTGCTACTCCACGCTTGACTTTCGGTCAATATTGAATCACTCGGTCAGTATCAAATCACTCGCTCTATATTGAATCACTCGCTCAGTATCAAATCACTCGGTCTATATTGAATCACTCGGTCAGTATCAAATCACTCGGTCTATATAGAGTCACTCGGTCAGTATCAAATCACTCGGTCTATATAGAATCACTCGGTCAGTATCAAATCACTCGGCCTATATTGAATCACTCGATCAGTATCAAATCACTCGGTCTATATTGAATCACTCGGTCAGTATCAAATCACTCGGTCTATATAGAATCACTCAGTCAGTATCAAATCACTCAGTCTATATAGAATCACTCGGTCAGTATCAAATCACTCGGTCAATATTGAATCATTTAATTTTTTAATCGTTTAAAGGGGCATTAGTCGTGTTTTTTTTCAAAAAATGATTTCCCCTTATTTACTACTTCGATTGATATACAATAACAAAAAAGAGATATACACATAAAAAATAATTAATTCCTATATACATGTATTTTGTAAAATTGCTTGAGAAACCAAGGTTTGGCACTTTTTCACTTGCAATTGACTAACTCAACCTTACTATTTGTTTATGCATACTACACAGAACTTCACCTTATTTTCACAAAATATATAGGAATAGAAGTTTGTGCATCAAAGACAAATAGTTAAAGTAGAAAAAAATCAAAACATATTTTGGTAAACACAGCTAATGCTCCTTTATGTATCATGGGTTATATCACCTGAACCTGGTACCATAAACCTTATGAATTACTGAAATCTAAATATTTTACTCAACTTTGGCTAATCCAGAAATCTGATTGGCTGAGCAGGCCAAATTTAGAATATTCTCAGACTTCAGTTAATTCTCAAGTCTTATGGTGCTGGGTCCTGTATTGATCTGCATGTAACTGTTTACTTACGGTGGGTGTGGTATGTCGGCAGATGGTTCTAACTCTTCCGTGGCACCTGGTCCCATCCATGAATATAAGAATACAAATATCTGCGATTATTGAATATTTACTTTGTGTATTGATGTAGGGACATTTTGTGTAAATATTTTGGTATTTACGATTCTAAAGTTGGGCGTTCTTGAAACAATGTCACATTAAAGCATTTAGCTGTACAAAGAATATTTTCCCATTTTCTTATTATAAGTTGATTGCATTTTAACAGTTGTTCTTAATAAATGTTTAAATGTTGTCATCTCAATACCAAACGGCATTATGGTAATTACCTAGTTGGTAAGTACATGTATACCTTGATAAATAATTCTACAATCAAACAGGCAATGGGCACGGGTCAGACAATCGATGGGTACGAGTCAGCTAAAACATGGGGACGAATCAGCCAATTTATTTTGGTACGAGTTGTGATGGATACGAGATGACCATAATCCACATGTTGAACTTATTCGTCTGACATTTGAATATAACGCAACAAGGTCATATTAATTGTCTTTATGAGTAAAAATCATTTTTGTTTATCTTCAAACTCAAATTACTAGAAAAAAGTGACTCAGTTACATGCGTAATTAATGGGAAGATAATAACTTTATGTAAGCGTTTTGCAAAGCATATTATCATTTAAAACGAAGTTTAAAACCCTAGCTGAGTGTAAACCGCCGGTCATGGGCCTTTAATGAATTGCTGAATTTAAATTGTTAAGTCAAATTCACAATACAGCATGATTTTAACCCATAAACCCCTGCAGTCACATTAAGACTCACCCAGATCAATAAGTAACATGATCTTCTGTCATAATACAGGGGTAAACAAGTTCATATTACATGTCCAATTATTAAAACTTTTTATTCTAAATCTTAAACCCCTAAATTCTGACAGTGGACCTGACCATTTTTTAAATGGACAGGTTCAAATGTGACTTCAGGGGTTGATGAGTTAATGTTATTATGTTGATAAGATTATATTGTTATTCTTAGGACTTCAAATTTGAGCTTTGCCAGGAGGAGCCGACGAAATACGGCAAGGATTTCGAATTTCAGTTAAAGGTTGAGAATCTGTCTGATCAACCGAGGACTTTAGGAGGAAGGTTAAAAGTGTTCAGTGTTTATCACACTGGTGTGATAGGACGCAAGATCTGTGTGACGCCCTTCAACGATTGGCAGCTAAAACCCAAAACTTGTAATTATTACAGTTTTACTAGTTAAACACATACACCAGTAATCTAATCTGTCGTTTAATTTCTAGAACAACAAACTCTGGTATAATACAATTACAATAACGTGTGTACTATCTGTATAAAGGATACAATTAGAGGCCTTGTTAAGGGGTCATTAACTGTGTTTTTTTCCCCAAATGTTCCTTCATTTTACTACTTTGTTTGGTACACAATAACAAAAAAGAAATATACATAGACATAAATATTCTTAAATTCCTATATATCACGTGGAAATTGCTTTTTGGTAAACACAGCTAACGCCCCTTTAAATCTTTGTATAGCTTTTAACATGTGAATGGCGTGATTGGAAATCAAATTTATACGTTTGGGTATTGACTAAGAACTAACCACAGATCTTTCACCTAACTTTCAGGTGAGAAGATACCCCTTAAGATACCGATGAATGTGTATGATGACAAACTATTGGAGTACTGCCACATCAATACAAGCTTTGTATGCAGGGCCAAAGAGACCAATCAGCTTTGTGCTGCCGATGAATCCTTTGTTCTCGAGAAACCTAAACTGATCATGAGGGTAAGTATATATATATATGTATATTGACATGCTTGATGTCTACATTTGGCACGTTTCTGCTGCCGTACCTCAGGGCCAGACCAATACATCAGGAACAGCTTAACTGAGAATATTAATACACTAAAGTAAATCTGGACTTACTACTGAGAGTTGGTAAAAAATAAAGTTACGCTTAATACAGTAAGACCATAATTATGATTAACTCATCATTTTTATGCGTATATATGTATGTATGTATGTGTGTATGTATGTATGTGTGTATTTGTGTCTGTGTATGTATGTGTCCGTGTGTGTATGTATGTATGTATGTATGTATGTATGTATGTATGTATGTATGTATGTATGTGTCTGTTTATGTATGTATGTATGTATGTATGTATGTATGTATGTATGTATGTATGTATGTATGTATGTATGTGTGTATGTATGTATGTATGTATGTATGTGTCTGTTTATGTATGTATGTATGTATGTATGTATGTATGTATGTATGTATGTATGTATGTATGTATGTATGTATGTATGTATGTATATGTATGTGCTTTAAATTATAATTATCTTTACGCAGGCTGTACCCTCAGAGGTCAAGGTTGGAGAGCAATTTAAAGTAGAAATATCATTCACAAACCCACTGGATAAGACTTTGACTTGTTGCAAATTGAATGTTGAGAGTCCAAAGTTACAGAAGTCTCTCAGTCAGAAGAAAAAGTGAGTGATAGTTTAAGTTTTTTTTTAGCTTTTCATTATGTAAATCAGTTTAAATAAGCACATGTATTTATTTGATATTTTTGGAAATGTTTCTTTACTGTTTATGTAATTGTTTGTGGTTATTACAATTAACAGCGGATTAACGAACGGTCGACAGTATCTGCATTTTTTAGCTGAAACCATTAAAAGTTATCCTTGACAAACACTCATAATATTATCCTGTAACACTTTTAAAATGACGTCAGCAAAATTTTACCACGATTTTAATAATCACGCAAAAGGACTGGGATTGTAAGACCGGATTGCGTGGTTTAAATATTCCCTATTGATTTACAGCAATCGATTGTTGTCTCTCGCGGGGTCTCAGTGGCCGTGTGGTTAGAGCATCTTGCATTGAACCTGGTCAGCGCAGGTTCGAGTCCCGCTGGAACCCAAGCTGATTTGTATGAGGAAGTTTGCCGGTTTACCTGTGGAATGCTGGTGGCCTTCCCGGGTCATTGTAATAGGGTTCTCTCCTCCACCATTAAAAACTGGCCGCTACCATCTAACTGAATTGTTTAAGTGTGGTGCAAAACCTTTATTACAATTCAAAATTGTTGTCTCTCGCCATTGGACGGGCGTTGTATTAATATGCATCAAGCATCGTGCATAAACATGATCTGCGTCTCAAACAACAATGAGGCAATTTTCGTCTTTAATTTGTTACATTTGTATTACAAGAATAATCATTAATGTATTCCACAACCAAATCTTCCTTACTGGCTAGAGAGTTGACTCGGATGACCTGTAATGCCATTGTTGTCTCCTACATATATTTTGTCATGTAGTGAGTATATCCTGAAGTAATACTGCAATTCTACCACTGCTACTATCATACGTAAATACCATACGTTCTTGTTATAAATGTAGGTTGTACTATCTTACTTTCCTTTTTGTTTTCAGTAACGTGCAGAGTTGTCAAACATTCATGGACAAGATCACTCTGACCGCGGGAAAGAAACCAAGAACCAGGAACATCGTTGGAGTCTTTAATGCAAAAGAATTGTTTGACATCACCGGAAGTTGTACTGTTAAGATAATAGCTTAGACTGTTATTTCGTCTCTAATTCAGAGCTGATATCGTGATTGAGATTAGCATGCTCCTGAAACCCTGAGCTTGAAGTCAAAAATAAAACTGATTGATTCTATTTGTTCTTGTAAGTATGTTTAACAAAATGTATGAAAGAGATTAACTTTCTTTTCTATTGGAGTCAGCGAAAGCGATGCTTGAATATTTTCACGATATCGTCAATGACGATATATAATAACAGCTGCTATCATAATTAAGTCATTGAATTGTTCAGCTAAATTGTGTTGTTTACTGAGATATGATGGCAATCAGTTTCATTTGACGTTTTGTAACATTTAAGTGCAACATCTAATAAACATTAATCACTATTTCTTTGACATGGTTTTTGTTTTGCTTTTGAAAACTGATAAAAAGGATGAAAGAGAAAAGAAATATTTTCAGCTCTATTGATTTGAATTTCATACTAGATATAGCAAAACAAACATGTCTTATGGGTGAAAAGAAGTTTTGAGTTTATAAAATGCGATTTTACTGGCGTAAGAGTAAGAGTGGGAGAATTATTTTGTTTCAAATTATCTATATATTATATAAGCCATAGGAACACATGCACATATTCTATGTTTGTTTTTATCAGTTTTATTGTTATTTTTGTTTCTTTTTTGGGGGGGACGTATAATTTTTTTTCATCTAAAATATGTTTGTGAAAATCAAAGAATCGCATTTTGACAATCATTTTACATGTGTTTTGTATAATTTCGTATCAGATAATATGATTATCGTCATGAAGCAATTGGTATAGGGTATACGTATCATTAGCATTTCCAGATGCTCCTGAAACCCTGAGCTTGAAGTAAAAAATAAAACTGATTTATTCTATTTGTTCTTGTAAGTATGTTTAACAAAATTTATGAAAGACTGTAAATGTATAGAATAATCAATGTATGGTTTGTATGGAAATAAACTATTAATGTAATAACTGTTGGATGGTTTTCTTGATTTGAGACTACCTATACGATGTCTAAGAGCAAAGTTGATTTATAAAATTATTTCTCATTTTGTCGGAATAAGAAGTCTTACTAGGTGTTTCTAGGACAAATACTACAGAAAGTGAACATAAAATTCTTTTCATCGAATATTTTAGTTGTTGTTGTTTAACGCCCCACCCAAAAATCTTTCTCTCGTATGGAGACGTCACCAAATGCCGGTGAAGGGCTTCAAATTTTGGCCAATGCTCGCCACTAAAGGTCCTTAAGCAGTGAGGGTTCTTTAACGTTCCGACACCTACTGAGACATGGGACCTCAGTTTTTACTGTCGAGGCTCTCGAACCTGCGACCCTCCGGTTGCCAATCCAACACTCTACCGCGGATCTTGAGTATTCTACTGTTGACTTTAAATCTGACCCTTTTACGTTATATCGGGTGCGAAGCGCTCGTGTTAATATATATTCTTCTGCCTCCCGAGATGTAATAACCATGGCACCTGATCCCACCTCTTTTGGTTTTCAGAGGTCCATGTTTCTCCATTTTTGTCGGATTTGTATCTGTGTTCTGGACGTCCTAAAGATTTATACTTTGGAGGCGGCGAATAGATTTCAAATTAAGTTAGGAAGTAGTATATGGAAGGAGCTGTTAGTTTCTTTGAACGCGGAAGTAATGACGTAGTAATTTTATTTGAGGCAAAAACGCTATTAAATTTCAGATATGAAAGTGATGTTGGTTTGTTTCATAAATAATCAGCATCTAAATTTTTTTAATGCAATTAAGGTATAATACCGCGATTCGTATTTTTTTGTAGAGACATAGACATAAGAAATGAATAATAACGATAAGTGGGAGACATTAGTCGAAATGATTTTGATAAGAGCATGATATCCTATTATATAAGTTTAGTGGACGACGGAAATTTGGAACAAAATGTTTTTTATCATTAAAAATGATTTCGTTTGTGCAAAACGGAATAAATATAACACCGAAAACGAAATGTTGTCGTATGAAAATATTGATGATTGGGAGAACAACAAAGTGAAAAACGGGGTCGGACGATTTACCGAAAACACACCTTAATTACTGAAGCACACCATTTTTACTTTTATTTCGACATAAAAACTGTGGTACATGTAGTACATGTTAAAGTCTACATATAATAAAATGTTACTTTTAACACGAGTTTTGTGTAATAGAGGGCGAAGCCCTCATATATGTAGAAGCTCACATTTTTTATTCCTACTACATCCGGGGACCCGTACTACTAATGGTAAAAATTTTGTCACATCGGGAATTTGCGCGTGACATAAACATGTCGGAAATGCAAAATCATTACTTAAAAGTGCATTGCAAACGAAGTAACAAACTACCACACTAAGAAACGTTTTGTAGACCCCCCCCCGAGACTAGCAATAACGACTAGGGTTGTACATCGATCCCGATCACGAAGCGCCTCCATTATTCTGGTAATGTGAAATGCACGAAATGATGAATACGCTGGGATGGAGAAAAATATATGGCATAAAAACATGTTTGTGCATTTAATTCTTAGACTAATAAATACCACATAGATTCTATTTAAGTTTTTAGCACCAAGAAACAGTCAGCCACTCAATATTTTATTCAAAACAATGAGTGAATGACCGGGACATTTACGTGATAAAAACACCGAATATTAATCCCTTTGGTGATTCTGAATATTAATCCCTTTGCCTTTGGTGATTCCCCGGCAGGGGGCAACACGACGGAATCCCCAAAGGGATTAACTGAACATGTAAAACTGTTGATGAATGCCTTCGCCCTCTCATAGGTTTACTATGTTATTATTTATAATGCCTCCGTCAGAATTATCATGTTAAACAAGATCGAACCACTCTAGCCGGCTAGGCCAACAATGAACGAAAACAGACTGGAATTTGGACTTGTTTTTTAAAAAAATATAATTCTTGTGAATTATTCCATAAATGTTTTTCTAAATTACGTTTTATATACATGTACATGTATACTTCCTTTGAAATACCTTTGGCGGCGAATTGATGCTTTGCATCAAGTTTTTCTTGTGTGTTATTCAAAAACAATTGTCAAATATTCTATTCATTACATTTTCCAGCCATGTTTTATTACCTCTAATAAAAGGAGAAAATATGGCAAAAATTTTCGAAGCATTTTGATTGGCTAAAAATGAAATACATCATTTTCCATTTACTTTGCACTGAGTTGTATTTTCAATCAGTGAAAAATATCAGTGAAAAATATAGATTATATTCAATTGATAAATTTAATAAAAATATAATAAAGAATTACCTCCATTTCTCGATAAATGGTCGGAAATTACAGTAGAATTAGGCTAGACTTTTTGTCTCCCAAAGAGTTATATACAAAGAAACTACATACTGATTCGGAAGTTATTCATCAATGAAATTTGACATTGACATAGTTTCACCTTTTACACACTTGTAGATGTAAAATTATTGAATAAATTCGATTCATAAATGCTATTTCAAGAGGGTCAAATACACTCTTCAACGAACCATGATTTTACAATGTAGGAAAGATAAATCCGAACGGTTCAAAGATTTGGCTTTCGTTAGTATTTAATTTATGGATGGAGTTTAATCAAAATCGTTAAAAATTATGACGTTTAATCAAAATATAAAAAACGCATTTTTACATCAAGTTTGTCCCCAGCATGGAATAACAAATAAACAGAACGGTAGGATAGAAAGTTACAAATAATTTGAACGTAAAATGTATGTTTCTCAAAGAGAACTTTGTAGGATTATACTTTATTAAAATACACAAGTGTCTGTATATATGCATTCTAAATGCCCTTAAATGGCGAAATTTCGTTCGAAAATATCTGATGCAATATACATGACAAACATCTTAAGTCCATCCCGTGGAGAAGAAGTAGTATCTTCCTATTTTAAAGATGTGTCCGAAATGACCCGTACCTTCCATCTTTTGAGGTGAACGTTCTGATTAATCAACCTATATTAGTGATTATTTCAAACGAGAGTGTTCATGCATTTATATGTTGTAGTACAATTGAACGGTGGAACAGTGGAACCTCGTTATTAATATAAGACCACCTAATTTACTGACTCCAAGTGAAGTTCTGTACTTATCAAATACTTATCAACAGAGTGAAAACCTGTACGCCGATATGTGAGGTGGTCCTCTAAGCCAGGTGGTCTTAAGGCGAGTATATTCATCATCTTTCGTGAAGAGAATAAAGTACAGAACCTCATCTAAAGATCGCCTCGCATTTAAGAAAATAGATATTTAGTCTCCCTTATCAGACTACATTGGTTCGGAATGCACCCACAACATAGCGTGAACAGTAACAAAACAGAAAAAATATACAAAGCTATGGAAGCAATGTATAATCATGATGAAACTGGCGTCAATACAGAGAAGGAAGCAGGTGCCAGGGAAAGGCGATAATATCTGACAATGGGACACATACGGCGTTTGTCCATATACTAACCTGACAGAAACGGTTAACTCATTGTACCAATGGGTATAAACAGTTTAAAATCGTAAGGTGGCCCTAATACGCTTACGGTTGCCATAGAAGGACTATTTTATCCAATATCACAGGGTGATGGCGATAATATCTGACAATGGGTCACATTCGGCGTTTGTCCATATACTAACCTGACAGAAACGGTTAACTCATTGTACCAATGGGTATAAACTGTTTAAAATCGTAAGGTGGCTCTAATACGCTTACGGTTGCCATATTTCCGACTATTTTATCCAATATCACACTGTGATGGCGATAATATCTGACAATGGGTCACATCCGGCGTTTGTCCATATACTAACCTGACAGAAACGGTTAACTCATTGTACCAATGGGTATAAACTGTTTAAAATCGTAAGGTGGCCCTAATACGCTTACGGTTGCCATATTTCCGACTATTTTATCCAATATCACACTGTGATGGTTTTTTTTTTTTGGAACAGAGATATATGACGAAATATCAGGATAGAAAATGGAAATAAAGCTTAAATTATTTACATCTTATAAATCCCAAGAAACAAATAGGGTAAAATAGTGTCATTGCTTCAGTGCGTATTACCGTACATACTATTATCATGTATATCATGTATCATGTATATCATGTAACTTGTTTTATACCCAGTGAAAGTTAGATAATTTTGTGGTACGGAAGAACTTACAACATCAATCAAGAAGTTCTATGTCGTAAGTCTTAAAGGGCCATGAGCTCTGTTACAGGGGCATTAGCTGTGTTTCCCAAAAAGAATAATTTCAATTTTTCTATTTTCCTCTTTTTGTTATTGTATGTCAATCTAAGTAGTAAAAACGGAAATAAAAAATTTTTTGAAAAAACACAGCTAATGTCTCTTTAAAGTTCATTGTTACACGACGAATTAGATGTGCAAATGGTCTCAACATGAAGAACAATTACGAATCCCAAACGGGATAAGACCAGGTGTCCGGAAGGAATCAGCGTCTTCTGCTGGCATGCCACACCCGTCGCAAATGTTCCATGGAAACCTTTCTAGTTCGATGAACGGGTCAAATTCGGTAAAAAGGTCAAGTTTGGTGATGAGATCAAGTTCGGTGAAAAGCATGATTGGTGAAACGGAGTCACTGTCTGTGGCCGTGATCCACAATACTATGTAAATTTCTGAGAGGGGGACTTCATAATATCTAACAAGATTCCCGTATCGACCATAAAACTTCTTAAACGACGACTCCAAGCGTCCAACAACGTAACCTTGTGTAAGTAGTTTATTGGCTAGTCGTTTAGCTCTCATAATAAAACATTCATAAGAAGAGCATGCCCTGGCATAATGTATAAGTTGTGAAATGAAAACGCCATAGGCAGGAGAAGATGGAATATTACTACTTAGAAACGGGAAGTTTGTGATATGGAAATTGAAATCGTTTGTCATAGAGGGATGTGTGAAGTTGACCGTCTTTTCCAATCGACAGGAGTAAATCTAGGTAAGAAGCAGATGTGTTGCTCACTGTCGTCTCATTGATCTCTAGCTCAACAGAATACATCAGGCCGAGGTAATTCTGAAATTCTGAATTATTTATGGACAGAACATCGTCGATATACCTGTAAGTAAAATTGAACCGAGATGCTAACTGTTTGTTTCCTTTGGAGAGCAGGGACTATAAATTCCGCTTCATATGAATACAAAAATATGTCAGCCAAGAGAGGTGCACAACTGGTACCCATTGGAATGCCGACAATCTGTTGGAAAACTTTTCCTGTAAAAACCACGAAGATGTTGTCTACTAGAAACCCCAGCATCGTGATAATATCGTCTTCAGTGTACATGTTATTGGAATCAGAGTGTTCCTTCACAAAATAAGGTTCTTCATGTCCTAACACCAAATATTTATATCTGTGATTTCCATTTTTGCATACAAAAGAGTTTTGTATAATAGATGTTAATCTGTTTTTGAGTTTTTGATGAGGGATTGTTGTGTAAAGGGTCGAAAAATCAAAAGACTTGAAGCTTGTAATAAGTTTGAAATTTGGAGATTTTAAATGTTCCAACAATTCCTTTGAATTCTTTAGGATCCACATCTGATTGACTCCGCTTCTTGAGTAGGCCGTTATACAATACTTCTGAAAACCTTGTTTAATATGTGTTAGAAGTTTGGTAAGCAAAATAGATAAAGGCTTGGTGGAACACTTAGATGACCCCGCAATGAAGCGGTGTTTGTAGGGATTTTTTGTGCATCTTCGGAATCCAATAAATATATGGCAATTCAAGCTCCGTGTCACTAGTGGGTATTCCAAACGAAGCGAGAACGGATTTATGATTATCTAATATTTCAGAGGTAGAGAAATTGGTTAGAGAGTATGTAGGATTTCCATGAAGTGTGTTTAGTCCAAGTTCCTCTTGTAGGATGCTGAAGTAGTATCGCCTGCAGACAAATGTGAAGTTGTTAGATGCTTTGTCAGCAGGAACGATGATAAAATTTTCATGGAGACGGGAAAGTTCTCTGACAACATCAGGTTCACGAAAAATTGATCAGTTGAAAGAATAGGCCCATTAATGGGAATAATTAGACAACTGAACTTTGCAAAACGGCCTCAAGGACCAATTATTTAATCTAAAACTATGTTTTCGTTTATTTAAATTGTATTTTACGACAACCTCAACAATTTCCCAGTTATATGGTGACTGTCAGTATTTTTAAATAGTGGAAGTGAAAATTAACAATTATTTAGAGTCAATAAAACAAGTTGTGGTTATACAGCGAAGAAATCACACCTTGAAGTACGCCGAAATTGAGTATTTTTTAATAAATAATTCCTAAAGAGAAGACTGTACCACCATTTGAACTTGAGTGTGACCTTGAACATGACTTTGACTGGGCGATGCACCTCATTACAATGAACCTTTCCTGTTAGTTTCATAAAAGCATCATATACAATAAGAAAGTAATAATAATAAATGTCAAAATGTGACTGTACCCAGAGAAACAGACAGAGGGACAAAAGATGCCAGACAATGTGAAACTGTTTTTCATGGCTGACACAAAAAACACATGACTGTTATATTAATTTTTTCACAAAGAACTACAATTTACTTCTTGATGTGAATTTACCATTCAATTTCGTCTGTCATCTTTTTTTAGATTGCTAACATCAGTTCCAGTTTATATTAATATATATGCCTTTGTATGCCTTATTCCTATTGATGATATAACTTTCTGTTAAAAAATTGAGGTGTGATATTTTAGACATTGGTTTAGAATTTACAAATATGCTGCCAGCCAGGACAAAATCTATAATTTATTGGAAAAAGTCTCAATGAAGCAGCACTGTTTTGTTTTATATGCATATTATATGTATTAAAATAGTAAAAAAAAATATTTCACTAGAAATGGATGTTTGTAATATATTAAACCAGAATTATTCATGCACAATTTTTTTAAGTTAATTAATTTAAGTTAGTTAATTAAACTCCAGTTTTCCAAAAGTATGCGGAAACAGACTGGATTCGTGGACGGCCTAGGTGTACGCATGCTAAAACTGTATGGAAACCTGAAGTTTCTGCACGGAATTTTGATGGAAACCTCTCGGAAACCTAGGTTTCCGCTTGGTTTCCGCAAAGTTTCAGCAATGCGGAAACTGTATATTTTGTGCAGTGGAACCTGGTTACAATGTACCCGGCAGTAGATCATCGACCTTCCACAAATAAATAGAAAACCTCATCACAAAAACAACTTAAACCGGTGGGACTCGAACCCGCGCTGACAAAAGGTGAGAGGCATCATGTTTTAACTCGTCGATCCTCGAAAAACAATGGACTCTTCTGTAAATCAATGTCTTATATCAGTTCAAATGTGTCTAACCTCTCGATCACCTAGGTTCCCTCTAAAATCACCAGTTCCATCGATTCAAAGTTAGCAATAATTGTCCAGGATCCAGGTTCGTGTCTTCCGTACAAGGTCACGGAATTCATGTACGTTTGTTTGGCTTTACATTCCTGAAGATAACGACAATAGCAATTGTAAGGATAATCAATATACAGACAAACCCCCTTAAAACGAACCCTGTTACATGGGAATTTATTTGAAATGATTTTGATTTTCCTGCCAAATGTCTTTGTTTGGATTTTAATACGATTATTTTCAAATCCTTGTTCATTTGAAAGAAAAACATCAATCCCCATCGCTTTAAATACTCCGGCTTCGACTGTAATTAAGTAATACATGTCATAGATAACTATTTGTCAAAGGTTATCTTACACAGATTATTGTTTGTTGAGTAAAAGTTTTGTTTATTTGATATTTTGCCTTAACTCATGGATTTTCGCAATTACTTGATGAGTTGGTCAACATGGAATGCTTATTTCTTCATGGCACCTGATCCCATTTCTGGATTTTCAGATGACAGTGTCTGTCCAGTGTTCACAGGATTTTTATATTGTTTTCTGAACCTCATGCCGATTTACACTTTGGTATCTATGTTTTTATATTGAACAACCATATGGACCTAAAATGACTCACTAAAAATAGGTCACGGGGAGTTTATATAGCTTGTATCAGGAACTCATCTACTCATCTTGAATAGTATATAGCTTTTTCATTCACTTTTTTAAAATATCACTTTGTGAAGAAAATTTAAAACAAAGAAAGGAATGTAGTAAATCAAACTTATGAAAGAAAAATAAATAAAACTTCATTTCGCGGAATTCTGCGAAATTGCTAGTTTAACAGAGACCATGTTCGCAAGACAATATACACTCTGAATACAACACAATCGCGGACTCAATGACAATGCGGAGGTGGGATCGGGTGCCACAAAGAATTGAGCATCGTCTGGTAATACACATCTTGCGACAACCACAATTTTCCAAATTAATAAAGCTGTTAGCTGTCATAATCGGTATATGATATAAGTTTAAATGTTTACATGTAACGGCTTTCCTGTATAGGCTTTGCAATTTTATCTAATAAATAAAATAAGAAGTGTTTTTGAATGCAGTTCTGGAAGTTAATGTCTTGATCTTTTGGACCACAGTCATTTGTCTTCTGTTTTAAGTCATTTAACGATACAATTTTAAAATACGAAAGGCAATGACAAGGTTTTCAGACATAAGAGATAACACTGATTTTAAATATTATATGACTGCATCTAAATGACTGGACTGTATAGAAAGATATGAAAATGGTAACCAATTCAGTTGCGCGTCTACTAGAGATTGAACTAAACCGCTCACATACTCATTTATATGGCACAAAGTGTTATCATTGGCATATGCCTTTCAGTTTTGCAAAACACATAAACGCCTCACGTATATACATGCATTCAATTATTACTACTAATATGATTAGGTATTGCCTAGGGGAGCGCAGTTCAAAATGAATGTTTCATATATTTTAGTTTTTGGTCGTATGATACCACACACACACACACAAAAGTAGGTAGATATGAAACGAAGCAGCAAAATGGATGAACTTCGTGATTGGGTTCAAGATACAACATTGGCAATTACCCGGCCATGATTCGTGATTAAACATGGCGGCAACCAGTAACAGCGATTTCCACACCGAATTTGGCTGAACAGTATATCTCACTTGATACAAATTAAATTGTTCGATAACATCTTGTATAGGTGTAGTGAAACGTCAACAAAGTTTCTAGTCAAGATGTTATTTATTGATGTTATTTATTGTGTTTCTCACTCTCACACCCCGTGGATCTCTGTCCCTGTCTTTACTCAGTTCCAGTTGCAGTTTATAGGTAAACACATGTAGGATTGTCAACGATGATTGATTGTTACAAAAATATACATGACTCTCTGGGAAAGCAGAAGTGCCAAAGGGTGTACATTTGTACATATATTGTAGATGTTGGACAATGACTTTAATGTGTTACAACTTGTTAATTGCTTATGTTTGAAAAAACCGAAATGTTCTACTGTCTGAAAGAAACAATAATTGCTTTTGTCCGGAATAACCGAAATGTTCTAATGTCTGAAAGAATAGCATAAATCTATGAAAAATTATTTCAGTTATATTTTTGTTTTGTTTTTGAATTTACAGGATTATATCATATTGGTTTTTAGTTCATTTTCACACTCTCTACCACTTCAGATCGTTTGAGCTGCGCTCCAATTGCTACGCACACTGTACCATCATATAAACATGCTAAACAACATGAACATTTTTATAATTAGCGTTGTATTATTTGATTTTCATTAGATGGACATTAAATCCGGTGTCTTATAGATATTTGGGGATGATATTTTTATATCAATGTTATTAATGATGTATCCTCAGTTTAAATGTCAAAAATTGTCAAAATGTTCAGTGCAGGTCGCTATAGTTCGTTTCTGAATAAGCATATTCAGTATTTTGTATATAGGAATAACGTTGTACAAACGTTAATAAATTTACCCAGAAACATAATATAGCATTTTCCAACTTTGTGCGCATGCCCATTTTCTCAATTTCCAAGATGTGGAAATTTTAAGGATCGACCCAGCAATTTCGGCTCTGCAGACTTTGTAGATCTTTGTGTGTAGAAATTTTTTTCTTCTTTCACTTTCTCTCTAGCTATTATACTTTTCAAGATAATGGGGGAAAACTGTCCAAAACATGAGAAATCCACTATAAAGGGTAAATAACTTCCATAAGGGTCGACCGAGAAATTTCGGCCTTGTTGACGTTTTTGTAGATCTTTGCGCGCTGAACATTTTTGCTTCTTTCACTTTCTCTCTATCTATCATACATTTCAAGATAAGGTGAAAAAACAGCCCAAAACATGAAAAATCCACAAAAAGGGGAAATAACTCACATAAGGGTCGACCTGACAGTTTCCACCAAAATAATATATTGGTAGATTTTGGCATTTTAATGTAACGTTTTTTTCTAGCTTTAACAATTTTGAAGATACATGTGTTAAATCAAAAATATCTGCTGCCTCATTCATTTTCTATTTAGCCATGGCAGCCATGTTTGGTCCTAGCCTCTTTTCATCCGCAAACGTTATGCGGCTTAACATGGTTATACTTCCCATCAAGTTTGGTTCAAATTGGTCTATGGTTCTGGAGAAGTAGTAAAAAAATGTCCAAAATGATCCTTAGATAATTCCTAAGTTTATATATCTTTGTATACAAAAAGTCGATCAGTTTTGAGTTATTCAACAATTTGTAATACAATTGTACCCTTTGTTACTGAAGCGCCACCTAGTGGCCCGTTTATGCACAGATTTCGTTTTCATTAGCAAACTTTGTAGATATTGACTGTATAATCATGCATACAAAATTTGAAAGTCATCTGATCATTGGTTCATGAGAAGATTTTTAAAGATGTACCAAGTTTTGGTCCTTTTTGGCCCCTTTTGGGACCCCTATGGGTCCCAGCTCCTTTTTTTTGTTCGTAAACTTTGTGCGGCTTTACATTTGGATGCTACATGCCAAGTTTGGTTGAAATTTGACCAGTGGTTCCTGAGAAGAAGTTGAAAATGTGCAAGACAGACGACGGACAAAACATGATCGCAATAGGTCATCATAAGCAAAGCTCAGGTGACCTAATAAATATAGAAATCGTAATAAAAATATAAATATAAAAATCGTAGTATCACACAAGTCCAAACAATAATTTTAAAAAGCATTCCTAAATCCGTCTAAGAGTAACCACTATAAAAAGGATGACTATACGTTTAGATTTATTATTTGGCCTTGTCTGATACCACTTTTTTTTTTTTTTTTAGAAAATCCGTTTAAAATAACTCAACTCAACTGATGAAGTCTACTAGACAGAAACTATCGTCTTGAGCATTATAACTTTGGTGTTATGTTTATAATCTTTATAGCCACTAGGTCGTTGCCGCTGCTGGTAGACCCTTTGACTCCCCGGGGTATACATTAACCTAGTACCTGGTATTTTGGTATCAGCTGATATTCTTATACTAAAGTAATATTTTGCACTGATAGCACCATTTCAAATTCTAAAGCTAGAGCTCTCGCGAAATAACTAATAACGTAAATATATATCGCGAATTGAACCGGATTTACAGTGTATATATATATATATATATATATATATATATACACACTATTCAGTTATGATTAAACTGAAGTTTATCATAAAGTGACTTTGCATATTATACAGGTATTGGAATATATATTAAATGATAATTCAGTTTCTAAGCAGTCAGCAAATCGTTACATCTAATTACATGCAGACACTCTAGCGTATATGGCGAAACAATGTGTCCGCAAACTTATGTAACATAGGGTTTTGTTATGTAATCTGAGTTCAAGGAAAAAGTTTCTCCTGCATATATCTATCTATCTTGTATCTGAAAACACCACAACATCTGCTACTGATTAGGACTTCAAAAAAAAAATACATATTGTTTTATGTCTTGATTTGTAAAAAATTGAAGGACGGAGTTGTGTTTGATAACATCTTCCAAACATTACAGTGAACACACACACACAGGCATTGGATTGATGTTCTAAGTCTAACGAATGTTGGCAAAACATTTTATTACGTAATGTAGGATTTTAGACACAGAATTTATTTCTACATGTACTTTTCTCAAACGAAAACATCTTTTATAACTTTGAAACTAGTAGAACATGGATAACATTCCCTGTCTCGCTTTTACATTTGATGAGGGTTTTATTGTAGTTTCTTTGAAGCTCAGCTGATGAAGGCTAATTGTTTATAATATTTCTCACTTTTAAATAGCCATGTGCTCAGTTTTCAATTTAACAGTTAGTATAGGACAGTAGTATCGAAATTGAAATCTTTCTTAAAATGCTATCTGTAGTGTAGACAGCTGTGATTATTAATCAGATGTCCACACGTCTATTTTACCTCTATATCTACAAGTGTCTTAACTTTCACTGTTCTATTCGTATTTTATTTGCATATATTACACTATAGCTTCACCATTTTCAATCTTCGTAAACTCATTATCTAATAGTTTACCTTTTATTTTTAACTTCATTTTCATCAGCATTTTACAAGTATTTCTACATTACAACTTAGAATTCGTCGTACGTTTTCATACGAAACTTATTTTTTTTAAATCTTTAATTAGTGATATGTATTGCTTATTTGGGAAAGTACCATTAAATTTTTACCTGTGCTATGAATTGACACCAACGCAGTGAGTTTCTTTTAAGGGCCAAACCTGTCCTGACACGGGACCTCGGTTTTCTGACTCATCCATGAAAGATCCATGACTTCACTTCATATACCGAGTGCTTGGCGAAGTACCAATCACTATCTTTATTTTAAAAATCCTACATTTGACCCGATACTAGGAATCGAACCCGAGACCTTCCGTATGCGAGTTCCGAATGTCTTACAACTAGATCACAGCAAGCAGTAGGCAACTGTTCATAATAGGTTATAGGTAAAGCGTTCGTCATGCAAGTAGGAGTATATGATTGATAAATTTATCGGCTGAAAATCTATCAATCCCGTCGTGGTTTTCCATTAATACTTAGCGACGACATCATAGAAGTGAAAATATTCTCAACGCAACATAAAACAGCAATAACACGTATCACATCAACAGACCGAAACGTGAGATGTAAATTTTATTTGTTTGCAAATGTGTTCGATACTTTACAGACAAGACAGTTTTTATTATAATGAAAAGAAATGCATAGAAATTTGCACATGTTTATTATATACATGCGTATTCAAGTGTGTTAATATCCTGATTTGGCTTTTTATATGTAGGCGTTGAGGTACTTTCTTGAAGGTAAGGTAAGTGCACAATAATGTGCTTGCATTTTATGCTTGTAGGGGCATTAGCTGTGCTTTGTTTTTTGATTTTTTTTTGTTTTGTTTCGTTTTGTTTTTTGTTTTTTTCGTTTTACTACTCTTGTTTGCGATTACTCTGTTTTACCACCTTTGGAGTCACCTGTTCGATAGCGGTTGTTGGGTTGTATGTACCAATGATGACAAGGATTTCTTCCTCACCTATTTCAATTGCATTTGTCCATATATTCACAACAGGGGATGCTTACTTCTCCATGGCACCTGACCACACCTTTGGATTTGCAGAGATCCGTGTTTGTCCAATATCACCAGATTTGTATGTGGGCATCCTGAAGATTTATACTTTGGTATCTGAGATATTATATTGATATACAATAACGAAAAATATATAGAGAGGATAATAAATGGCAAAATATGTATCACATGCCATAATCAACCCGAGACTCCAATATTAGTCCGAGGGTTGATATGGCATGCGATACAGATTTTGTCATGTTTTGTTGTTTTTATCCTATATTTAAACTCCTACTGGTAAATAGACAAATATTAAATATCAATAAAATATATATATTTTAATTTCTATGTTAAAATTACGACTTGCGTCCGTCAATGTGAATTTCCTATGTGGGCAGATCTCGGTAAAATTACGGAGCATACAAACTGTTTGAAGTAAAATTGAAAAAGTACCAATCGATAATCAAAACTCAAGTCCATTTTAACACGACGAATTAGATATGTAAATGGTCTCAACCATGAACAATTGAAGGAGCAATTGCGAAGAGCAGGTGTTACGGGGGGGTAGGGAGTCAGCGTCTTCTGCTGGCATAGGACACCCGTCGCAAACGTTCCGTGGAAACTTATCTAGTCAAATTCGGTGAAAAGGTCAAGTTTTGTGATAAGGTCAAGTTCGGTGAAAACACAATTGGTGAAAGGGAATCACTGTCTGTGGCCGTGATCCAGAATACTACCTAATATTTCTGAGAGGGGGACTCATAATGTTTAATCAAGATCCCCGTATCGACCATAAATACTTCTTAAAACGACGACTCCAAGCGTTAAAACAAGTAACCTTGTGTAAGTAGTATATTGGCTAGTGTTTTTGCTCCTCAGAATAAACATTCATAAGAAGAGCATGCCCCTGACATAACGTATAATTGGGGAAAACGCCATAGGCAGGAGGAAGATGGACCTACTTAGAAACGGGAAGTTCGTGTTAAAATTGAAATCGTCTCGTTTGTCATAAAGGGATGTGTGAAGTTGACCGTCTTTTCCAATCGTTAGGAGTAAAAATTTATGTAAGAAGCAGATGTGTTGCTCTTCTGTGTCTCATTGATCTCTAGCTCAACAGGATACATCTGGCATAGGTAATTCTGAAATTCTGAATTATTTATGGACAGAACATCGTCGATATACCTGTAAGTAAAATTGAACCGAGATGCTAAATGTTTGTTTCCTTTGGAGAGCAGAGACTGTATAAATTCCGCTTCATATGAATATAAAAAATGTCAGCCAAGAAAGGTGCACAATTAGTACCCAACGGAATGCCGACAATCTACTTGAAAACTTTTCCCGCAAAAACCACGAAGATTTTGTCTACTAGAAACCCCAGCATCTTGATAATATCGTCTTCAGTGTACATGATATTGGAGTGTTCCTTCACAAAATAAGGTTCTTCATTACCTAACACTAAATATTTATATCTGCGATTTCCATTTTGTTATGCAAAAGAGTTTTGTATAATAGATGTTAATCTGTTTTGAAGTTTTTGATGAGGAATTGTTGTGTAAAGGGTGGAAAAAATCAAAAGACTTGATGGTTTGTAAATATGTTTGAAGTTTGGAGATTTTAAATTGTTTGAAACAATTCTTTTGTATTCTTTAGGATCCACATTCGATTGACTCCGCTTCTTGAGTAGGCCGTTGTGCAGTACTTCTGAAGACCTTGTTTAATATGTGTAAGAAGTTTGGTGAGCAAAATAGATAAAGGCTTGGTGGAGCACTTAGATGACCCCGCAATGAATCGGTGCTTATTAGCCTTCCTCAAGATTCGTCGCTGAAATAATTTGTATTTTAGTGTAAATATGTTATTACGATATATATGAAATAACGGTAGGCCTACAAGAACTTTGAAAAAAACATTCATAAATCACTGTTGTGAGGATGTTCACGGCCGAATATTGTGTTGAAGGGAATATCCTACAGTACTCCGTTTACACGTGTATCTAAAGTATGTAATGCACAACTATTTGCGATGTGTTGAACCTACCCACGGAATATCATTACACTTGTTAAATCGAATGTTTAGTAAATCAAACGATTTCTTCAAATTTTCATTCACCATCCTTTGGATATCAAAAAAGGAAACCAGAAAAACACTCAATTTCACAAATTTTCGGCCACTTGGCCTTTATCAAGTGAAAGACGACAATATGTATATCAGTTACATAGTATTTTTAATTTTGCACTGAAGCTTTGTATTGTGCAGACCTAATACTATGTAACTGATTATGATATTGTCGTCTTTCCTTGAAAAGGCCAAGTGGCCGAAACTTTGTGAAATTTGAGTGTTTTTCTGCTTTTTTGCATACTGATACTTCCCGTTGGAGGACATTAAATTTTATTGACATTCTTAAATATGTTCACAATCAGGCCTAATATTTAACAGAATGTGCTTAGCCTGGCGTTTAAGCCAGATATAGGTTTTTGCCTAAAGGGGAAAACAATCGAGGTGTTCCGAAGAATAAAAATACAAGGAACGTTCCAAATGGGATGCGATAAAGGGTTGAAGGCTGTGATAAAAGGAGGGTTGATACATGGTATGCGATAAAGGGCGCGTGCTGGCTCCTGTATCATAGAAGAAAAAGTCTGTATTTTGTAGTATATATATATTAAATTCATATACATGTAATAAAATTACTTGAGAAACCCAGTTTGGCAATCATCAACCTTACTATTTGTATGTGCATACCACACTGGACCTGACCTTATTTTCACCAAAAATATAGGAATGAGAGATATTTATGCATATATATAGCTCTTATTTGTTAATGTACATCATGTTTAAGTAGTAAAAGTAGAAAACAAATTTTTGGAATCAATGCTCTTATGATGATATAACAATGCCTGTATCGATTGAAGCTTAAGTATGCACTCCAAATATAGCAATCTATAATACCATGTTAGTTATAAACAGATAAAACATTTTTTCACAAATGTATGTACAATGATGAATTACCTGTGTTAACCAAACAAATCATTTCGATTTTTTCTACATTTACTACTTGTACTTGATGTAAAATAACAAATAAGAGCTTAACATTGGCATAAAAATATCATATTCCTATATATTGTATGAAAATAAGGTCAGGTCCAGTGTGGTATTCATATACAAATAGTAAGGATGTGTTAATCAAATGCAAGTGAAAAAATACCAAACCTGGGTTTCTCAAGCAAATTTCACTAAATGTATAGGAATTTTTATGCCCCTGTATATCTCTTTTTTGTTATTGTATATCAATCTAAGTAGTAAAAAAGGAAAAAAAACAACATTTTTTTTCAATAAACGCAGCTAATGCATCTTTAAGTAAAATGGAAACGATATTTTTTCTTATTATGGTAAAATAATCCCCTTAATCAGGTATAAAACCTTTATGACTTAAAAGGTGTATACTCAGTTTAATACATAGATCATTCAGGTAACGAGTGGATGTTCCGGATTTGATTCCCAGCACCTGGATATTGTTAAGGTAGTTTATTATTTATTAATTTTAAATTTTGAATGGTGTTTTACGACAAATGCAACAATTTTTCAGTTATATGGCGGTGGCCAGATTTCAAAGGTGAGGAGGAGAGAACTCGTTTACGCCGGAAAAGACCACCGGCCTTCCGCAAGTAAACTGGCAAACTTTCTCACAAAATTAGCTTAGGCTCCATCGGGGTCAAATCTGCGCTGACCAGAAGTGAAAGACTTCATGGTTCAAAGCGCACTGCACTAACGATTCGGTCACGGAGACCCCATTGCCGACTGTATAGAGAAGTGAAAATGACGTTTTGTTTTCGGATGAAACGGGATGAATCTAAAATCCTATGTCCGGCGAGGCACATTAAATAGCTGGCCTTGCGTTAACATAAGTCATATGCATATTGTAGTAATTACCAAAACCAGAGTATTTATCGTCAGAAGATCTAGGTGAACTTTGGGTAAACAAGGACCTTAAAAATACAGAAGTGGGATCAGATGCCATGAATGAGTAATCTTTATAAATTGTGCTGATGAAAAATCCATAAGTGACACACATTTTCGAAAATCATCCGATACTGGTGTCATTATCCATTTTTTGGAATGATTTGTAGATTTTTTTGAATTATTTTGCGCCATATTTGACTTTAAACGCAAAGACATAATACGTTATGTGTATCATCTGAATGTAAAATGTAGTTATTAATATATATGGTTCAAGGTTAGTTGGAGTATGTTTGATTTTACAACTCAAGATGTCTAGGATGTAGACTAGGATATAGCTAATGTAATACAGTCGAACACACTTACATTAAACCCTGTTTTAATGAAATTGTATTTGAAAAATTATTTCTTTATTACTATTATAACCCTGATATTTTGAAACCCCTATTTATTTGAAAGAGAAATTCATTTCCCTTCGACTTTGATATTCCAGGTTCGACTGTATTTGTATTTGGTCACACTATTGGTTTAGCTTGTTATT
The DNA here is from genome assembly GCA_030159075.1 of Atrina japonica. Taxonomy (NCBI): domain Eukaryota; kingdom Metazoa; phylum Mollusca; class Bivalvia; order Pterioida; family Pinnidae; genus Atrina; species Atrina japonica. Next base: position 1,740,776 of record BROG01000007.1, read on the forward strand.
TGGTTCGCATATATACCTGATGCTAGTTTAGAAAAGTTTAAAAAGACTAATCATGTAGGTATAGGTAGTTGTCTAGGTTTTGTTTAGCTTGTAGTGACTCTAATTCTTACTCCTCCATGGCACCTGATCCCTACTCTTAATTTCCAGGGGTCGGTGTTTACCCAATTTTTAACAGATTTGTATCTACATCCTGGACATCCTAAACATTTATACTTTGGTATTTGATATTTTTTATATGAAGCAGAAACGCTGTGCACAATTAGATAATCTATAATTATATCACTTACAAGTACATGTAATATATATGCATGTACATTCAAGGCTGTTGATATTCTGTTATATGTCGGCGGCGAGATAGCTTCATACAATTCAGGTAGGTTCACACTTACTAGCTTGTATGTTTATTTAGCGATACTTATTCAAATAGTATGTGTATAATTGCATTAACTAGATTCTGTATCTGCCAAATGTCCATCATATCTGTAAATTTTCTCTGGATATTTTGTTATCCTTAGTTTTGCATGGTGTCCGTCCTTCCTTTTTTCCCTTTTCTCTGTCCAAACAATATATTCCACATTTCCTAATATCACCTCACCTCACCTCACCAATCCTCTCCATACCTCTTGGTACATAACACCTTGTTTCTCGAATTCTAGTTTTCTGTCCCTGACCGTTGATTTTGTTACACACATCCAAGTTGTGTCCGTTCCTCTGCCACTGCCCGCCGTCGCATAATAATCGTTTCGGCCTCAGAAGGTGTCTGGACTGGACTGATAACGTTAACATTTTCGGTCCGGGTATACAATATCATTATGGATATCAAAAAACCGAATTTGATAACAAAAAGGTTGCAACTTTTACAGATCTTAATTATCAATTCCAATTGATTTTAAACGTGTAAACTATCAGTAGAATAAAATGTACTTTCAGTAGAATACAAAGATTATGATATAGACATAGATATATATCTTTGATATCGTTCTATGATGGGTAAATGATATTTCACTCTATTCAACTCTCTCTTATTTCGAAATTTTGAGGCGGACCAGAAACGTCAACATTTTCTGTCCGACCGGGCACATTATCTGGTCGGACCGATCCTTATACAGGGGCAGAAAATTTTAGAGACCTGGACCAAAATTGGTAACATCTTCGGTCCGGCCGGACGCATTTTAGGCCGAACAGATTATTATACGACACCTCCTTCGTTTTGTCTTAGGTCTTCCCTCTACTAGGCTCCCATTATTTGGTATACATTTTAAAAAGTCAGAGTGTTGAATACAACAATTGCAAACATGCCATCCTTTGGAATTGTTTATAATATTTTCTAGAATTATTACCTTTTTCCGTTTTATTTCTCCAGGTCACATGTTTTTAATTATTTTTCACCAAACCTAGACTTACCACATTTGGTGCCGATATGTGCATTAGGTTTATAGAGTGATTTCGACGATTTATATATCATGATGATAATTCCTGATGGAGACTATCACTTTTTCGATTTAGCCCTGTATTTGTGTGGGAATCTTTCAGTATATTGTAGATTTTAGATATACGTGTAGAAATATATCAAATAAATTTGATAAACATCAGTTTGACTTTGACAGATGTGGTCTGTAAAATAAAACAAGAGGTTTACAAAAACAAATCTTAAGTAAATGTTCGTGCATAAGAGAAAACATCTGAAAATGTGTGAAAATTCTTGTGCAGATCTTGTTTGCAGTTCAGTGTAAATAATGTGATACCTGCATAATTAAGTGGTTAGAGAATACCTTATATATTACGGCGTGTTTGTTCTATATGACACAGACATTGTTTGCAATTCAGTGTAACTAACACGACATAATTAAGTGGTTAAAGAAGTACGTTTAACATTACGGCGTATAACTTCATCTTTGATATCCGGTTGCGTTTGGGAAGTTTGCCATTTAACTTCCGGAAGACCTATATTTCGTTCACCCTTTTCAATAACATTTGCAATGATTGCATAATTGCCAAAATTGTAAAAAAAAAATGACGTATGAGTTAAGTAATTCAAATATGTGATTGCTGTCTGAGGAAAAGAAAAGTGTCAGGAGTAATTGGGGAATAGTGAATCATAGTTTCTTCATAACATATCAAAACAGCAAATGTAAAAAATATATATGGCTTGTCCAAAATGTTATATACATTGCCATTTTTGCATTAAAATACTTTAATTCTAGATGTAAATAAAAAAAGAAAAACGTTTTGCATGTTCTGCTTTAAGAGACATCTATATGTATCAACTAGGTCAGTTACACTTTAAGTCGTACCTTTTAATGTAGATGTCGTAACGTGCTTACATATTATTTTGTCAAACAATTACTGCATGAGGGCAAAAAGTAAGCATTGACTATGGTTAATACATGTCTATTTGATTTTCTGAACATAAATACTCCGAACCACCCATGGATCCACGCCTGGATTGGAAATCCATTCTTGTCAACTGTCATGTATGATGCTAATAACAGACATGTTAGCCATGTCTGTCCATCACAATTACAGCACATCAAAGACCGAACATGGTCAATACCAGGTTCTCTCCTCAAATATTTAAAACCGACCGCCACCATATAAATGAGGAATGGCTGATACAGCATAAAACAAACAAAAAGGTGCTCCGATATAAAAATCTCAGATACCAAAGTATAAATCATGGATGTCCAGGCCATAGATACAAATCCGGTAAAAATGGGCAAACACGGACCTCTGGAAACCAAGAGGTTTCAGGTGCCATGGATAAGCATCCCCTGTCGACCGGTCACACCCGCCGTGAGTCCAAGTCAAGTCCAATGAAACATGTGTAGTCACATGTCTGTCAACACCGCCAACAAAAAGGCAACTCAACATTTCACTTAGTGAAACAGAGTAGTCGCAAGACCGACCGTAAAGTTTGCGGATTGACATTAAACGCGGTTTTCGATATCCCTGTGTCAATAATTTGTCAGTGGTAGTTTACTTGTATATGAAATCTTCATATGTTGTGCACGCCCTGGCATATCCTCCAAACACTTAAATGTGGAAAATTTACGATGGGAAAGCCGACCGCCACCCGTCTATATTAAGTAAAATGTCTAAGTATGAAGCGTGTGTACTTGATTCTGTGTATCTTTAATTTCTAGTTCGTGGGATATATCGCATTGCATATGTATGAAAATTGTCAAATTAAACAAAACGTCGTCGATATATCAAATGTCAAATTAAAGGACACCGCTAACTTTTTCCTTTTGATTCAGCAGTTTCTGAAAAGTTGCTACTTGAATCAAGGAACAGGTAATAAAGGAGCACAGGTTCCCATAGGAAGCCGATAGTTTGTTGAAAACCACGTCTCCGAACATTACAAATATGTTGTTATTAGTTCCAGCATGTTTTTTTGTTAACTTCAATACGTATGTGTAGCAGTGTGGTGTTTGACGAAATAAGTGCTCCTGATAGCCAATCACTAGATATTTAAATTTTCGGGTACACCTAGTGAAAATGCATGATGCTAAAAAGTTTTCTTTTAATTTTTATGGAATAGTAGTGCATGAGAAATCATTTTTGACTTTTCGGAAAAAATTGTGTGCATTCAAATTTTCTAAATGTTGTATAAAATTTTTAAGTATCCACATCTGATTTACGCTTCAAATAAGTGTACAGTATTTTTGAAGTTTCTCCTTAACAAAATCTTGGTAAAGTAAAGATAAAGGTTTGGTAGAACATTTGCTGGATCCTGCTATATCTTTGCTTATATGTAAAGTTTAGGTAAGTTATGCATTGAGGTATATCAAATGAGTGTAATACGGACACGTGATTTTTGTCTCGTCCTTTGAAAGTGAGCTACGTGTGTATATCTATTTCGCTTTCAATATTCAAGGACGATCGCTTGTGTTGTTCTTTTTGTTGTTAATAACGTTGATGCAGTTGGGTTAGAAAGTGCTCATCCATAACTTGCATACAATGCATTTTTGCTTAAATGATGGAAATGTGCGTGCATTACTTTGGAATCATCAAATGCGTATACAGTCGACAAATGTGGGATAAAAACAAACTTTAATCGGGTCATCAGGTGTCTCTATCTCGCCAATCGCACATCGCGTCAGTCTCTCTCTCTCTCTCTCTCTCTCTCTCTCTCTCTCTCTCTCTCTCTCTCTCTCTCTCTCTCTCTCGTAAAAAACTATGCCCCCACGGATGAAAGAAAAGAAGAAAATGAATAAATTTAGATATTCTGTTTTGTACTAAACATGCAATTTTTAAATTATGATGGTTAATTATTTGAGGCTCCATAATGGACCTACATATGTAGATGTACTTCAGGGTCGTAACAGACACATACAAACACATGTTTAAGATCATTCATGATAATATAATTTTTGTTATGTTTTCTGTTTATTTTTACATCCAGCCAAAAGTTACTGAAATATCGTCAGCTATAGGTAAAGTGCCACAAATTTTGTCCTGTGCTGCGAGAGGTCTCAAAAGTGACACGCCCACCTTGGCACGCTACTGTCATAAAACACGTGACTTTTTCATTTTGTTTTTCAAGTTTTACTTTCTGAACGCGCAACGAAGGAACAATAGTAGTCACTACCATTTTCAAAGAAAAGGAGATTAAATACAGGACATCTTGCGAATCGAATGGAACTAGCTATTGAACAAATGAGAGCCTTTGATATAAAACAAACATGTCGTACATACTACATGATCTGCTACAGGATTTTTCAAAAGTTATAGTTTGAGTGACATCTGGTGATTTCAATATTCAACATTCTTAATTATCAATTTTTAGCATAAGATGAAGGTTTCATTTTTTTCAGCGTATCAATTACGTTAGAATTACTCATACCAATTATCTTAATGATAGGATATATCTCATTTGATTTTCAGAATGTCTTATGAAGGGAGGTTTGGTAGATATTGTGACGATCCTAGTTACCACATACTTGATCGTGCCAGATCGAACATAGATAACCTAAGACGATGGAAACCTAGCCCGGAAGATTCATTCTCAAATTCTTTTGATACTTATGAAAATGGCATCAACCTCAGGACAGGAGAACTCGGTTTGTTTTTAAATATTACTATTGTTAATCAGTCGCTATTAAATTATATATTTACTCAAACAGATACAGTAACGAAACACAGACATATACATATAATTGTGATTAAATTGCAATCGCTTTGTTTATATACCGTGATTGAATGTTACACTGTAGCGTTATAGTAAATTTTAATAAAGTAAATGTACCAAACAGTTTAAACGACGTCCATGATGTCTGTATTACCACAAATATATGTAATATTGCCATCGAATGGCCATTTGATATTACATCTATCTAATTTGAGTCAGATAAGTAATTCAAACGATCACGAGTCAGGTATCTATTCTTCACATACCTGAATTTACATATGTCCTAAAACAGTGCACCCCGTGTACATTAAGTGCGCATGTGTCAAAGGTAAAATGGAAAGTCACATAATTTAGTTGACGCCAATGGTTTCCAATCCATCCTTGACATACCATGGTGTCTCATGATTAATATATTTTACTGATGCTACAGTGTTATACATCCTTAAATCCCTGGAATTCTGACTCATATAATTCAGTTGACGCCGAAAATGTCCAACTGAACCTTAAATCACATTGATCTATCTGATTCATACAATTTATTTGACACAAAAGTTTCCCAACTGATCATTTAATCACCTATGCATCATGATTCAAATTATGTCATACAAGGCCAAATAATAAATCTGCGTGTATAACCAAAATCCGTCTAAGAGTAGCTACTATAAAAAAGATTATCTTAGCTTTAGAGGAATTAAGAATTTAAATGGTGCTATCAGTGTTAAATATTACTTTAATTTAAAATTATCAGCTGGTACCGAAATTCCAGGTACTAGATTTATGTATTCCCTCGGGGACTCAAACGGTCCACCAGCAGTGGAATGACCTAGTGGTTATAGATATTGGCTAACATAATATCAAAGTTATAATGCTCAGGTCCAACCGATTATTTATATACTTGAGTTGATGCTTCTCCAGCTGACCATAAAGAGGCTTTGGCTGTGTTTACTAGATTTTCTTTCTTCTTAAACAACTTGTACATTATACAAATAAGAGCTATACACAGGCATGTTTTTTTTTTTTTAAAAAAAAAAGAAAATCGTATATGCCTATATATGTTGTGAAATTAAGATCTGGTCTAGTGTGGTATTCATATACAAATAGTAAGATTGAGTTAATACATTACAATTTAAAAAGTGCCAAACATGGAATTTCCATGCCTGTGCATATCTTTTATTGGTTATTGTTCACCAATCTAAGTAAAAAATGGGGAAAATGAAGGAAAAAAACACAGGTAATACCCTTCAATCAAATTGGTATCTATGAATTATGTTTTGTAATTGACATCAAAGTTTTCCAACAGATCTTTGAATTACACTAGTGTCATCGACTTTTTTCTTAATTGACGCGAACGTTTTCCAACCGATCCTTGGATCACTTTGACGCTTTATGCTTTTAATTTTAGTTGACGGCAAAGTGTTACAGTCGATCACTGTGGTGTTAGAGACGCCCCTTATCTTGTTGAGAACTTAATGTAAACTCAACCGATCTTTGAATCACATTGGTATCAATGATTTGAATTTTTAACGAGGCCAAAGTTTTCCAACCGATTCCTCAATCACTTTATCATCGCTAATTTATTTATTTACTTTAGTTGCCGCCAATGCACTCCGATCGATCCCCGAGGTACAGTCTGTGGATTACCATATCCGAGGACAGCCCACAACTTGTAGTAAGAAGAGGACAACAGTTAATACAGTAAAAACACCACACAGAAATAGTACTTACATACGCTTTTACAAAGAGGAAATATTTGAGGACTAAATTCGTGCCCACAACTTGTAGTAAGCATCAAGGAGAATACGACATGGATAACATCGTTTATTTCAGCTAACATATTTACACGATCAAAGTTAGATCTATCTTGAAACTAGTTTTAAACATGTAAACATATAACAAAGATACGGGTTCCATGATCTTCGTATGGTTAATATATATGTTTGAAATAGGTACTTACGATACAGAATGACGTACTTACACTTTTATGAAATTTAGGAAATATTTGACGCGGTATTATGCTTTTGAATTCGTGTTACGTTGATGTTCTTCAATATATTTTACCATAGTGGCAGATGGAAATATAATGGTGGCGTAAAATACAAGCATTAGCCATAACTACGCTAAAATGCTCCATGGTTAAGACTGATTAATGCAATATATCTTATGTAAAATTAAAGGCACATTGGATCACCTCCAGAGTCCAGTCATCTCTTATACGTTCTGCCTGTATATACTTCGTAGTTATATGTCTTTATCAACTACACGTGTCATACACGTGACTTCTGTTTTTTTAGACGTATAATCGCAAAAATGACAAGTCATTTAATTGTGACATCATAATGAAAAAGTCTGTCAAAAGGTGCCGTATCGTGTCTTTTGCGAGACGTAAGTTGAAGGGGGATCCTGGTTACAATGGTTATGTATTTCAAATTAAACTACCAAAATAGTCTGCATGATAAACTTTATACTGGGATCCAACACATATTTATCCGACCTGTTTAAGGGTTAGAAATGTCATGGTGTCAAATCCGATGCTTTCGCCAGTCTGCTGACGTCTAAAAACAAGCATAAATATTTGACGACATTTTATTGGTTTATTCCAGGGTTGTCACCGAGTGTAATCAAAGAGACACGGGTACGGCTGATTCTCTCAGACAAAGATATGTCAAAGGAATGGGGAGCAAAGCTTGTAGACCAAGACAAGGAAAATTTGACACTGACGATCTCTACGCCACCCGACTGTAAAGTAGGAGAATGGAAATTCAAAGTAGAAGTAATCAAAAAGAAAAACAGAGATGCAAGTGGTGTATTTAGATCCACAGATGGGAATTCTATATACATATTATTTAATCCTTGGAATGAAGGTATGTAGAATATTCAATTTATTTTAAATAAATTGTTTCCCGAGATATCAAAGAAACATTTTGTGTTTGGTTTCCCCTTTGGTCTTTTTGTAACATCATGTTGTCTGACGTTTTCAAGTTTTAATTTTTGTATTTACCACCCACCTAATAAACATGACAACACATATCAATTAAACCATTGCCAGATGTCTGACACGTGGCTCTCTGTGTGCATTTTGACATTATTCGGTTGTGAGCCATTTAAATGTGACGTCATAATGGAAACATTTGTCAAACATGCCGTGTTGGGCATTTGGCGATATGCTAATTTTAGTAACATGGTGGCACAATATTTTACTGATGGAGGCGAGAAGCCGGTTACTATATATCAGTCAAGAGACTACTGGTATACTGCATATATAATTGGCAAACTTTCTCACAAAATCAGCTAAGGTTTCAGAAAGGGCTCAATCTCGTCCTAACCGGAGATAACGGACCTGATGGTTAAAAGCGCGTTACTCTTACCAGTTTGACAGCCAATGCAAGTATATTTTCGAATTTTGAAATCACCATGACGGTAACATATATCTACTCTTGTTTAGATGATCAGGTGTTTCATCCAGACCAGCAATTACTGGAAGAATATGTGTCTGAAGAGCTGGGGATTATTTATCGAGGAACCAGAAAAATACATGGAATACCAAAGGATTGGAATTATGGCCAGGTTTGATGGTTGTCTATACTCAATGATTTGATATATATTTTTTTCATTTTGAAACTACAAATAAATATTTTCTTTTCAAATGATTATTTGTGCTCATATTACACCATATCCTTTAAAGTTTGGACAGTTATGAAAGATGGCAAAGTGTACTTATACATTGCATTAAAATAATGATTATAATAATAAGAATAATAATAAAATTGTAATTCATTTTATTTGGATTATTATTAATATCATATTATTATTATTATTATTATTATTATTATTATTATTATTATTATTATTATTATTGTAGTTGTAGTTGTTGGTTGTTGTTGTTGCTGATGTAAAAAATTGTGAGGACCTAATAGGGACATCTTCATTTTCAAAATTTGTGATGTTTGGGTTTTTTTCTGTTCTTTTTTTTGTGCTTAGGAAAGAAAGTTCAAATGTAAGGAATTGCGATGCAAGAAGATTCAAAAATGTTTTAACTGCCTGTGGAGGCATAGTGAGTTCTATTTCTGATAGTCTTGGACCACGGCCACGTCATACCCGTCTGCATTGATAGTCGGCTGATGTATAGCACATTACCACTAGAGTTTTATAAATAGTTTAAAAGCTGATAATTAGTGTTTCCTTGACAACAATGTATTATATCGGTGGCACCTCAGTTACTGAGATAAAGATTTTAAGTCAAAATATTTGCAATGGCAGAAACGTTTCCAATGGATTAATACAACGTGCTAATAATATTCTTCATCTTAATGGTTTCAGTAATATTTAGTAATCACATATTAACTAAAGTGGTTCAATTCTTTTAATCAGTTTGAGCACAAATGGACAAGTGATGTATTTGGTTCACCTAGAGGAATTTTTCAGAAACCTTTTTAAGACTACTTTCATTTTGAATACGTTCTAGATACTATTGATGATGCTTATAGAATAATGCATAGTTGATGTTATTCGTGTGGGTTTAATTGTGATATATTTGTGGTCAAAGAAAATACCGCGAAATTGAATACCCGTGAGTATAATACCTTATATTTATAAAGTGTCAAAAAGACAAAATGTAACCAATCATAATTATAAAAGTTACTACCAACTACACTTTATATCATATGTAACCAAACATCGTATACAGGAATCATAAAATGATTGTAAGATTTACTTCAAACCTCTATACAATGTACTCGCGAAACAGTCATAACACAATTTTGTTGAACTTATACTATGTAAACCATGCACGTCGGTTCAAATTTAACAGACCTGTTAATATATAGGTTCCCTTTATCATGTCGGTATCGACCGAAAGTTTGTCAATGGCGGGCACAAGCCACAGTGTAAAACATGAGAAACAACATATTACATTTTTGTTTTGGAAACTTTCTTGCGCGCCATTTAATACCCGAGAATAATTTCCTGTCAGAAAAACGTGAAATTTTTCTTCATGAAATTAATCAACTGTACTGGTCAAGGACCAGTAGCCGGCTAAAACCAGTGGCTGGCTATGGCATGATTTTGTCCTAAGTATGTACGACGATAGGAATTTTTCCTTCTGTTTGGGAAAAATGGTCAACAAAAGATGGATGATGTAAGAAATCTCACAAAATAGTGTTCTGAAATAATGTAATAGCCGGCTACTGGCCCTAACCCAGTGCAATCGCCTTGTGCAAAGACTGTTTGTTTGGTATTCGTTTAAGTTGTCATTTTAATGAGCCTTTAATCAATTAACATTTTTGTTGATATTTAGTTCCAGGAAAATATATTGGAATGCGCACTTTTTCTCTTGAACAACTCTAGATTGAAAATGGAAGCACGAGGAGACCCTGTGAAGATAGTAAGAAAGTTATCAGCAGTGGTACGTCGACAATATCTCTATCATTAATAGCTGTTAAGGCTTTGTTCATCGTTAAAGTCATTCAAGTTGTCAAATTGTAGTTTTGTATGTGATAAAAGTTTCAAATATTCAACATTTTACACAAATAAAATGTTTTTTTAAATACTGGTTTAAAAAATGATAAAATGTCGTATTTGTTTTAAAAAATCGAACGTGAATGATATTACTGCGATCCACATACGAATACAAATGTTTACTCGCCAATCATTCACGTTCGATTTCTTATATGTAAAATACAGAAATACAGAAATACCACAACCTATGTATATAATAAACAAATACAGAAATATCACGACCTACGGCCCCAATGCCCGACGAAAATGAATGTTTCGATAGCGGTGAGTAGAATTCCGAACATGAAAACTCAATCATAGAGATAGAGGTGAAAGGTGTTTAATCCTAATATAAATGACAATGGATCGATTACGATGCATGTAGTGTAGAGAAATACAAGTATATATAAGGTACAAATATCGCTACAACATTGTTCATTTGCCTTGGACCTTGGATCAAAAATGATACTATATGCGCAAATAAATCATACATAAAGCACAAATACATGGCCAAGTGTTTATGGCATCGAGCATGGGGGGCAGGCGATTGGTGTCGTAGGTCGTGAGTTTGAACCCTAGCAGGGGCATGTTGAGTTTATAGGTATCTTGTTATTTCTGTATTTGTGCTTTATATATTATCAAAATGTTTGATTAACAGCGTGTTAGTTAACATGTATTGAAAACATAAGATATCATATTAGCACTACCACTGCACCCATTTTGTAGAAATCACAAAAGGGCGGTGATTTCCCAATCAAAACACTAGGTCCGCGGTTAGAATGTCACCAATATGTCTGCTGTAAACGTCATGTTGTCTGTCTTTCTTATCGTGCAATGAAATATCGTTTAATTATTGGTTAACGTTGTAGGGTACAAACAATCAAGTGTAAAATCATTCAGCTCATATCACTTCAATCCGATCACATCACTTATCAGAAAAGGGGTGATTTTGTCTGCACATGATGTGAAGAGATATTTTACCCGCCAAAACATTGGGTCCGCAGCTAACGTGAAATGAAATTGATCTATTAATAATGTCTGCAAAACTACGTTTCAGACAAATGTACAAGATGACCAAGGTATTTTAGTTGGTAACTGGTCAGGGAATTACGAAGGTGGGAATAAACCAACATCTTGGAACGGAAGTGTTGATATTTTACAACAATACTACGATTCCAAAGTACCTGTTAAGTATGGTCAGTGTTGGGTCTTCGCTGGAATTCTGACTACACGTGAGTACACTTGCTTGTGAATTGATTATGAGTTTCTAGTGTCACGTTCTCAAGATACAAAACTTCACAGAAATGAATCTTCTGATTATATTTTATAATCTCACATTTATTTCATGATTTTATCTTTTTAAAAATGCAAACACAAAAGCCGACATCTCGAAGGAGTAGAACACTATAAACACATTCGCATTGGACTTTCTCAATTCAACTTACTTATTGCTCAGCTCAATTTAGTAACGTTTAGTTTTAGTGATAGATTTTAGCTCACCTGAACCGAAGGTTCAAGTGAGGTTTTCTGATTGCCTTTTGTCAGTCGTCTGTCTGTCGGTCCGTCTGTACGTTAACTATTCACATTTTCGATTTTTTCTCTAAAACCGCTGAAAGGATTTTGATGAAACTTTATAGGAATCAAGTACTCAGGATCCTCTAACAAGTTTATACATTTCGGCGAGATCGACCTAGGGGTGGATCAAGGTTGGGGCAGAAGATGTTTCAGGTGGTACACCTCATTAAAAATCTTCTCCTCCAGAACCACTGCATGGATTGAAAAACTAATTGTATCTGAGTTATCTACATTGACGTCTTTTTTACACATTGTCATTTTCCTTTATATTTATATGATTTCTTTGATTTTATCCTTATTTATTCATCATGATGCATTCATTTAATGTGTTTTACATATAATGATTTCCTGAAAGAATTTTGCTGAAATTTAATTTTTTTTTTCTTCCGTTTAATTTTCGCCCATAGATGAGAGGGCGAATTAAGAATAAAAGCGAACACCACTCTCTAACCACTCGACCACAGAAACTTTCTTTTGATGGTAATAATTTTCGCTTCCTATAATATGTTCCCATCTTTTATTAAATTCAAAATCAAAACCACGTTGATAATCGTAATTAAGAAGAAAAGGGAAAAATCAACAACACAAAATAAGCAAATGCAGTTTTCGTTTGTTCATGGTCCGAAATCAGTAAATTTGCATAACATTTAAGCTAAATATTGACCTTATTATTTTGGTTACTTAGCCATTTGTACAACATATGGGTACAACTGAGAAGTGTTTGAACACGTGCTTAACTTTTCCATTTACCTAAAACGTTTGAACACATGTTTAACTTTTCCATTTACCTACAACGTTCGTTTAAATTTATGATTTTATCAAATCTCTCTTCAGTACAGTTCTCAAATCATTGAGTATGCACTGAAGCTATTTTATGTATACATATTTTTGGAGGTTCCTCAGAATGAGCTTTTATTCTATTACTAATACTAGGTTTATGTATACCCTCGGGGACTCAAACGGTCCACCAGCGGTGGCAAAGACCTAGTGGTTATAAATATTATAAACATAATACCAAAGTTATAATGCTCAAGACGACATCGTTTCTGTCAATTAGACTTCATCAGTTGAGCTCCAATTTGAAAAGTATGTGTATTTTCCAAAGATAAAGTGGCATGATACAAGGCCAAATAATATCTCTAAAAGTATAGCCGAAATCCGTCTAAGAGTAAGCACTGTAAAAAAATGACTATCTTAGCTTCAGACAATTTTCGAATTTAATATATCGTCTAAGATGTATGATTTCCAGTTATATACTAATTTAGGAAAAATTTTAAATTTTAGGTCTTAAAAACAAATTTTGAGGCAACCCCATTAAAGATTTGGGTTGGATGCTAAGTGATATTTTTTCACATTGTGACAGGTTATGGGTCCATATATCACATGTAAAAATATCTGTTGAAATTTACAATAGAAATGAATTATGTAAATATGATATAAGTATAAGATATACACGTTTTCTCTTTTTAGTTTGTCGGACGTTGGGAATTCCAACCAGAACGATATCAAACTTTAGTTCTGCACACGACAGCGACGGGAGCACAACTCTTGATAGATACTATGATTTAAAGGAAAAGAAACTTGAATTAAATACATATATGTCTGAGTCTGTATGGTAATGTATTAAAACGAATGGAAGACAATTAAATATTGGATGGTGCTTGCTCTTAATACCCCTCTATTTTTTTTTTTTAGATTTAGGAAGCAGGTGTACATAAGCTGTTAGATTTGAAAAAAGTACTATTTACAATTTGTATCTTCAAATTGTCTTTTCTTTCTTTTTTTTAATATTTGTGTACGTGTAGCAAGCTGGGAAAATGTGCGGCCTTACCGGGAATTGAACCCAATACCTTCCGAATACTGGCTGGAAGTCTGGGAGAGCATAGAAATCAAATGACTTCCTACAGAATCCAACGTCAAACTTCTGAAACATGTTTTCAACAACTTCATGTTTACTGGAGAACACTACCTGAAGATTACTGGCACTGTAATGGGTACTAAAGTGGTTCCTTCTTATGCTAATGTTTTATGGAGAAATTTGAACGTAATTGAACGCTAGACCAATCGCCTTTTAAGCCCCTTAGCTGGTTACGTTTTATTGACGATATTGAGATGAAGTGGGCTGGTAGTCGGGATAGTCTCGACATTTTTGTTGAATTTACGAACTCATTCCATCATTCCATCAAATTTACCATGGATATTTCAGAATCCAAAAATAGCATGGATACCACATCCACTCTGGTTGATGGAATTATTGATCTTAGTCTCCACACCAAACCCACAGATTCTCATCTGTACTTAATATCATCCAGCTGTTATCCACCTGACACTTTTAAAGGAGCACCGAAAGGTTTAGCCACCACATTCGTCGAATCTGTTCATCAAGAGCTACTTTCCATCAACAGAGCCAACTTCTAAAAACCAATCTTTGTAACTGAGGCTACAGGGCTTAGACTTTGTAAACTGCAATTGGTGAGATTTCCAATAAAGACAGAAATGAAACACTCTCTTGCAATACAAGTCTAAATTGGAAAGCAGCAAGAGTTCCCCTGGTGACTACTTACCACCCCGTCTTGAAGGACCTTAATAACATTCTACGGGAGACTTTGCCAACTCTCCACAAAAATGATAGAATGGCAAATGTCTTTAAAGAACCGCCATTGGTTTCCTTTAGACGGCCCAGAAATCTTAAGGACATGGTAGATAGAACCAGATAAGGCAACCCTCTGCCCATGACCAGCTTCCGTAGACAACGTGAAGAATTTTGGATTAAACAGCTTGGCACTGCATATCCCTATGGATGTAACAATAATATCCAAAGTGTAGACAATCTATCAAGCCCACTGTGTAATGGTGTTAATGTGATGGAAATTTTTAATTCTAACGTAAGACGTAAACGAAGTCACGGGCATTGTTCATACAACCGACCCTATACATGATGTTACTTTTTCATCTCTTTTACCTTACGTTAACAAAAAATTGGGTCTTCATCAAATTCGCAGCAAACTTTTTTCTGTTCCTTTTACAAATCTCAATAAACTTTTTTCAAGAAGCAAGAATTAACCCCTACACGGATTCTTCAACCCCAGATTACATACTGAACTCCATTACAATGGACATCGCTTATCACAGACTGTTTAAGCCTGCACGCGTTACAAACGTTGACTGTTCTGAACAGAAACGTCTTTTCCTTAAACTTATTTACAAATAAAAGCATAGACGCTTTAAACATTGGCAATGTTCTAAATCATAAAAAAGTTCAGTCCTGTATTCCACCATATTTTAAACTGAAGACCACGCCTTGCTTTTCATATAGCTAAACACCTAGCATCGCATCCAAGCTTTTTGCAGTGCCTAGACATCAACCATCTTCTACACAACACTGTCACATGTTCATGTGCTTCATCTCCTTTCAAATACAATCCTATCGAGCATGTCATTACCGGCGACGTTTCTATTGTTGAAAATGAAAGCCTCAAAAATCGTATTTTAAGGGGCCCTAAATACCGGGAAGCCCATTCCTTTAATTGGCGTCAGAATTTCAGTTTAGTTATGGATTATGTCGATGATTATACCAGACGATGGGCCAAACATGAAGACGTAGAACCAGACACTTTGTCTGAATGGCTGAAAGCCATACGATGGTTGATAAAATCTCGTATTCGAAAACTTAAATGGACTATGAAAACACGTTATCCCTCTGTATTCAATAATCCAGAAGTAGCAACTGAACTGGATAGATTGCATGACCAATATGTACTGGTACCACCAGACAAAGCCTCAAATAATATAGGTTTTATTTGTAAGGCACATTACTATAATTGTTTATTAGAAGAGCTTGGGTTTAATACGAATTCTGGAAATCCTACATACACACGTAGCTCACTTTCAAAGGACGAGATCCTTCAAAATCACGTGTCCGGATTACGCTCATTTGATATACCTACAACGGATACCGATTTCGAGCTACGACATTTATATTGGATACCTAAACTTCATAAAACCCCATATAAGCAAAGATACATAGCAGAATCCAGCAAATGTTCTACCAAACCTTTATCTTTACTCCTTACCAAGATATTGACAGCCGTTAAGGAAAACTTCAACAATATTGTACAGTTGCTTATTCCAGAAGCGGTGTAAATCAGATGTGGATACTTAAAAATTCTAAACAGCTTTCAGAAAATTTGAAGGCACACAATTTTTCTCGAATTCACAGAATCAAAACTTATGACTTCTCTTCTCTTTACACTACTATTCCACATAAAAAATAAAAGAAAAACTTTTCAGCATCATAGACAACTGTTTTTTCACTAAAGGTGGTACCGGTGTCCTTTAATTTGACATTTAGATATATCGACGACGTTTTGTCAATTAATAATGACAATTTTCATATATATGTCATTGCGATATATCCCAGCGAACTAGAAATTAAAGATACAACAGAATCAAGCACACACACTTCATACTTAGACAGTTTACTTAATATAAACACAGACGGGAAATTAGCAACTAAGCTATAAGATAAACGAGACGATTTCGGCTTTCCCATCGTAAATTTTCCACATTTAAGTAGTAATATCCCTCAGTCATCCGCATATGGAGTTTATATTTCACAAATGATCCGATATGCCAGGGCATGTACAACATATGAAGATTTCATTTACAGAGGTAAACTACTCACTGACAAATTATTGACACAGGAATATCGAAAACCGCGTTTAATGTCAACGTTCCGCAAATTTTACGGTCGGTAAAATATTCTTGTTTGCGACTACTCTGTTTCACTAAGTGAAATGTTGAGTTGCCTTTTCGCTGGCGGTTGTTGAGACTCACGCCTCACGTGTTTCATTGGACTTGACTGTGGACTGCGGGTGTGACCGGTCGACAGGGAATGCTTACTCCTCCATGAAACCTGATCCCACCTCTTGGCTTTCAGAGGTCCGTGTTTGTCTATTTTTTCCGGATTTGTATCTATGTCCTGGACATTCTATTGATTTATACTTTGGTATCTGAAATTTTTTATACTTTAAAACTTTGCAAACATAGTAACGATACCAATAACTTAACCAGCAATACAACAGGACGCAGCCATACGATTTGACAAAGCACATCAAGTAACAATAACAACTGCGTCTATTTCATCACTTACAAAGTTTGCTAGAAGCAATATGTTAATGAAAGTAGAGGCCTCCGCAGACGCATCAATAACCACTCGTCCACCTTTAAAAAAATCAAGGATCCTGTTTTGACCATTTCAACTTTGAGGGTCATTAATGGGTGGACATGGTTATTGATCACAACCCTAATTGAAGCGATGTGGAAAGAAAACGGAAAGAAAAATTTGGGATGCACAGACTTCAGTCTTCCAGGCCCAAAGGCATTGATAAGCTAATGGACTTCACAAAAATGAATCGTAACCGATACCTTTTCGCGATGTGATTCGGGTTCGAATTGATTGAATTAGATTCCACCAGAATTCGTTCGTTTCTTGAATTGGAATCCTTTTGGTCCGACCTTGTAATTTTTCTGATGCCGTGTGATTCGAGTTCGAACTGATGTAAACTACTGTCGTCCATCCATTCTTAGAAGTCTAATCCTTTTGCCACGAACTTATGTTGAATCGAATTCACCCCAATGCTGGTATTTGTATATTGCTCGGGAAAGATGGATCGAACTTGTAATGCATCAAAACCACCCGATTGCTTTCATTCTGTCAGATTGACTTTTGCATTTCACGTATTTTTACTTTATAGATCAAATTAATATTGTAACTTTGCAGTTTCATGTTATTTTCACTTAGATCTAGTTCTATTCACATTCCGTTGGTAGTTTAATTTTAGTTTTTTATTTATCCATTTGTTTGATTTCAATTTTCAATTATTTTTAACTTGATCACCCTTTACTTGTAACAAGTAGCATTTCATTCATCTTCCAGTTGTGTGTGAGTGTACGTTTTTCATGTTATTTTAATCGTTTTGTCCTCATGAATAGGTCGTCCTGAAAATTTGACTTTCATTTTGTCCGTGTCGTTAGTCATTTTGGTGCTTTATATATTCTTTTCATGACTTGTATCTATTGCTTAGATCCGAAACCCTAGGACATATAGAGTTGTTGGTTTTAGTGTTATATATATATATATATATATATATATATATATATATATTCTATATATATATATATATATATCATATATATATATATTACAGTTTCTTGGGTGTTTGGTATATCAGCAAAGGACGGAAAATTGATTTGTTATGCTTTGGGGCTACCTTTCCCCTCTTTTAATTAACTGTTGACTTCTACCTTTTGTGAAACATTATAACATACCGTTTATATACTTTGAATTCATTTTTTTTTATAGGAACTACCATTGTTGGAATGACGTATGGATGGCGAGACCCAAACTGCCAGAGGGATTTGGAGGCTGGCAGGCAATTGACGCAACGCCCCAAGAAACAAGCGAAGGTTATTTTTAAATGATGACCAGGAAGTCAATATATAAATATATCACAATTTTATGTCAGTCAATACAGTTCATTTCTATATAGATGAAACTCTTGTTTTGTTTTGTTTTTTATTTATCTATTTTCATTAATCAATTCAGTCTTTATTTATTTTATGTATCTTTCTTTTAGGCATTTATCAATGTGGCCCATCACCTCTTCGAGCAATAAAAAATGGAGAAATATTAATGCCGTGCGACACAGGATTTATATTTGCTGAGGTAAATGCTGATATCATAAAATGGGCGAGGGACGAAGGCGAGTGGGTCAAATCTAATGTAGACACAAAAAGGTATGTTTTATATCCACAACATTGCAGCAGTAGTCGCATTGCAATTTATTTAAATTTTGAATATATATATATATATATATATATATATATATATATATATATATATATATATATATATATATATATATATATATATATATGACATCTTTCACCAAATTGCTGGTTATCCGATGGGTACTTTATTAACCGACCAAATCCTTTATACATAAGATGTAGACTCCATTCAGAAACATCTAATTGAGAAGAAAAAGCTTGTAGTCGTATTTGATTCGAAAATTACATATTTTGACGACGTTTTGTTTACGAAATTATTCAGGTTGATAAGAATTCGATTATATATATTTCAGCAGGCTATAAAACAAAGATACTGCATTTGCTATACATCAATTGTGTTTCACGATACAGTCATACAGGAGAAATATCTTGTAAAAGGCATTGAATGAAATAGGGACATGACAACTCATAAACGGATAAAAATTACCGATTTGATACTAGCTGATACCACAACTCTTATGTAATTTTTTGCGTACTGCGTTCAGTTTCATGCTAACTCAAACCCTTTAAATTTAGTTCGGAACAGCATTTTCGTTTTGAATATTTTCCGATTCGCATCCAAAACAAAAACACGAGACGATAATTTCTAACAATAAGACTCGAATTTGATATAAATATATTTCCGAAAGACAAAGTGGTATCATTCATGGCAAAAATCATAAATCTAAATCTAAATCTAAGAGAGCCCAGGGTAAAATGAATATCTTAGATTTTGGGAAGTTTAGAATTTAAATGGTGGTTTTGAAGCAGAAATACCAGGTAAAGTGCGTTTGAGTACATATATGACAACGTATTTTCAAAAAATCATTCATATCTGGTACCATTATCTTACGTAAAATGAATTCGTTTATACGATATATAACTCCACATAATATATAAATCCACCCACACAATTGAGCCCTGTACTCTTTGAAAATTTTCAATTTTCTCTCATTTTATTACCATGGTATATAATACTCAGTGGAACAGCCTTTACTACCGACGTTTTGTCACTAGTGACCACACAACTGTATGTCAAAACCTTTATCTTAATTTAATACAAAATTAATACAAAACCTTTTCACGTGGTTAAATACATTGGATATAGAATCAAATATGAAGACATTGTGTCAAAGATTGATAATGAATTGAGCGAAAATGTTTCATTCACTCGGGAGAAAAATTTTAACAAGAGTAAACTCACCGATTGAGCAACACATCGTAGTATCATGGGGAATAAGGAAACGGTCGAACAGGACTTGCAAAACCTCTCTAAACATTTGAAAGTCGATAGGTTCTATAGTACAGTTCACCATTTGGAATAAACTTGATTTTCTCATAGAAATATAAATACATGTACATAATAAGTATGTAAAAATGATAAAACACAGGTTTTACAAATTTCCTTTGGTTTCAAAATCGTCCGTACGTTCATTTTTATTTCGTAACTGGCGGGCGAATATACTGCAAGACAATTTCACATTCTAACATTCGAAACAAACATGGCGGTTTAGAGACGTCAGCGACGTCTGGGAGCAGTTTGTGAACGCATACAGATTGCTGACGTAATATACAAAGTAACCGAAAGAATGCTACGTGCGGTAGATTTTGTGACTTACCATTACTCCAAATAGATAACCTCCGATATAACAACGTTTTAGATTAACGTTTACGACACGATTTCAGTAGTATTTTTCAAGAGTCATCTATACATAATTCTTTATTTCTGAATTAAACAATTCAAAGTATCATCTGTTGACAAGAAAAACACAGAATTAATTTGTTATTAGAACTTTGTTGTCTCGTATTATTTCCTTTACTTGGTGATGAACAAAATATGTGTACATACATGTACCTCAAATCTCAGTTTTCGGCTCTGAATTCCATTTGAAGGGACCACAATACAGTGCTTATTCAAGTTATTGCTCACTTTTGAAACGCCTATCTCGAAACGCCTTCGTTCGTATGGTCACTTATATACCAGATCTTTACGTCGTCTCTCGTGTGCCGGCTTGCAAGTAACAACATCTCTATCTCGGTCATGAGGCAACCGACTGAAGACAGGGCGTGAAAGTGATCCTTAAAATAAATTTCGATGTTTTAACTGCCTAAGCACCTTCACAGACATTGCGAGTGAAACAAATTTATCAGAATTCACTCTTAAGAAGATTGGCGGCACACACAGTTCGTACCCCTACAACTCATATGAAATATGAAATCAATCTTAATAGATCATTCAATTTTTTTTACCAACGGAACATATTCAATCTTAATTTCCTTTGAAGGATGTATGTATGGAAATTCTACGCTATTACAGAGATCAATCAGTTTAAACTCTGATAAATCTTTTGCTGTTAAATACAGCACCATATTTTTTATTGTTGATACCCCCTAATATGCCTCTGAGGAGGATATTTGCCAAATTTGGATGAACAACATTTCATTTAATCGCATGAGGCAGAGGAATGATATTTAACAAAATTGCTAATGCTACGCATTCGTTTTAAATGCATATTCTGCCTCACAGATGAAATAAAAATGTCAAATATTATGTTTATTACATAATTATTCATTTCTCATTAACAAGAAAAAACTTTAAAAATCTGAAATGTATTTTGATTGACAAAGTGAAAATTATAATTTACATTGATTTTGCATGGAGTGTGAATAATAACAGTTAAAAGTAATTTATTTTATTTGTTTAATTGATAATCCTTATATTTCACTACCAAAAATGCAAAACATGTAAATCTCGATGTTTTCGTCACTACCTTTCGATTGCCTCTTACGTTAAAGTTGATAGAATGAGTTACGCTTGTACTGGTACATAACAGATCCCGGGCCGAAATTCTGCCAAAATTTTTAAGTTCCTTGGGTAAAATCAGGTAACTTAAAAGTAGGCCAGAATTGAAAAAAAAACTTAATACAGTGGTCTTACAACTCCGTAACTTAAATTTAAAGAGAAAAAAAGAATTTCATAGATTTGATAATTGCCGTATCATTTTGAATATGGCATATTATATTTTAGGGAATTTCATATTTATGATTTTTAAGGTGCTTTGGCAGTCAAAACATCGAAAGTTATTTTAAAAATCACTTTCACATCCTGTCTTTGATCGGGTTCCTCATGACCGAAATAGATATGTTTGTTACTTGCAAGCCTACACATCGGAGACGACGATACAATTTGGTATATCAGTGGTCATACGAACGAAGTGAGACTGTGATTGGAATAAACTTTCACTTTCTCCGAAGGCGGATCAAGATAGGCGTTTCAACAAGTGAGCAATAATCACTGTACTGTGGTCCCTTCAAATGGAATTCAGAACCGAAAACTGAGATATGAAGTACATGTACGTACACATATTTTGTCCATAACCAAAGCAAATAATACTCGACAGCAATGTTCTGTCAACAAATTAATTCTGTATTTTCGTGTCAACAGATGATAGTTTGCCTTGTTTGATTCAGGAATAAAAATATAATGTATAGATGACTCTTGAAAAATACTATTGAAATCGTGTCTTAAACGTTCATTTCATGTTATATCGGAGGTTATCTATTCACAGTAATGGTAAGTTACAAAATCTTCCGCACATAGTAGTCTTCCGGTTACTTTGCATATTACGTCAGCAATCTGTGTGAGTTGACAAACTGCTTCTGGACGTCGCTGACGTTTCTTAACCGCCATGTTTGTTTTGAACCTCAGCATGTGAATTTGGCTTGCAGTATATTGGCCCGCCAATCAGGAAATGAAAATGAACGTCCGGATAATTTTGAGACGACAGAAAGTTTGGAAAACCTGAGTTTTATCATCTTGATAGAGTAATTATGCACAGGTATTTATATTTCTATGAGAAAATGAAGTTTATTCAAAAAAGTTTTAGGGCGAAAAGTATATAGGTCTGAATACATGTGTTATAGGTAGGAAAAGTCTAGTTTTTGAGATTTCTGGTGATATAAGTGCCATTTTTTACATTTTAGTTACACATTTGTGTTTATTCCATAACGGCAAACCAACGGAATAAGATGGGATCTTCATGTGGCATTATACAATTATTGCCCTTGATTTGGGTTGACATGAAATTTTGTCCATTCTATAGGTGTTATGTCATCCAAGGGTTCTGCCCGATGGTGATATAAAATATCGAGGGTGAGCAAATATTCATGTTAAACCAAAAAAGGGCAATAACTTTTTTTTATTGTTTTAATATACCCGAAGGCAAACTGACCTAGGTAAGATATACCGATTGTAACACATAGTATCTTCAATACTCAACACTATCGATATCTTTTACGGTTCTTTGCTTCGTTTTTTCAATCTTAGGCCTCAATCAAGGCTGACTCCAGCAAATATATTTGACAACGATGTATCAATTCTGTCAAATAATTAAATTATGTGTGTGCGTGCGTGCGTGCGTGAGTGTGTGTGTGTGTGTGTGTGTGTGTGTGTGTGTGTGTGTGTGTGTGTGTGTGTGTGTGTTAGAGGTTACACCTAATTACCACATAGCCTACTGAAAAAAAAGAAACCGTACGCGCATCCATTTTTGTGACATGACGAATGTTTTAAATCACGTGATACGATTTTGACAAATCAGAAGTAAAATACATATTAGAGGTATAATGAATTAATATAATTAGTACAAATCCATGTACATAAAACTGGGTGTTGATATGTTTTCAACGGTTTGATATTATTTCTGAAAATGAAGACTTGTAGACTGATGCTTTATTAATAGGTGACCTTACTATTTTGGTTTCAATCACAGACTGGTTAACACCGTAGCACATTTTGTAGCCATGTGGATGCCAGGAAAACGGATATTTACTTATTTTGTTCATTTATTTCTTATGTTCACATCATCTTCTACGATAATACCCATTAGCATACCTTAACAAATTAGAATTCTGTCTTTTAGGTATTTTTTGCATATCATTTTAATTTATTACGTCATTCTTTAGAATTCTAATCACATTTTTATCTCGAATTCACCATTTCCATAGAAGACCATGACTGAATATCAAATTTTACCTTCTCAGATGTTTGAGAGTTATGCACTAATTGGAAATATAAATAATGTAATATTTTTCAAAGTGTTGGGAAAAAGATTCTCACGAAGATGCCATTTGTTAATGACCCAGAAGATATAACGAACCAATATAAATACCCAGAAGGTAAGTGTATGTATGTATGTATGTATGTATGTATGTATGTATGTATGTATGTATGTACTGATGGATGGATGGATGTATGTATGTATTGATGGATGGGTGGATGGATGTATGCATGCATGCATGCATGCATACATCAAATAAATGAAGTTATAAGTTATATAAAAGTATTTCGATCTGAAACAATGTTCAATATTAGACAGTGTTTCACAGACCCTGAATGAGGGCACAATGTTTACTCATGAAGTGAATCTTCTGTATTCCTACAAAACTTAAAGCAAACTGGGTGCTAAATAATGAAACGTTTGGTATTTTGGGGAAATCAAATATAAATGAACATAATTGTTTAAAATTTTCGCTTATTCTACCCAACGCTTGATTATCCATTGTTACTACTTCATGTTTTACTTTTTACCACTTAGATTGATGTACAATTACAAATACAAGATATACACAGACATAAAATTCTTATATTTCTAGATAATTTATGAAAATTAGTTCAGATTCAGTGTCGTATGCATATAGGAATTTTAGAATGTTTATAAATATTTCTTTTTGTTATTATACATCAATCCAAGTGGAAAAAAAGAAAGAAAATGTTGAGGGAAAACACAGCTAATGTCCCTTTAAACGAATAAAAATATATTGCCAAACCACCACCCAGAATACTTTCTTACCCAATGGCTATGAATTCAACAATGTTGATACTTTAGATTGTTAAAATTTGTTATCAGTTACACCTTAATCTTACCAAATTTATTTGAAAGGAAATAAATATTTGTGTGCGTAATACGAGTATATATTTATCTGCGGATGGTTGGTGGAAAAAAAGGGTGTGATATGGCAACTTAAATAGGTCAAACTGATAAATACATGTAAGTAAACAAACGGGATCTCAAGCTTTCAGTGTGCGAGGAAAAAAATCAAGCACCACATTTGAGTTCCAGATAGAGAAATATCAGTCTCTGATGGCTAACGCCTCGGTTGGGACTTATTGATCCATCCCACCCTCGACTGATATTTTTCTGTCTGGAACTCAAAGTGCCATTAGTATTATCGATTACCTTGCTTTACATATCAATTCTTTACAAAACATTCTTTGGTATTTTTAAGACTCGCCCGAAGAAAGAGCTTCCAAAATCCAAGCAAATCAGAAATCTACTGAACCTCAGATCTTAACATCAGGCGAAAAGGCAAGAACATTCATTTTCATCGCTATGGTAAATCATAAGGAATATTACAAAATGTGTACCCATCAAATATACGTACATATCATAAAGGATTACAACTGTAATATTATTATCGTTAATTTGTCTTGCTCTGAGGAATGTGGATTTTCATCGTTAATTTGTTCCTCTTTAATTTAATTTGAATTTGGTTTGAGAGAAAATCATGTAACGTTTATGATTATATTTAAGGTTCTTGAATTTGAGCTCGATCAGGAGGAGCCCTCGTATTATGGGGCAAATTTCGATGTTCGTTTGAAGATTTCGAATAAGAGTGAAAAAGCAAGAACGGTTGGTGGGATAATTAACATATACAGTATCTATTATACGGGAATCCTGGGTGACAAAATAAAATCGCACGAATTCAAAGATCTCGAAGTACAAAAGGAATCAGGTAAGTTGTTTTAAAATACATTCAGCGAAAACATCTTCATATTCCCTTTTTTATCCTAGGACGAAATCAGAATGTTTTACATAAATATTTGGATATTTTAGAATTTTTTTATAAACTGAAGATACATCATTAATAACATTGATTTAAAAATATCATTCCCAAATATCTATAAGACACCGGATTTAATGACCATCTAATGAAAATCAAATAATACAACGCTAATTATAAGATGTTCATGCTGTTTTGCATGTTTATATGATGGAACAGTGTTCGTAGCAATTGCAGTATGTACTATCAAACAATTTTAAAATGTGTATCATGTGAGATATACCGTTAAGCCAAATTCGGCTTTACTGACTACCCTGGTCGCCGCCATTTTTAATCATGAATCATAGATAATTGCCAATGTTGTATCTTGAACCCAATTATGAATCTCTTCCATTTTGCTTCTTCGTTTCATATCTACCTACTGTTGTGATCTAAAACTGAGCCGGCCTGACTCAGTCAGTAGCGCGCTCGACTCTTGATCGTGAGGTCGTGAGTTCGAGTCCAGCCGGTGGCAGGTTGGTTCCCTGTCTTTCGGATGAGACAGTGAAAACCGAGGTCCCGTGTTACAATAGGTGTCGACACGTAAAAGAACCCTCACTGCTCAATGGTCATAAGTGCCGAGCATAGGTCAAACCATTAAGCCCTTCACCGGCATTTGGTGACGTCTCCATATGTGTGAAATATTCTAGAGTGGGACGTTAAACAACAATAAACGATCTAAAACTAAAAAAAAAGTATGAAACATTTATTTTTAACTGCGCTCTTCTAGGCATTGTATAATCATATTAGTAGTATTGTGTCGCCTCTCTGGCCACGACTATGTATATATGTAGGGAATATATACTCGCTTGGCGTGCGGAGGACCCTTTTGTTTCTATGTCCAGTCCAAACAGGTTTGGGACAATAGTAATCTCTGAAAAATGACCAAGGAAGCGTAAGTAAAAGAAACTTGTTTTATTGCGGTCTCCGATCCGAATGGCCGAGGTAGGGGACGCACTCTACATCGGAGACCCACGCTTCCCAGGCTAGGTTTCAGCCAATCAAAATTTATTTTCTTTGTTTTACAATAAATTTTTGCCAAAAAATTCAGATTACTAAAGATCACGTGACTGATCTATCTCTGGACACTGTCCATTAGTAATTACCTGGATACGAGTAAAAAGGCTTATCCCTAACAAAGGAGTATACCCTGACACTTGTGTCTATATTGGTGCTAACACCCAGATAAAGAAAAAGAATACATGTATTTACAAACAAATTATCACCAATCTACCCGAGTCTATACACTCTTGTCTGTATGCTGGCATGAAAACTACGTTATTGTGTAACTAAGTAAGTGATTAAACCAAAACATTCTTTCCATTTTCGGCTAAGACAGTTGACACATTTAATTTACTTAAGAAAAATATGTTTCTTTACGACACAAAGAGAATGCGACATCCAAATTACCTCATGTCTTTTTATCCGAAAATTTACTATATTCTAAAGTATATAACTTGAACAAAAGTAAATTTCCTTATACCTTTATCCTTAATTCTCTGAAAACAAGAAACTTTTTTTGAGGAAAAAACTAAATTACTACTTTTGCAACAAATGTATATACATATCAAATACTAAACTACAGAACATGTAGTCTTAATCATATCTATCCTTTCTGATATATCTTATTTTTTCAAAATAAAATATTCAACATGACTACTTTCCCTTTTGCTAGAGTAGTCATGTTGAATATTTTATTTTGAAAAAAATAAGATATATCAGAAAGAACAGTAGTAATAATTAAATACATGTATATTAGTGAGGCGGTCACAAATGAAAGTATTCTAGCAACACATAAATCAAATTACACACAGATAGCTATTTTATTCGATCAAAATCATAGCGGTTGTATTGCTATTTCAGAAGAGTATATCACTATCTCTGCATCGATCGAAGACTATGACGACAAATTAGTAGAATACTGTCATATTGAAACTAGCTACTTGTGCACAGTCCAGGAAGTAGATCAGTTTTATGCCGGAAGTGACTCATTTCTTCTTCAGAAACCGGAACTGACCATGAAGGTGAGATAGAAGTATTTTGAAAAATATTTTTCTAAATTAGCATTTGATACATGTTAAGATATTACATAAAATATTGATTTTTAGAATTATCTGAAATGATCGGGTCTTCAGAGACTAAGAATCGGAGCGGACACAAAGAACGCGGAGCAATATCAAAGGTGACTTGCTTTTCTGTTTTCAAACCAGCAAATACGGGCTTGTACCTTCTGAACAAATTAATATCTAAAGAGTATATTACAATGTAATTCATGAACATCTTGATAAAAAAAGTCACTTTTTAATGTTGTATATTAAACCAACAAGGAAATTTGTTATCTTTGGACATTTTCTGACGTTGTTGTTGATTACAAACTACTCCGATTGGTCTGATTCACACAGAACACGGAGGAAGGACACATGGAACAAAATAGATGACCACATGACCGGTGCTGTCCGTTTTATGTTTCCGGCTAAAACCTTGCGGAATTTCGTTTGATCGGTATTAATTCATTGTCAGAATGCCTGCTACCTTGGTGGATGAAATTCAGGGGTCAGTTTCACAAAAGGTTGTAACTATGTCCTTCAACATAAACGTAACATTAGACATACCTCTAAGAGTTAACGTGTGCGTGGTTTCAGTTTCGCTAAAGGTCGTAAATGTATGCTTACATGTTAACCTACACGTAGTTACATATGACACTAGTAGTTCTTTGTAGCAAATGTATACTCAGACCTACGTTTATATATAAGAAGGAAGACACGGTCTTCAGAAAGCCATTTTAGATTAAACTTACGAGTACGTCTACATTCACGTCTATACGTAATGCCACGATATTTAATTAAACTTGCCCCATGACCCCTTTCTGCATATGCCAAATACTCTCACTTGATTGTGATGTTTAGGCTTTGGCTCAGGGTTTCACTATTGCTATCAACTTTAATCTGTCATTGTTAATCTTTGGACATTTTGACGTCTTCAGAACCAGTGGACCACTATAAATGTTTTGCAAAGCTGAAAAGAATATGCCAATGATAACACTTTATTACTGAGCCATCAGACCCCACAGTGCAAAGTCTATAAATGTTTCGTTCCTATGCCCTCAGTGACAAATCAATTGGGGTAAAAATATTAATTGTACCAGCGGTGGTGTGTGCAATATCACCATGTCAGTTTGCTACATGAATGGATACATTCCATACTTGCGGATTCAGGATTTATCTGGTATTTGAGTTATCTCGGGTATATTGTAAAGACGTCTGCTAAAAATATTTCTTATACATCATACAGACCTAGTTAAAATGTATTTACCTCATATGTTAATTTTTTACGTTATACTGGGTTCATCAGGATGTTCAATTTGAAAGCAAATGTAAAAAATAGTTTTTCGTCCAATTTGTTCAATACAAGATACTAACTCTAAAGAAAGACAACTGTTGCAAATGTGAAGTTACTCTGTATTTCGCAAATCAAGAATACCACCATGACTCCCATGACTCTAAAATTCCGGATCCGTAGTTTCTGCTGACTTCCGCTACTGTGCTACTTATCTGACACCTTATACTTATCTCCCCTAAACATTCAATGTTGTGAAATCGTACTTGTTATATATGTATTCATACGAATGTTCAAAGTATGTCCTAGTGAAATCGTTCACATACAAATACATTTAGTAGTGCATAGATAGCTTGGTTTATCAAAATTATCATTGAAGTCATTTGGGTTTTTGGGTTTTTTTTGTTTGTTTTTGTTTTTGTTTTTTTGTTTGTTTTTTTTTCATCATGAGTCCTTTCCAAGTTTCTTCATTTTTAGCGTCCACTCTAAAATCAAAATGCTATCTTTCTATTCATTACCGCTAAATAATAAAGTACTTACATAGCGGTACATTTTATGAGAACAAATGCAATTGTATGCACATTTAATGGGGCATTAGCTGTGTTTACCAAAAACAATTATTTCCATTTTCTACTTTAAGTATATGCACTTGATGTACAATAACAAATAAGAGCTATACACAAGCATAAAAAGTCTTATATTGCTATATATTTTGTGAAAATAAGGCCAGGTTGGTGGTTTCATATACAAATAGTAAGCCTGAGTTAATCAACTGCAATTGAAAAAGTGTCCAAGCTGGGTTTCGCAAGTAATTTTTACGAAATATATAGGAACATAAGACTTTTTATGCTTGTGTATATCTCTTTTTTGTTATTATATATCTTGGGAAAATCACAGCTAATGCCCTTTTAAGATGATAAACATTTTAGGAAATAAATAGAAGGAACAGTCTCTGAATCTTCTTGCCAAATTCTGAATTTTCGTGTACTATATTGTTTCATGGATGCAGAAAACGGTAAGGAGTCATTATTTTATGCATGATCTATTTATGATCATTGATCATCAGCTCAACGCTAAAAAATGTTTATGTTTTACATAGGTACCTTCGGAAGTCAAAGTATTTGAATTTTACAATGTTGAAGTCTCCTTTACAAACCCACTGGACAAAACTTTGACCAACTGTAAACTGAACTTAGAGAGTCCAAACTTACAGAGATCTCTCAAAATAGATATCAGGTAGGTGTTATTATTTATTTTTTGTCATACGTCTGTTACTTTCTTATTCATGAGACGAGAACAGTTTGCGATATTCGTTCAAATGGAGTTAAGGAATGGTGTTGTTGCCATTTATTTGTAGTTTACTGACGACAGTGCCTTTCACCGGTATCCTTGACCCCGGTTTTAGTCTCATGCTTAAGTTGTATCAAGCATTTGGAGAAGAACAAAACTGCATCTTTGTTAACGCTTAAACTTCGAACTTCGAACTCTGAACTTACAAAGCTAATGCCATATGAGTGAGTATGTGAGTGATTTAGCTCAATCTCTGGTTATACCATTTTCATATCTTTTTATACAGTCCAAAAGTTTATATGCAGTCACATAATATTTACAATCAGTGTTATCTGTTATGTCTGAAAACGTTTTCATTGCCTTTCGTTTTTTAAAATCGTATCTTTAAATAACTTAATACAGAAGACAAATGACTGTAGTACAAAAGATCCTGACATTAACTTTCAGAACTGCATTCAAAAACGATTTTTATTATTTTATTTTCTTGATAAAATTGCAAAGTTTATACGGGAACGCCATTCCATTTAAACCTTTATACTTAAATCATATACATATTGTGACAACTAATGTATCGTCTTTATTGATCTGGGAAATTGTGGTTGTCAAAAGATGTGTATTACCAGTCGACAGACGATGCTCAATTCTTCGTGGCACCTGATTTCACCCCCACATTTTCATTGAGTCCGCAATTGTGTTTTATTCAGTGTGTATATTGTCTTGTGAACATTGTTTCTGTTAAGCAAGCAATTTCGCAGAATATCATGAAATTAAATTATATATTTTTTTCATAAAAAAGGTTTAATTTACTACATTCCTTACTTTGTTTTAAATTTTCTTCACAAATTGATTTTTAAAAAAAGCGAGTAAAAAGGCTATATACTATTCAAGATGAGTTCCTCATACAAGCTATATATACTTCCGTGACCTTTTTTAGTGAGTTGTGTCATTTTAGGTCCATATAGTTGCTCATATAAAAACATAGATACCAAAGTATAAATCGGCATGAGGTTCAAGAAACAATATTCAAATCTGGTGAATACTGGACAAACACTGTTATCCGAAACTCCGGAGGTGGGAACAGGTGCCATAGTGAAGTAAGCATCCCCTGCTGGCCCAATCATCAAGTAGGTTAAGGCAAAAATATCAAATATGCAAAACATTTACTCAACAAACAACAATCTGTGTCAGAGAACCTTTGACAAATAGTTATCTATGACATGTATTCTTTAATTACAGTTGAACCTGGATGTATTCAAATCGATGGGGAATGATCTCTTCTTTCTAATTAACAGAGGTTAAAAATAAGCAGGTTATAATCGAAACAACAAAAATTGTCAAAATAAAAAAATTGTCAGAATCAAAAATCATTTCAAATAAATTTCAATGTTACAGGGTTCATTATAAATGGGTTCAAATGTATGATTATCCTTACAATTACTGTTGTTGTTTTCATCAGGAATGTAAAAGCCAAAGAAACGTACATGATGTCCGTGCCCCTGTACGCAGGGTACAAACCTGGATCCAGGACAATTATTGCAAACTTTGATTCGAAGGAACTGGTGGATATCACTGGGCGCTGTAAAGTTAAAATTATCGAGTAGACTGCCATTGGTACTCCAGTACTGAGTTGTACTAAAGCTGATCAGCTTAACCAGTGATTAGCGATTGTTTTCAAAGTACAGTAAAACCTCGTTATATTGACATCATTTGTTTAATCAATCTTTAGCTTTATAAATATCTTTGGCGATAGGTTGAGGGAAACTTATATTGAAATTATAATTCAATATTTTCCTGGCATCTCGCCGATTTTTCATACTTTTAAATTCTTATATCCCCGAGAAACTTCATCGTAGACGCATGTTTTTAAATTATTCAATCATTATTGTATTCCTTTCTGTTAAAGGAAATATTTAAAATAAATTATAGATTTTTATGATTTTCTGACATGGTCTTTTAAACTGTTAAGCATGTAAATGTATTATTTTATCATCATTATTATTGCGCCATCTTGGTCGGTGTTTTGTGCAAATATTTACACTGTATATCTGTAGAGTAGAATAAAAACGTTTTACAATTCAATGTTATCTTCTTTTTAGGGTCGTAACTTTAGAGGTAACCTAAGTGATCGAGTGGTTAGAGCATCATCACGCTGTAACCCATTTACCCCTAAAGACACATTTGGAGTGGCGTAATACATTGTTTTACAGAAAAGTCCATTGTTTTTAGGGGTTGATAAGTTAAAACATGATGCCTCTTACCTTTAGTCTGCGCGGGTTCCAGTCCCGCTGACCTTAAGTTGTTTTTGTGATGAAGTTTGCCTGTTTATTTGCGGAAGGCAGGTGGTTTCTTCCCGGGTACATTGTAACCGGGTTCTCACCCTTCATTATTAAAAAAGTGACCGCCACCATATAACTTGTTAACTTGTTATGGTTGACGTAAAATGACATTTAAATAAACGAAAACATATCTTTAGATCAAATAACAAGTTAAGAGAGGAGGTCACCAGCCTTCTGCAATTCCCACAAAATAAATTTAGGATCCGAAGACAACTACATTAACGATATGACGCGCAGACTAAAGGTAAGAGGCATCATGTTTTAACTTATCAACCCCTAAAAACAATGGACTTTTCTGTAAAACAATGTGATCGAGGCCGTTTTGCAAAGTTCAGTTTTTAAATTTAAATATTCCCATTAATGGGACTATACTTTCAACTGATGACAGTTTTACGATGAATCAGGACTTGCGGCTTGAAATACTTCAACGACTCTAATTTTAGGACTTCCCAAAAGCAGCTCATGTCCTGAAAAACCAGCACGAAAGTAATTGAACCTGTACAAGGAAAGCTTAAAATCCAGTAAGGACAAGGTTGGTGAAAAGGTCTAAAGATTTATTTCCCCCTTGATCTTAAAGGGACATTAACCGGTTTTTTTTATTTTCGTTTTTTACTGCTTAAATTGATATACAATAACAAAAAAGAGGTAAACACAGGCAAAAAATCCTGAAATTCCTATATATTTTGTGAGAATTGTATGAAAAATCCAATTTGGCAATTATTCACTTGCAATTGATTAATTCAACCTTACTTTTTGTATATGCATACCACACTTGACCTGACCTTATTTTCACAAAATATATAGGAATATAAGATTTTTATGTCTGTGTGTAGCTTCTAATTGTTATTGTACATCAAGTACAAATAGTAAAAGTAGATAAATTGAAATAATTCTTTTTGGTTAAGATGGCTAATGCCCCTTTAAGACTTACGACATAGAACGTCTTGATTGACAGGTTGTAGGTTCCTCCGTACCACAAATATTATCAAACGTTCACTGGGCATAAAACAAGTCTCATGTGAGACAGATTGGAGATATACATAAAAGTAGTATGTACGGTAATACGCACTGAAGCAACGACACCATTTAACATTATTTGACCCTTAGGATTTATAATATGTAAATAATTTAAGCTTTATTTCCATTTTCTATCCTAAATATTTCATCATATATCCCAAAAAATAAAAAAAAACATCACAGTGTGATTTTGGATAAAATAGTCGGAAACATGGCAACCGTAAGCGTATAAGGGCCACCTTACGATTTTTTATTCCTCATTTTTCAAATTTTAAAGTTAGCTTTTTAACTTTTAAGCTGACTTTTCCAAGTTTTTTCTTGGCTTTTCCCACTTTCTTAGAATTTCCAACTTTAAAGTTCGTTTTTCCTACTTTTTTCTTGGAATTTCCATCATTAACGTTGCTTTTTTAAATTTAACGTCTTTTCTAACTTTTGTCTTGGAATTTCCAACTTTTTTTCTTGTCTGTTCCAACTTTTTGTAAAGTTGGCTTTTCCATTCTTGGAATTTCCAACTTAAAAGTTGGCGTTTCCACCTTTATTCTCGGTCTTTTCCAACTTTATACGAGATTTAAAATCTTAAGCATTCTTGTAAATATTATAAACATATTACCAAAGTTATAATGCCTATGACGATCGTTTCTGTCAATTAGACTTCATCAGTTGAGCTCCAATTTTAAATAGATTTTCTAAAGAGAAAGTGGTATCAGGCAAGGCCAAATAATAAATCTAAAGGTATAATCAAAATCCGTCTAAGAGTAACCACTGTAAAAGATGGCTATCCTAGCTTTAGAAGAATTTAGAAATTTAAATGTGCTATCAGTGCCAAATATTACTGTAGTATAAGATTATCAACTGGTACCGAAATACAAAACAGTACGTATCTGTGTTCTGTAGTGAGGTTAGTGTCGTAATGTTTTCCTGCTTTAATCATAGTTCCGCGATCTTCATCTTCTAAGTTCTTGTCTCTATTAGGGGGTGGTTTAAATCCTTTTTTAAATTTTTTACAAGCGACAAAAATGAAGATCGCGGAACTATGAATCATTAAACATTACAACAATAACCTCACTAAAAACGAAGTTGACTGCTCGGTGAATTTTGAGGTAAACTCTTATAATTTTTACGGCCTTCCAAAACTACACAAATCAAATCAAATTCAAAAAATAAAAATGCAACAAAGCATACGCAAAATTACCATTACCAACAGATCTAAAACTACGATTAAGCAACTTTCTAAATATAATTTTAACACCACTATACAAAAAATTCCCTAGCTTTATAAGGAAAGATATGGACTTTCTAAATTATATACCGGATATCGTACATTCAGCTACATTACTGGTTAGTTTTGATGTACGATGTTTATACACAAATATCCCTCATAACTTAGGAATTGGAATTGACATCCGGAACAGACCGATGGGAGGTTTCCGATACAATTCATTCTGGAGGGACTTATGTTAGTACAACATGTCCGACATGAGGGGAAAGTTACATTGGACAATCGGGAAAACTAAACGCAAGAGTAAGAGTCCATAAACAACAAATCAATGACCAAATGTCCGAAATACCCTCTGTAGTGAACATTTTGCCAGTTGCGGAAAAGGAAAATTAAAAACGTTCCTTTTTTAAAAAAAAAATAATGACGAACATCTGAGAAAAGTAAAAGA
Source organism: Atrina japonica (assembly GCA_030159075.1). Taxonomy (NCBI): domain Eukaryota; kingdom Metazoa; phylum Mollusca; class Bivalvia; order Pterioida; family Pinnidae; genus Atrina; species Atrina japonica. The sequence continues at coordinate 1,776,331 of BROG01000007.1, forward strand.
TTATAGACCCTTTAGCAGTAACTGCATTCCTGTCACTTTGCCAGTCTTTGGTTGGCAAAATGATACAGATTCCCTGAATATGACCTCAAGAATCTATCAGTTGCTGTAACGACGTCTATGTTTTTGCGGGTATCTGGATCATTTTGCTAACCAAAGTCACAGGACCGCAGTTACTCCTAAAGGGTCTATTTCATCAAAATCTACAACCCCAAACAAAGCAAAAAATAATCGTTTTATAAATATAATTCTGTAAATGATAATTGCCACCGTCCGACGTCATCGATGAATGAACAATTGTAACTGTTAGTAACGACAGTGTCCGTCTGAAGAACCACGATGCTGAAAGCGCTAACGGAATAAAGCAAATATTAATAGATAATTTTGATGTACTACACTTTTCTTAACAGTGTGTGTGTGTGTGTGTGTGTGTGTGTGTGTGTGTGTGTGTGTGTGAAAAAAAGTAAACACATTCAATATCCACAAATGTTCGGCCCCTTTGCCTTTATCAAGTGAAACAGACAATATCTATATAAGTTACATAGTATCAAGGTTGCTTAACCTAAGATTTAATAATCTAAAGAAATCATACAATTCTACTCACCGCTATCGAAACATTCATTTTAGTGAATGCATAGATGGCCAAGTGGTTAGGGCGTCGAGCATGGGGACCAGGCCATTGGTGCCGTAGGTCGTGAGTTCGAACCCCAGCAGGGTCATGGTGAGTTTATAGGCACCTTGTTATTTGTGTATTTGTGCCATATATATATATAATATATATATATATATATATATATATATATATATATATATATATATATTATATATATATATTATAAGCATCATACCAAGCCTATAATGCTCAAGACGATCGTTTCTGTCAATTAGACTTCATCAGTAGAGCTCCAATTTTAAATAGATTTTCTAAAGAGAAAGTGGTATCAGACAAGGCCAAATAATAAATCTAAACGTATAGCCAAAATCCGTCTAAGAGTAACACTGCAAAAAGATGGCTATCCTAGTTTTAGAAAAAATTAGAATTTTAAATGATGCTATCAGTGTCAAATATTACTTTAGTATAAGATTCACAGCTGGTACCGAAAACCAGGTAATAGGTTTATATATATATATATACATATATATATATATATATATATATATATATATATATATATATATATATATATATATACAGTCAAATCTGTTTTCAGCAGCCACTTAAGGGAGATGGGAAAAGTGGCTGTATAAGACAGGTGGCCTTTGGTTCCAGGTTGACAAAAGTCGCAAGAAAATTGATGTTCATTATGCAGTGTATAGCAACACATGTATATTCATATACCAATATGTGATAGTTTGATGTTAAGATGATCAGGTGTCAAAATCATGTACATTACAGTGCTGCCAAGCTAACCGGTTTACAGGTTTTCTAAATATAGATCATGTGATCAACCATCCTGAAAAAAATGGCTGCTGAGGACAGTGTGACCAAGCATTTTATTCTGTATATCACTGGCCGCTGGCCACGTTAGACAGGTGGGTGCTGGTTTAGGTATGTTTATATAGTGAAATTGATTGGGGGAACAGAAATTGGCTGTTGAAAACGAGTGGCTGCTGAAGACAGGTGGCCTTTAAGGCAGGTTTGACTATATATATATATATATATATATATATATATATATATATTATATATATATATATACATATATATATATATATATATATATATATATATATATATATATATGTACAAAACTTTATCAGTTATTATGCATGAATTAGCATTTTGATTTAAATGTCTCGCCGCTTCACTTCCATTTTCCATTATCGATTTGAACTCAAAATATAAAAGGCAGTGTAATTGATGTATAGCAGTATACCATAGAATGTTTGTTTTTGAACAATTTACGTCATATCGTTAATGTAGTTGTCTTCGGATCCTAAATTTATTTTGTGGGAATTGCAGAAGGCTGGTGACCTCCTCTCGAGTCCTCTGTCATTAAAGCTAGCTACCACTTATAACTAAAAAGGTGTTGAATTTGGCGTTAAACACCATTTAAACAAAAACAAAATGTAAATAAGCATATGTGATTTATTTATAAAATTGACATTATTTGTGTGCTCCAAAATCCTATAAGTAATTTCAATGGTTTGTCAACCGTACGAATTTAGGACTAGTCCTGAAATTTTTCAACACAATGTTACTTTTCCAAACTCTCGGAAGTTACAATAATGGGCACCTCGACACAGACTTGAAACCCTGCTACAGGAGATATAGGAATAAAAAGAACTTGTTCTATCTGCATTGTCCAATCAATTGCATTATTCAAAGTTTGTGTCCCCTATCAATGGCGGAATAAAGCATAAACAAGAAAAATGTTATTTGCGTGAAAAATAAACAAAATTGACTGTCACATATTAAACTGTTAATGGTTAATGACTTTGCATGTTACTCAATGTTTTTGTTATGTTAAATATTCGACACCCGTGAATGAACAAGATCTGGTTTTACAAATATTTGAAGCGAAAAACGTGCAGAATTAGACATCTATAATTATACCACTTACAAGTAATATATGTATGCATGTAAATTCAAAGCTGTAGATATTCGAATTGCTCTGTTACATGTCGGGGGGAGATAACTTCATAAAATTCAGGTAGGTTCACACTTACTAGCTTGTATGTTTATCAAAATATAATTTGTAAAATTGCATTAATTAGATGTTTCAGAACTCAACATCTATATTATATTCGACCTCAACTGATGCAACTTTACTGAGCATTTCTTTTGGCTCTGCTTTTTAGCAAAACTATGACTTTGATATTATGTTGTTCTTGTATTGTTGTATCCCACTCAAGAATCTTTCACTCATATGGAGACGTCACCAAATGCCGATGAAGAGCTTCAAATTTGGCCTATGCCTGGCACTTACGGCCATTGAACAGTGAGAATTCTTTAACGTGCCGACACCTACTGTGACACGGGACCTCGGTTTTTACTGTCTCATCCGAAGGACAGGAAAAGACATCCGCCTCCGTCGAGTTTTGAACCCACAACCCTCCGGTTGCGAATTAAGCACTCTACTGCGAAGCCACGGCGGCTTTCCTTTGATGTTATGTTTAAAATATTTATGTATCCGACAATTGACTGAAAATAATATTTAGACCTATGTTTATTGTTATGTATCTGCCAATTGTTCATCATATCTGTAAATCTTCTTCTGGGTATTTTGGTATGTGTAAGTTTGCATTGTGTCTGTCCGTCCTTCCGTTTGTCGTCCTTCTGTCGTTTTTCTTTCCTTTTCTCTGTCCAGGCAATGTATTCCCCATTTCCTAAAATCACCTCACCTCACCTCACAAATCCTCTCTATACCTCCTGGCACATAACGCCTTGTTTCTCGAATTCCATTTTTCTATCCCTGACAATTGATTTTGCTACACACATCCAAGTTATGTCCGTTCCCCTTCTAATGGCCGCTGTCGTATAATAATCGGTTCGGCCTCAGAATATGTCAGACCGGACGGATAATGTTAACATTTTCGGTGCGGACAACAGAATATCATTGTGGATATTAAAAACTGAATTTAATAAAAAAAAAGTTGCAACTTTGACAGATCTTAATTATCAATTCCAATTGAATTTAAACGTGTGACCTATATTTAATCGAGAAGGACAGTAAAACCATAAACATATATGGAGCTTTACCGTCATGTTAAATTTTCTGGGTGGTGATATAATGTGGGTAAAATATCAATTTTTATTTTCTAACACATGTACCTCAATTAAGTGTACAATACATTAATGTTATCCCAGTTTGTACAAAGTCGTCTGCATATTAGTTCGATGTTTGTTTGTTTATTGTTTAACGTCTCACTCAAGAAATTTTCACTCATATGGAGACGTCACCAAATACCGATGAAGGGCTTCAAATTTTGGCTTATGCTCGGCACTTACGGCCATTAAGCAGTGAGGGTTCTTTAACGTGACTGTGACACGGAAGTTTTTACTGTCAAATTGAAGGACAGGAAACCCGCCGCAGTCTGGACTCGAACTCACGACCTCACGATCAAAATGAGCCGACTGAGCCAGGTTGGCTCCATTTTAGTTCGACTTTTTATCATACCTAACACAGCAATAAATAGTACTTTCTAAGTAAACTAAATTTACATAAAATAACTATGAAATTTTTATTTTGAAGTATAGTAAAAGGTGTGCTAAAATTGCCTCGATAAAGAATTTGAACTGTACAATACATTAATTAGTCTTTCGTATATGGAGGGACTACTTTTTTGCGGAAGAATGCAGACTTATGACTTTCAAATCTGTTCGCTGTTCCAAATATGAAAGCATATGCTGTACATGATTGCCGATTACAATTCATTAAGAGACGTTCTCACTTATTTTCAGACAAACATATAAGGTTCTTTTTTCACTTATAAGATAAATTCTCACATGCTTTGAGTGTTACAATATCTGTACTACTATAGAAAATTTATTAAAATTAGACCCTAAAATTCTGTTGGTAAATTATGCCATTTCTGCTATTACATACTGAGCAAATCTATCAAAGTAAAATAAATATACAAAATCACCTCACCTCACCTCACAAATCCTCTCTATACCTCCTGGCACATAACGCCTTGTTCAATTCCATTTTTCTATCCCTGACAATTAATTTTGCTTATTCCAAGTTATGTCCGTTCCCCTTCTAATGGCCGCTGTCGTATAATAATCGGTTCGGCCTCAGAATATGTCAGACCGGACGGATAATGTTTCGGTGCGGACAACAGAATATCATTGTGGATATTAAAAACTGAATTTAATAAAAAAAAAGTTGCAACTTTGACAGATCTTAATTATCAATTCCAATTGAATTTAAACGTGTGACCTATATTTAATCGAGAAGGACAGTAAAACCATAAACATATATGGAGCTTTACCGTCATGTTAAATTTTCTGGGTGGTGATATAATGTGGGTAAAATATCAATTTTTATTTTCTAACACATGTACCTCAATTAAGTGTACAATACATTAATGGTTATCCCAGTTTGTACAAAGTCTCTGCATATTAAGTTCGATGTTTGTTTGTTTATTGCGTCTCACTCAAGAAATTTTCACTCATATGGAGACGTCACCAAATACCGATGAAGGGCTTCAAATTTTGGCTTATGCTCGGCACTTACGGCCATTAAGCAGTGAGGGTTCTTTAACGTGACTGTGACACGGAACCTCGGTTTTTACTGTCAAATCTGAAGGACAGGAAACCCGCCGCAGTCTGGACTCGAACTCACGACCTCACGATCAAAAGTTTGAGCCGACTGAGCCAGGTTGGCTCCATTTTAGTTCGACTTTTTATCATACCTAACACAGCAATAAATAGTACTTTCTAAGTAAACTAAATTTACATAAAATAACTATGAAATTTTTATTTTGAAGTATAGTAAAAGGTGTGCTAAAATTGCCTCGATAAAGAATTTGAACTGTACAATACATTAATTAGTCTTTCGTAGTATGGAGGGACTACTTTTTGCGGAAGAATGCAGACTTATGACTTTCAAATCTGTTCGCTGATTATTTCCAAATATGAAAGCATATGCTGAGTGTAAATCCTACATGATTGCCGATTACAATTCATAAGAGACGTTCTCACTTATTTTCAGACAAACATATAAGGTTCTTTTTTCACTTATTTATTCAAACTTATAAGATAAATTCTCACATGCTTTGAGTGTTACAATATCTGTACTACTATAGAAAATTTATTAAAATTAGACCCTAAAATTCTGTTGGTAAATTATGCCATTTCTGCTATTACATACTGAGCAAATCTATCAAAGTAAAATAAATATACATTGTCGGTACTTCTATAAGATTTTGACCGTTGCTTGACCAAGAAATATTCTATGAATGAGCTCAGATATATTCAAATTAGAGAGTTTTAGATTTAATATCAAATGAAACAATCACCTTATCAAAAGATTAATGAAAAGAAAATTGATTTCAGTTACTGAAAGAAACAGTCAATTACCATATCATCTGCCACAGAGAATTGTGTGAATTTCACTGTTTGTTTTTGCATTGCAATTAATCAGAATCCTGGATCATAGATTTAAAAAACTGACATAAAAGTAAAACCTATAACGGACAGGTGGGGCCGTTTTCTATACAGAGAAGGGGGATTAATTCTATATAGAAAATGTTCTCCCCTGGGGAAGTTTTTCTAAATAAAAAAAATTCCAGGGGGAAAATTCTATATGGGGGTTGTTTTCTATATGACACAGGCATTGTTTGCAATTCGGTGTAAGTAATACGACACCTGCATAATTAGATGGTTAGAGAAGTACCTTTAATATTACGGCGTGTCTTATCTGTGATATCAGATTGTGTTTGGGAAGTTTGCCAATTAACTTCCGGAAGACCTATATTTCGTTCACCCTTTTAATATTACTTATGAGATAAGTTATACAAATATGTGTCTAAGGTAAAGAAAATTGACACGAGTAATAGAGGAAATAGTGAATCATAGTTTTCTTTATAACATATCAAAATTGCACTTGTATATGTACGCCAAAGTCACTTTAATAAATTACACCTTGTTTTTCTCAATGAAACCTACTTTTTCTTCAGTTAGTGTGGGTTACGAATTAAAACTAGTTTTTCTCGTAACTCACATTAACTGTAGAAAAACCATGTTTAACTGAAATAAACTAGATTTTACTGTGCCAAAATCACAAAAATACATTAATGTTATTGCAGTGCAGTTAAACCTAGTTTTTCTTCAGTTAGTGTGGGTTACGAATTAAAACTAGTTTTTCTCGTAACTCACATTAACTGAAGAAAAACTATGTTTAACTGAAATAAACTAGATTTTAATGCGCCAAAATCACAAAAATACACATTAATGTGAATGCGGTCCAGTTAAACTTAGTTTTTCTCAGTTAAACTAGGTTTTTCTCGAGAAAAAGCAGGTTTAGCTCAATTTTGGGATTTTCTCAGTTAAAACAAATTTTTCTCCAGCTAATGTGGGTTACTGAGAAAAGCTAGGTTAAACTGGAGAAAAACGGGATTTAACTGGAGAAAAACTAGGTTTATCTGAAAAAGTATGTTTGACTGATAAAGCACGCCAAAATCTCAAGAATGTTAAACCTAGATTTTATCGACATAAACCCAGTTTTTTCTCAGTTAATGTGGGTTACTGAGAGAAGCTAGATTAAACAGGAGGAATACGGGGTTTAATGGAAAAATAGTTTTAACTGAGAAAAAGTAATTTAACTGATAAAGCACTCCAATGCACAAGAATTCAATCTAGATTTTCTTGAGATACATTTAAACCTAGTTTTTCTCCAATTAATGTGAGTTACTGGTTAAACCAATTTTTTCTTGAATTAGTCCTAGTTTTTCTCGTAACCCAGATTAACTGGATATATGCCGATGGAGAGACTATCAATTCTTCGGTTTAGCCCTGAATTTGTGTGGGAATCTTTCAGTCTCTTGTATATTGTAGACTGTAAATGTACATGTAGAAATGTATTCAGTAGATGTAATAAATATCAGGCTGACATTAACAGGACTGAACAATAAATAAGAGGTTTACAAAATATTATAATCTTTCATATTGGGAGTAAATAATTGATGTCTTAAATATTATACACATTATACCAAAGTTATAAAGTTAAATAAATGTTTGTGCATAAGAAAAACATCTGAAAACACGTGGAAGTTCTTTTGTAGGTATTGTTTGCAATTCAGTGGAAATAATACGACACTTCATAATTGCAAATATTGGAAAAATTTTACGCATGAGATATATCATTAAATTGTGTAAATGCCGTTTTAGGGGGGGAAAAGTGTCACAAGTAAATAGGGGAAATAGTGAATCATAGTTTTCTATATAGCATATCAAAATTGCACACGTATATGGCACACCAAAGTCACATTAATGAGTTAAATCTAGTTTCCTACAGTTAAATCTTGTTTTTCTCATTTAATCCTCGTTTTTCTCCGGTTAATTGGGTTACGAGCTAAACCTATCTTTTTTCCAGTTAATCCTAGTGTTTCTCATAACCCACATTAACCGAGGAAAAACTATGTTTAATTGAGATGAACTAGATTTAACTGCGCCAAAATCACACAAATATTTATTAATGTAATTGTGATCCAGTTAAATCTAGTTTTTCTTATTTACACTAATTTTTTCTCGAGTAAAAAGTAGGTTTAGCACATTTTTGTGATTTTGGCGCAGATAAACCTAATTTTTCAAAGTTAAACCCAGTTTTTCTACAGCATATAAACAAACAAAAAGGTACAAGAAAAGGATATCTATTTCCATGTACATTGTGATTTCAAATATTCAAGGACGAAGCCTATATAAAATTGAACTTGTGTTGGTGATGTTAATAAAGTTGATTCAGTTAGGTTAGCAAGTGCTCATCCATAATTCGCATAAAATACATTTTGGTTTATATGATGGAAATCATTAAACGAGTGTACAGTCGATAAATGGATGATAAAAACAGACTTTTATTCGGATTAATGTGCTGTAATTAGGAATTGAAAGACCCAGCTGTCTGCATATCTCGACAAACGCATGTCGTGTGCAGTATGTCTTTCATCTGAATTACGTTAACACCAACAAAGCAATTCAGTTATCGTTTGTTGATATATATATATATATATATATAGAGAGAGAGAGAGAGAGAGAGAGAGAGAGAGAGAGAGAGAGAGAGAGAGAGAGAGAGAGAGAGAGAGAGAAATGCAGAGTAAATAGCTAGGCCTCAAGCGTTCGTATAAAAGATAAGAAGAAAATGAATAAATTAGATAGTCTGTTTTGTATTACAGAGAAACTTTTGAAAATAAGTATTTGGAAATTTAGATGGTAATTTGAGGCTCCATAATGGACCTACAAATGTACATGTACTTCAGTATCGTAAACAGACACATACAAACACATGCACAAGGTAATTCATGTTAATGTAATTTTCGTTATGTCATTTTTTTATTTTGATATATAGTCGAAAAGTTATTGAAATATCGCCATGTATATGTAAAGTGCCACAAATTTTGTCCTGTGTAGCGAGAAGTCTCAAAAGTGTCTCGCCCACCTTGACACGCTATTGTCCTAAAACATGTTGCATTTTCACTTTTTTTCAAGTTTTACTTCCTGAGCGCGCGACGAAGGAACAGCAGTAGTCACTACCTTTTTCAAAGGAAAGGTAATCAAACACAGGACATTTTTTTGCGAAGCCAACCCAACTAGCTATTGAACAAATGCGAGCGTTTGATATAAAAAAAAAACGTCGTATATAGGCTACTACATGATCCACTACAGGATTTTTCAAAAGTTAAAGTTTGAGTGACATCTGCTAATTTCAATTTTCGACATTCTTAACTATCAATTTTTAGCATCAGCTGCAGGTTTTAATTTTTTCAGCGTATCAATGACGTTATAATCAGTCATACCATTTAGTATATCTTATTTTCAGAATGTCTTATGAGGGGAGGTTTGGTAGATATAGTAATTATGGCAATCCTAGGTACAACATGCTTAATCGTGCCAGATGGAACATAGATAACCTAAGACGATGGAGACCTAGCCCGGAAGATTCATTCTCAAATTCCGTCAATACTTATGAAAATGGCATCAACCTCAGGACCGGAGAACTCGGTTAGTTTTAAACATTACTGTTGTAAATCGGTCGCTAGCAAATTATTTATTGACAGAAACGATATCGTCTTGAGCATTATAACTTTGGTATTATGTTTATAATATTTATAACCACTAGGTCGTTGCCACTGCTTGTGGACCGTTTGAGTCCCCGAGGGTATACATAAACCTAGTACCTGCTATTTCGGTACCAGCTGTTCATCTTATACTAAAGTAATATTTGGCACTGTTAACACTATTTAAATTCGAAAATTGTCTAAAGCCAAGATAGTCATTTTTTTTCATTGGCTACTCTTAGACGGATTTCGGCTATACTTTTAGAGATATTATTTGGCCTTGTATGATACCACTTTATCTTTAGAAAATACACATACTTTTCAAATTGGAGCTCAACTGATAAAGTCTAATTGACAGAAACAATATCGTCTTGAGCATTATAACTTTGGTATTATGTTTATAATATTTGCTCAAACAGATACAGTAACGAAACGCAGACATATACATATAATTGTGATTAAATTGCAATCGGTTGGTTTATATACTGTGGTTAAATGTTACACTGTAGCATTATAGTAAATCTTGATAAAGTAAATGTACCAAACATCATCATTTTAAATGATATCTGTTTTACCACAATAAATGTAATATTACCATCGAATGACCATTTGAAATAGAAAGTCACATAATTTTAGTTGACGCCAATGGTTCCCAATTCATCCTTGACTTACCATGGAGTCTCATTATTAATATATTCTACTGACGCTACAGTGCTCTTATGCATCCTCAAAGTTTTCCAACTGATCATTGAATCACCTTTGTGTCATATTTGATTTATATGATTCAGTTGACGTCAACCCCTTTTTTATTAACCGATACTTGAATCACTGGTATCTCTAATTCATAGCATTTATTCCACACCTTAGCAACTGATCATTAAGGGGGCATTACCTGCATTTACCTGATTTTTTTCCACTATAACTACTTGAACGTGACGTACAATAACAAATTAGAGCTATACAAAGGCATTCTTTTTAAAGTTTTCCAACGATCCTTGAATTACTTTGGTGTCTTATGATCTTGTAATTTAATTGATGCCAGAGTTTTCCAACTGATCATTGAATCACACTGGTGTCAACTTTTTTCTTAATTGACGCTAACGTTTTCCAACCGATCCTTGGATCACTTTGACGCTTTATGCTTTTAATTTTAGTTGACGGTCGATCACTGTGGTGTTACAGACTCCCCTTATCTTGTTGAGAACTTAAGTAAACTTAACCGATCTTTGAATCACATTGGTATCAATGACTTGTATTTTTTAATTGAGCCCAAAGTTTTCCAACCGATTCTTCAATCACTTTATCATCGCCGATTTATTTATTTACTTTAGTTGCCGCCAATGCGCTCCAATCGATCCCTGAGGTACAGTCTGTGGATTACCATATCGAGGCTAATACAGTAAAACACCACACAGAAAAGTACCATATTACAAAGAGGGAGGACAGCCCACAACTTGTAGTAAGAAGAGGACAACAGTTCAAGCTAACGATCAAGTTAAACAAACCATATAACAAAGATAGGGATGATCTTCGTATGGTGTTTGAAATAGGTACTTACAATGACGCTTTTATGAAATTTAGAAAATATTTGACGGGGTATTATGATTCTAAATTCGTGTTACATTGATGTTCTACATGGGGAAAGCTATACCCTTCAACGTTACGATGTTTAGCCATGAACAGCGTCACATCAGGCTAAAATACGTATTGATATTCTTTCATAGTCCCTGGCTGTAGGCCTATCGTTATTTCAGATATATCTTAGTAACATATTTACACTAAAATACAAATTATGTTAGCAAAGTAGATCTATCTTGAGGAAGGCTAGTTTTAAGTTACATGTAAACAGTTTTGTGAACTCTGAGTCTCCGTTATTTTAGACCTGCGGAAATCCCCATAATCGTTAAAGGAATGCAAAGTCGTGTTAACCTATATTTTATCGGTAGGAGTTTTTCAAGTTACTTGATGTTGGAGTCTCGGGTCGATATGGCATACGATACAGATTTTGCCATGTGTTATTCTATATTTATCAATTACACATGTAGCCAGTTTCCAATAGACCAAACTGTCATGCACGTGACTTCCAATGTTTATTTTTGTGACGTCATGATTCGCAAAAATGACAAGCCATTTTATTGTGACGTCATAATGAAAAAGTCTGCCAAAAGGTGCTGTGCCATGTGTCTTTAGCCGAACGTCAGTTGAAGGGGAGAAACCTGGTTACAATGGTTATGTATTTCAAATGAAACTACCAAAATAGCCTGCATGATAAACTTTATACTGGGATCCAACATATATTTATTCGACCTGTTTAAGGGTTAGAAATGTCGTGGCGTCAAATTCGATGCTATCACCAGTCTGCTGACGTCTAAAAACGACATTTTATTGCTTTATTCCAGGGATTTCACCGAGTGTAATCAAAGAGACACGGGTACGGCTGAATCTCTCAGACAAAAACGTTTCAAAGGAATGGGGAGCAAAGCTTGTAGACCAAGGCTGGGACAATTTGACACTGACGATCTCTACGCCACCCGACTGTAAAGTAGGAGAATGGAAATTTAAAGTAGAAGTAATCAAAAAGGAAAACAGAGATACAGATGGTATATTTAGATCCACAGATGGGAATTCTATATACATATTATTTAATCCTTGGAATGAAGGTATGTAGTATATTCAATTTATTTTAAAAAAAAATTATTTCCCGAGATATCAAAGAGACATATTGTGTTTGGTTTCCCCTTTGGTCTTTTTATAACATCATGTTGTCTGACGTTTTCAAATTTTAATTTTTGTATTTACAACCCACCTAATAAAAAAAATCAAAGATGACAACACATATCAATTGACCTATTGCTAAATGTCTGACACTTTACTTCCCGTGTGTTTTTTACATTATTCCGTTGTGAACCATTTAGATGTGACGTCATAATGGAAACATTTGTCAATCGTGCTGTGCCGGGCATTTGGCGAGAGGTCAAATTTAGTAACATGGTGGCACACGATTGTATTGATAGAAGCAAGATCCCAGTTACTTTATACCCGTCAAGAGACTAATGGTATACTGCATATAGAATTGGCAAACTTTCTCACAAAGTCAGCTAAGGCTTCAGAAAGGGCTCAATCCCGTCCTGGCCAGAGAAAACAGACCTGATGGTTAAAAGCGCGTTGCTCTAACCAGTTTGGCAAGTATATTTTCAAATTTTGAAATCACCATGACGGTAACGTATACCTACTCTTGTTTAGATGATCAGGTGTTTTATCAAGACCAGCAACTACTGGAAGAATATGTTATCGAAGAGACGGGGGTTATTTATCAAGGAACCAGTAAATTACCAGGAGCAAAGCTCTGGAATTATGGTCAGGTTCGTTGGTTGTTTATACTCAATGTCTTGATATATATATATATATGTTCATTTTTGAAACTACAAACAAATTAAACATTTTCTTTTTCAAATGATTATATTTGCATATGCTACATCGTATCCCTCGTTGTTTGGATATGGACGTTAATGTCTCCACCAGTTATGAAAGCTGCCAACTTATAATCATCATCATCATCATCATCATCATCAAATAATAATAATAATAATAATAATAATAATAATAGTGTATAATATTAGTGTAAAAATCATTTTTCATTTTCCATTTTCATTTCCAAAATGTGTGACTTTTATGTTGTTTCTTTTCTGAGAGAAGAAAATTTCAATGTAAGAACACTCCACAAATTTTAATTGCCTTCGGTGGCTTAGCGTCTCTACCACTGATAGTATTGAACCACGGCGAGCCGGCCTGGCTCAGTCGGTAGTGCGCTCAACTCTTGATCGTGAGGTCGTGAGTTCGAGTCCAGCTGGCGGCAGGTTGGTTTCCTGTCCTTCGGATGAGACAGAATAAACCGAGGTCCCGTGTCACAGTAGGTGTTGGCATGTTAAAGATCCCTCAGTGCTCAATGGCCGTAATGCCGAGCATAGGCCAAAATTTGAAGCCCTTCACCGGCAGTTGGTGACGTCTCCATATGAGTGAGAGATTCTTGAGTGGGACGTTAAACAACAATAAACAGACAGACAAAAAATTGAACCACTGCCAGGTCATACCAATCTGTATTGATAGCCGGTTGATATGCGGCACATTGCAACTAGCCAATCACATTCCAAATTTTTTATGAATAATCTAAAAGCTGACAATTGACAAATATGTATTACATACGTGTCATCTCAGTTATTGAGAATGAGATGACAAATTAAAATATTTGCATTGACATAGACTTTTCTGATATAAAACATCTCAGATATCAAAGTATAAATCTTCAGGATGTCCAGGATATATATACAAATCTGGTAAAAACTGAACAAACATGGACCTCTGGAAATCAAGAGATGGGATCAGGTGCTATTGAGGAGTAAACATCCCCTATTGACCGGTCACACCTGCCGTGAGTCCACAGTCAAATCCAGTGGATTAATATAATGAGCAAACAATGTTTTCATTGTAATTCGTTCAGCGATATTAAGTAATCACATGTTAACTTTAACATACAGTTGTTAATTTGTTTGTTGAAGAGAAGACTTTGTAATCAGTTTGAGCACAAATGATCAAGTGATGTATTTAATTCATCTAAAGGAATTTTTCATATATTTTAAAACTAATTCCATTTTGAAAACGTTCTAGATACAAATGATGATGCTGATAGAATAATGTATAGTTGTTGTTATTCGCAGGGGATTTAATTTCGATATATTAGCGGTCAAAGAAAATAACCACGAAATTAAATACCCATGAGAATAAAACCTTATACTTATTTTGTATCAGAAAGATAATACGATAACAGATCATAATTATTAAAATTATTACCAATCAAACTTTATTTTTATATAACCTGATATCGTATAGAGGAATCACAAAATATTTATAAGATTCACTTTAAACATTTATACGGTGTACTCGTAAAATACACTTATTTAACTTAAACTAAATCATGCCAGTCGGTTTAAATTTTTCAGACATACAAGTATGAATGCCTTCTTTATCATGTCGGTATCGGTCGAAAGTCTGTAAAGCAAGAGAGATAACTCCTATTTCACTTCTGTTTTGAAAACAGTCTTGCGCGAAATTAAATACCTGTGAATAATTCCAGTCAGAAAAATTTCTCCTCCAGAAATTAAACAACGATACTGGTCAAGGACCAGTAGCTGGTAATGGTGTGATTGGATATTTAGTATGTACCAAGCTAATACTGTTTTTCCTGCTGTTTGGGAAAAATGTCCAACAGCAGATGATTGATCTAAAAAAAACTCTCATAAAATCGTCTTCTCTATAGCCAAAATAATATAATAGCCGGCCACTGGTCCTCGACCAGTAAAGTAACCTCATGCAAATTTTGTACAAATGATATAAGTAGAAGTAGTAGTTAGTATTATAATCGGATATTCGCAGACTGATTTTGGTATTCGTTTAAGCTTTATTTTAATGTCTGTTAAACCCTATGGGTCTTTAAAGGGACATTAGCTGTGTTTACCAAAAAAAAAAATTTTTATTTTTATTTTCTTCTTTTACTACATGTACTTGATGTACAATAACAAATAACAGCTATACTCAAACATAAAAAAATTATATTCCTATATATTTTGTTAAAAAAAAATGTCAGGTGCAGCGTGGTATTTATTCACAAATAGCAAGGTTAATGGTAATCAATTGAATCAATCAATTGAAAAAGAGCTAATTCTTGGGTTGTGAAGCAATTTTCGCAAAATATATAGGAATATCAGATGTTTTATGCCTATGTATATCTCTTTTTTTTTGTTATTTTATATCAATCTTAGTACTAAAAATTTGGAAAAATGAACCAAAAAAAAATTTAAAAACCACAGCTAATGTCCCTTTAATTTGTTCACATTTTTGCTGATATTTAGTTCCAGGAAAATATATTGGAATGCGCACTGTCTCTCTTGAACAAATCAGAATTGAAAATGGAAGTGCGGGGAGACCCTGTCAAGATAGTGAGGAAGTTAGCAGCAGTGGTACGTCGACATCAATCTCATCAATAGGTGTTACAATTGTGTTATGGGCAGGTTTTGTATACTGTTAAAGGCATTCAGGCTGTCAAAATGTAGTTGTTGTATCTATTAGAAGTTTCAAATATTCAACGTTTTATGCAAATATATATTTTTTTAAAATACCAGTTTAAAAAAAAATATGATGTCGTATTTGTGACAAGAAATGAAACGTGAATAATGGCCAAGTAAACATTTGTTTTCTTACGACGATGACAGGAATATCAATCAAATGTATGCATGATGTGTCAAATGTTCCTACGGCAATATATCTTTTTAATAAAAGTTTTGGTCTAAGCGTGGGGTATTTATTTATAAAAATGAGGGCTTGTATGCCTTTGTATACTTTATCGTGTTTTTTTCTAAAATCTTTATATACCAGAGGTTTTTTTATGTTTTATCGCAACAGCCTTATATATTTTTATCGACAATCGTTGTATATTTTTACCGACAGCCGCTGTATATTTTTACCGACAGCCGTTGTATATTTTTATCGACAGCCGTTGTATATTTTATCGACAGCATTTGTGTATTTTTATTGACAGCCGTTGTGTATTTCAATCGACAGACGTTGTGTATTTTTATCGACAGTCGCTGTATATTTTACCGACAGACGTTGTATATTTTAATCGGCAGCCTTTTGTGGAGACTGTTCTAACAGAAGGTTGTTTGTCCTTTACCGACAGCCTTTTGATTTCTGTTTCGATGACGTTTTCGTTTTCTTATTTACATCATTCACACGCACACCCAAACAGACAGACACACACACACAAACAAACACACATACACACACAAACACACACATACATACACACACTTATACGGAAACTTATTTTAAAAACAAAAAGAAATAAGAAAAATTAAGTGATTATAAACAAATACAAGATTTTAAAATTGAAGTCAAGGTATAAAGCTGTAAAATATATATCACCATTCTCAGTGAATGTATGTAAACATGATAAACAAACGGGTAGACTAATGTATTTTAGTTGACACCTATAAATGGACAACATAGCAGATAATCAATATCTGAATTAATATCTACATGAAAATTCATTGATCAATACAAAATTATATTTGTTCTTTTTGTACTGAAACATTAATTAAGTAGTAACTAGAAATAAATTTAATCTTTAAAAAAAAGTAAGAGAGAGAGTGAGGAAGACAAAATGATATTATATAATCAAGGATAGGATCATTTTAAAAAACAATAATTTCCTCCATGTGAGAAGAAAGGAATTGTGTCAGCTATTTTTCACAGAATGTATTTCAGCAGAATAATCTTCCAACGACAAATAAAAAGGCATTGCGTAAGGGCATTTTTGGGGGCATCGAAATCTATACAAATATTATTTAAAACTACAAAAATGTTACTTTTAGCAACTGATTCATTCGTATGCAGGCCAAATAGAAAGGTTAGCTGATCTATGGTTATAGTTTTATTATTGAGACTCCAGTGTTGTGAGAATTGTTATTCGGATAGTGATACAATCCCATAGTAAATGGATTATAATTTCAGGTTCTGGTTTACAGAAGGTACAAGTGGGGGAATTTATTTCTGACTAATATATGTTGATTAATTCGGAATTGTATCCATTTTAAATCTGGATCTATTAATATTTTGAAAGTGGCTTTGTTGATTGCCTGTAATTGTTCATTAATTATAATTTGAGGAAAAGTACTATTCCATTTCTTCTGACCAATGGGGATGCTATTAGTTGAAACAAGGGTACTATACATGGCATACAGCGTTTTATATTGGAACCAAATATTTGTAAAATGTTTGTATGTTTGGATAGGGTATCATGAAATCTTGCATAAAGTAGGTTGTTATACTGTTTAAAGTTTGTAAGAATACTATATATATTTATAAAATTTAAAAGAGGAAGAAATTTTACCATTGTCCTGCAACTGGTTGTGCCTTTATTATGTCATTGTTTAATACAAAACACTTCATTATTAATTTTCGATGACCTTTCCGTAATGATACCGTTTAACTAGGGCCTATGTATATTTCCATTAACGGTTTTTGTATTTCATTCATCGAGTCAAATAACAGATTTGGTTTTTTTATCGGCAGACTTTGTATATACATGTATTTTTATCGACAACATTTCTTTACCTTCTAACACACCCATATATACATATATATATCGACAGGCTGTGTTTATTTTTTGTATCATTAATTATATATGTTATCGACATTTTTTTATTAACCCTTTCATCCCTGAATAACTGAGTGGTTTGTTCTTCTCTATTGTTTAAAACCAGTCTATTATGGTTTATAGGGTTAAAAGGGTTAACAGCATGTTAATGTAAATTTTTGGCATCATAATTGCACTTTTACGGCGCCATTTTGTGTAAATCACAAAAGGACGGTGATTTCCCAATCAAAACACTAGGTCCGCGGTTAATGTGTCACCAATATATCTAAAGTTAACGTCATTTTGTCTGTTAATCATTGCCTGCATTGAAATATCGTTTAATTATTGGTTAACGTCGCAGGGTACAAACAATCAAGTGTCATGTATAATCATCCAGCTCATATCACTTCTATCCGATCACATCCGTTATCAGGAAATGGGTGATTCGCCCTCGAAAACACTATGCCTGCACATAATGTGAAGAGGTATTTTACCCGCCAAAACACTGGGCCCGCAGTTAACGTGAAATGAAATTGATCTATTAATTATGTCTGCAAAATTACATTTCAGACCAATGTACAAGATGACCAAGGTATTTTAGTTGGTAACTGGTCAGGGAATTACGCAGGTGGGAATAAACCAACATCTTGGAACGGTAGTGCTGATATTGTACAAAAATACTACGATTCCAAAGAACCTGTTAAGTATGGTCAGTGTTGGGTCTTCGCTGGACTTCTGACGACACGTAAGTACAATAGCTTGTGAATTAATTATGAATTCCTTGTGTAATGTTTTCAAGATATTAAACTTCACAAACATGAATCTACTGATTATATTTTATAATCTCACATTTATTTCATAATTCTTACTATTTAAAAATGCAAACACGAAATCCGACATCTTGAAGAAGCAGGACATTCTAAATTTAACAAGTTAACACTGGGCTTTCTAAGTTAAACTTACTTATTGTTCAGTTCAATTTAGCAACGTTTAGTTGAACCTAGTGCTAGTAATTAGTTTAACCCCCATTTTCTCAGTTATATGCAGTTTTATTCCAGCTAATGTAAATTAGAGAACTGGAGATAATTGGAATTAATGCTAGTTTTAAATGAGAGAGAAAAAAGTGTATTTCATTAATTGTGATTTGGAAACAGTTAAAACATGCAATAAGTAAAAATTGATTTTGAATTAGAAATGTAATGATAAACATTTACTTAGACATTTTGTCTTCCGTTTAATTTTCACCCCTAGATGAGAGAGAAAATTTTAAATATAAGCGAACATATCAAAATTCATAATTAAAGCACGTATATACGACGGAGGGTATATGTTTTCTTTCGTAAAAGTGCACAAATAACCCGGGCCGAAAATCTGCAGATAAACATTAAGTATGTCAGTAAACAGTTTTTATTCGTTGCTAATGTTACATAATTTTTTTCTGTTTACAAAACTTGAAACACTAGCAACGTAAATAAACTGTATGCACATTTACCCAGAATGCAGTGTACTCTTTGCAAATGGTGACTTCTAAAGATTTTAATATTTTGGCTGAAGGAACATTGATCGCAAGCATTGAAAATAACTATGGAAATTTCCCGACCAACAATAGTAACACTATCACAAGTGTAACATTAGCAACATATTTCCTCCTTATTCCATATAACCTTTGTGTAACATAAGTATGTACGGAATTATTTCATTGGGGCATATTCCGTCCATGTAACACTAGGACTCGCGAAATCTGCTTTATACATGTACATACAGTGGCAACATAAATCCTGTGCAATATTATCTTAAAATCATGAAAAATTAGTTGCGCATCAGTACTGACCAATTTGGTTACTTCGGGGCCTGGTCATTTTACAATGTATATTATAGCATTCAACTCAGGAGAAACAAAATAAATCATAAACTAGTTGATCTATAGACTTGTGATGTTTGTGACCGGTCTTTGGGGGAGCTGGAGATATTTGATAAAATCTATAAATACTGTTGAATGTATAAAAAAAAATTGGGTTTTATGCTAAGTGATATTTTTCACATTTTGACAGTTTTTGGGTCCATATATCATATGTAAAAATTGTCAGTTGAAATTTACAATAGAAATGAATGATGTAAATATGATATAAGTATAAGATATACAAGTTTTCTCTTTTTAGTTTGTCGAACGTTGGGAATTCCAACCAGAACGATAACAAACTTTAGTTCTGCACACGACAGCGACGGAAGCACAACTATTGACAAATACTCTATCATTTCATCAGCAGATGACGAGATGACAGAAGCTGGGGATGACTCTGTTTGGTAATGTATTAAAATGATAGGAAGACAACTAATTATCGGATGGTGCATACTTTTGAGACCCCTCAGAGGTATTCTGTGCAATTTTCAAGTTATTTTTATAGATTTAGGAAGCAGGTGTATATTTTGTACTTTCCCTTCTATATTTTAATATTTATATACAGATATTAAACAGTACTATTTACATTTTGTACTTTCCTTTCTGTATTTTAATATTTGTATACGTTTAGCAAGCTGGTGAAATGTGCAGCCTTACTAGGAATTGAACCTAAGACATCCCGAATACTGACTGGGCGCTCTAACCAACTCAGCTATCTTGGTTGACACCCACGGGGTCACTGCAATCTTCCCCCGATAAATAAAATTTCAGACTCCAGAAATCCACAAGACATATAACACACCAGAGGTCATTTATCTGGGCACCGAACATCGCAACCATCACATATGCATGTTTCCAGAAAGCATTATTTAAATGCAATGTAGTCTGCATACTCCTGTTCAATCAAAATATCAAACTCTGGTTGCATTGGTGAGAAGTGTGTTGTCTTTCCACTGCATTGCGCTACATACATTAATAGCATTTAGTGATCGATATACATTTATCTAATATCACCTATTCTACCCAAATATTTGAATGTTGCAAACCGATATTTTTCAGTGCTGTTAGCACGAATTAGGCACGGTTGTAGGTTGTAGTGCTCTTAATAATGATTTATTTCGGGTAGGGGTTTATCCCTCACCTGTCTGCCAATATGGTGCCGGCATTGAAGATGCATATCACTACATACTAGTATGTTCACAACACTCAAACTCAATTGCGAATTGCAATTCTCGATATTCTCACGACTATGGATATTCACCCAGGTAATTATCTCAGTTCTCTTTTATGGGGAGATTTCGATCTTCCATATGAGACCAATGTCCAAATTGTGCTGGCCGTTCAATCATTTATAAAATCATCCAAACAGTTCAAATCGATCTAAGGAAAACCATTGCAACCAGATTCTCTCTTTTCTCTTCTATCATCTACACTTCTACTCATCTACACAATATTTAAAGTAACATCACTAATTGCACAACAGTTCATGATAACTAAAGATATCTTTCATAGGTTGTTAACAAGTTTTTGTCACAAGAATATGGAGAATAGCGTTAAAGTCAAGGTTGAAATCGGTCGATAAAACAACCTCGTTAGTAAGCGTCACTTTTTCTTAAGTAAATATGAAAAAATACCGCCTTAAGCATGCCACACGTCTCATGGAAATCTCTCAAGTTCAATTAAAAGGTCAAGCTTGATGAAAAAGGTCAGATGTTTAAGTCATGATTGGCGAAAGGGAGTCTCTGTAAATGTAATCGACCATTATTCCATAGTGACGATTTCAAGTATTTTATTCAACAACGGGTCATCTGAAGTGAGTAAGTGAATTGTTGAGTTGGTCATTCGAAAGTAGTTTTGGGGTTGTTATACCGATTGTGTTGGGTATTTTAATTTATATGGATTTGACTAACATAATGCACAAGACGTTTCATTATAGCTTACTGTCTTTGTTTGAATAATGTGGGATATACATGGTCAGTAAATTGTATGTGGGACCATAGGGAAATATAGGAAATTATTTGAAGTAATGTAATACATTGTAATCATTAATTATCTAAAAACACCAGTTGCAAGTCTCAGGGGACGGATTAGCGGATATGGAAGAATTAACAATTCATGAAGTCATTATTGACGATTTACGTGACGATATTAATTATCTGTCATGATATAGTCACATGTGATTTAGACAGTTTTTGGTGGTCATTGTAAGTCATTAATACAGAGAGGTGTCATGTTATAGGTGTTTTCATTTTGATCCCGAATTAAGTCCCGAGAACAGTTGCATTTGGTCGAGGTTACCTCGGCTTCGTCTTTCGCCATTATAATTAACCTCCACCCAAAACGAGTGTACTGTGTACTCGTACATAGTGCAAATCAATATGAAAACATCCTATATATACATATATGTATATATATAAATATATATATATATATATATATATATATATATATATATATATATATATATATATGTATATATATATATATATACATATATATATATATATATACATATATATATATATATATATATATATATATATATATATATATATATATATATATATATATATATATGTACATACACACTCTCATGCAAACATCCACTCACACAAATTGCAAATTGCGAATTTACATATATATATATATATATATATATATATATATATATATATATATATATATATATATATATATATATATATGTATATATATTTATAAATTAATTTTTGTATAAGACAGCAACTGTGATTGGCCATTTTATTCATTTTATTTCTCGATAAAATAGTTTGGTTCCTTAAACACGCCACTTCCAGAGATGCTCTCCGATGTCATGATAAAGATTTCGTTGCACAAAATCGATGGGTGAAGCTCTCGAGCCCTCTAACTCCACTTTAAGCTACCACAATTTGTCGGCTGGACATCTGCCTAACTCTTCATATGCCAACTGAATTTTTCACTTAAATCTAAATAGATAAACTTTCCATAAACAGCCCTCGTCTTCACTGATTCAGTATGGCTGAGCATTTTATGTTGGCGGTTTCTAAGAGCAACCGATAGTAGCGGATATACATGTATTCCGCTTGCATTGTTATGTGCACTTGACGTTCTCTCAGTTAAAAATTAAAATGTGTCTTGAATAAAATTAGGATTAGGACTTTTACAATATTGTAATGCATTGAGAAATAATATGCTTTGAGGCGGTGCACACTTTATAATCCGCGAGTATATATATATATATATATATATATATATATATATATATATATATATATATATATATATATATATATATATATATATATATATATATATATATATATATATATATATATATATTACTTTATCGTTAATGAAGCGACTATATACCGTTTATATACTTTGAATTCAATTCTTTGTTTACAGGAACTACCATTGTTGGAATGACGTATGGCTGACGAGACCCGAACTGCCAAAAGGATTTGGAGGCTGGCAGGCAATTGACGCGACACCCCAAGAAACAAGCGAAGGTTATTTTACTGAATATCTATATAGATAAGACCCTTGACCTGTTTTAATTATATTTTTACTCTATAAATTCTATACTTATTTCATGTCTTTCCTTTCTTTTAGGCATTTATCAGTGTGGGCCATCACCACTTCCAGCAATCAAAAATGGAGACATATCAAAGCCCTATGACACAGGATTTGTATTTGCTGAGGTAAATGCTGATATTATAAAATGGGTGAAGGAGTCCTTTGATGATAAGGATTGGGTCAAGTCTGAGGTAGACACAAAAAGGTATGCTATATTATACACAGTATTGTAGTACTACATCGCAATTTAAATAAGACACGTTTCACCTAATTGATGGTATACCGATGGGTACCAGCAGCGCCTCTTTATTAGCCGATGGATTCCCTTATACATATGATGCAGACTCATTCAGGGACGTCTTATTCAGAAGAAAAAACTAGTAGTCATGTTTGATTTAAAAATTACACATTTTGACGACGTTTTGTTTACGAAAATGTTCAAGTTGGTGATAATTCAATATATATATTTCAGCAGGATAGAAAACAAAGATCAGGAATTCGTTTTACATCATTCACGCTACAATCAATTCTCATCAGTTATACAGTAGAAATAACTTATAAAAAGCAATACATTGAATGAAATCGGGACATGACAATTCATAAACTGATAAAATTTACCGTTATGATATACGCTGATAGTACAACTCTTATGTAAATATTCGAAGTATTTTAACATACTGAGTACCGTTTCATGTAAACTCATACCCTTTATTGTTAGTTCGGAACAGCATTTTCATTTTGAATATTATTAACAATATCAACATATAGTCTTACAAAGAAGTCCAAAACAAAAACACAAGACGATAATTTCTGTAAATAAGGCTCCACCAGTTTATCTCAAATCTAATATACATGCAGTTATAATTCCGAAAGACAGACTCATGCCTAATTGATAGGTTACCTCACTATTTTGGTTTCAATTGCAGATAGGTTAACGCAGTAACACCTTTGGTAGGCCCGTACGTGCCAGGAAAACGGATATTGAATAATTGATCAATTTTATTTATTTCGTTCATTTATTACTTATGTTCATAGACGATACTTGTTATGATGTAGTCACATTATTGTTTAGTAACAACGTTTACAACAATACCTGGTAGCCTTCCTAAACAAATTAGAAGTGTCTTTTAGGTATTTTTCGCATATCATTTAAATTTATTACGTCAGTCTTTAGATTTCTAATCACATTTTACCTCATATTCACCATTTTCATAGAAGACCATGATTGAATATCAGATTTTAACTTCTCAGATGTTTAAGAGTTATGTACTATCTGGTAATATAAATAATGTTATAAATTTTTCAAAGTGTTGGGGAAAAGATTCTCACGAAGATGCCATTTATTTATGGTCCGGAAGATATAACGAACCAATATAAATACCCAGCAGGTAAGTGTTTTGTGTGTGTGTGTGTGTGTGTGTGTGTGTGTGTGTGTGTGTGTGTGTGTGTGTGGGTGTGTGTGACTAATTGTTTGCTTTGTACAAATATGAACAAAAAACATCATAGCTTATTCAAGAGTCAAAAGACGCAGAAATATATCATCGTAAACTATAATCTTATACATTGTATGTCCAGCATTTATTTAAATAATATGTGTTAGGTTCGGTACGACTGAAGGGCGAACTTGAGCTTCGATAAAATGTTTTTTACTGATGCCCTTCTTTCAGCATAACTTTCGGGTGTGATCCTGAACTGAAGAAAACCTTCATCAAAATAATGAAATAAGCATTTTACTGTAAACTTGGAAATTTACGCGTTGGGTTAGTTTACACAAAATAAACGACGAAGGGTTATTCGTGTAAATAACCCTGTGTACCAGTCCCACAGTTGTGCTAAGAATTATCATTAATACAGGAATGCTGACAGTATGTTGTGACATTTTAAAAAACAATGAGTATGGTTTGCTTAAAAAATCGCATAATTAAAAACACGCGGAAATTTCAATGTCTACACTATTGTAATTTTCTCGGATTGCTTTTTTGTTCCATGTTTATATATGTAATTAAATTTTAACAAGCATTTGATTTTATCTTAATAAAGATTGGCTGTGTCCCCCCCAAAAAAAATTGTTTATTTTTATTTTGCGACTCTTTACACAATATATAACATCTCAGATACCAGGACACAGGTACAAATCCGGCAAAAATGGACAAGCACGGACCTCTGGAGGGAGGTGGGATTAGGTACCATGCAGGAGTAAGCATCCCCTGTCAACCGGCCACACCCGCCTTGAGTCCACAGTCAAGTCCAAATGAAATACGTGAGGAACGGATCCTCGTCACAATTGGTACAGACGTCTCAACAACCGCCAAAGAAAAGACAACTCAACATTTCACCCAGTAAAACAGAGTAATCGCAAACAAGACTATTATACCGACCGTAAAATTTGCGGAACGTTGACATAATACGCGTTTTCGATATCCCTGTGTCAATAATTTGTCAGTGAGTAGTTTACAACGGTATATGAAAGGTTTATATGTTGAACACGGCCTGGCATATCGGATCATTTGTGAAATATAAACTCCATATGCGGGTGACTGTGGGATATTACTACTTAAAAGTAGAAAAGGTACGATGGGAAAGCCGAAATCGTCGCTTTTGTCGTATAGCTTAGTTGCCAATTTCCCGTCTGTGTCTATAGTAAGTAAAATGTCTAATTATGAATCGTGTGCTTGACTCTGTTGTATCATTAATTGCCAGTTCGCTGTGATATATCGCATTGACATATTATGGAAATTGTCATTGTTACTTGACAAAACGTCGTCGATATATATAAATGTGAAAATAAAGGACACCGCTAGCTTTTTCTTCTTTTGATTCAACAGTTTCAGAATGAAGTCTGCTTCGTATGACAGTTCCTCGTCAGAAACTTAAAGACAGATTCACATCTTCTTTGTATAAATTGTTTGTTTATTGTTGTTTAACGTCCCACTCAAGAATATTTCACTCATATGGAGACGTCACCAAATGCCGGTGAAGGGCTTCAAAGTTTGGCCTATGCTCGGCACTTACGGCCATTGAGAAGTGAGGGTTCTTTAACGTGCCGACACCTACTGTGACGCGGGACCTCCAGTTTTTACTGTCTCATCCGAAAGACAGGAAACCAACCTGCCGCCGGCGGGACTCGAACTCGCGACCTCACGATCCGTCGTCGAGCGCGCTACCGAATGAGCCAGGCCGGCTCTCTTTGTATAAAAAAATGGAAATCACAAATATAGTTTTAGTAAAAACCTTATTTTGTGCTGGAATACTCTGATTTCAACAACAGTTACACTGAAGACGATTTCATCGAGATGCTTAGTTTTCGCAGAAGGTTTTCTTGCAAATAATCGGCATTCTATTGGTAACAACTGTATCTTGATTCCATTTTATATTCAATTTTTTATTATAAATGCTTAAGTACAATCTTAAGTAATTGACTTAAGTAACTTAAATAAAAGCGAAAATGACAGCTGTTCATGCTCACCTTAGAAATAAGTTGATGGACGTTATCTCCAGAGAGAGCCGTCACCCTAGAGTATTTAAATTTGATCGGGAGATATTTGATTTGACAAGAATATTACTTCTTCAAAATGCTCAAAGATGGAAAGAATATAAAAAGGGGAACAACCCTTGCTTTATGTTTTGCAAATAGTCCATTTCAATTTTTAAAGAGGTTCTCATGAGGTCCATAATAGTTTATTATATACCATAATTGTTGTCTCGCACCTGAGATAGATCTCGTTTGTATCAGTATTTCAAAATTCTATCCGGAACTGGTGATCCAGAATACTTTGTATCCCTACTTACGCCGTCTGCATTGTTTGTAAACATGGCGGATCAAAGAGTTTTTTTGTGTTGATACTTTAAAATGTTAATATTTTATATCAGTTACACATAAATCTTACCAAATTTGTTTGAAAGAAAATAAATATATATGTATATAATACGGGTTTATATTTATCTGCGGATGGTTGTTGAAAAAAGATGTGATATGGCAACTAAAATAGATCAAGCTGATAAACAAACGGGATCTCAAAGTATCAGTGTGCGAGAAAAAATAATCAAGCACCACATTTGAGTTTCAGATAGAAAAAAATCAGTCACTGTTAGGATGAATCAATTTCCCAACCGCGGCGAACGCCTCGGTTGGGACTTATTAATCCATCCCACCCTCGACTTATATTTTTCTATTTGCATTTCAAAGTGGAGCGAGATTCTGTTACTAGCATTTATTAGATTTTTTAACATATATCTTCTTTACAAAGCATTTTTTGATATTTAAGGCTCGCCCGAAGAAAGAGCTGCCAAAATCCAAGCCAATCAGAAATCTGCTGAACCTGGGATTTATACATCAGGCGAAAAGGCAAGAACATTCATTTTCATCTAAATGGCAAATCATAAGAAATATTACAAAATGTATATGCATCATATATACGTACATACCGTAAAGGATTACAACTGTAATATTATTATCGTTAATTTGTCTTGATCTAATGTATATGGATTTTCACCGTTACTTTGTTCCTCTTTAATTTTAATTTGGTTTTAGAATCATGAAACCTCTATATTTTCATTCAAGGTTCTTGAATTTAAGCTCGTTCAGAAGGAGCCCTCGTATTATGGGGCAAAATTCGATGTTCGATTGAGAATCTCGAATAGCAGTGAAAAAGCAAGAACGGTTGGTGGGATAATTAACATATACAGTATCTATTATACTGGCATCCTGGGTGACAAAATAAAATCGCACCAATTCAAAGATCTCGAAATTCAAAAGAAATCAGGTAAGTTGTTTTAACATATACATTATACCTTACTTTTTATCCTAGGACAAAATCAAAATCGTTTTATATTAATTTTCTTTGAAACAGTCATCAATAATTGGACATCCAATCGCAAACATCCACTCACACACACAACCGGAGAGTGAAAGAAATGCTACATATTACAAGTGCAGTGAGAAATGAAAATGGAAATCAAACAAACGGATAACTACTAACTAACTACTAAACTATATATATATATATATATATATATATATATAATATATATATATATATATATATATATATATATATATATATATACTGAGTATTTATCACGAATAAGATTGATTTAGAAATACATTCCCTAAATATCTATAACACCCGGATTTAATTTCCGCCAAAATAAAAATAATACAATGCTAATTATAGAGAGCGAAGCGAACTTAGTGGTTGAGAGTGTGAAAATGAACTAAAAATCCATACAAGATTCTATCAAACAATTTTATGTATATCACGTTAGACGTACTGTTAAGTCAAGTTCTGTGTGGAAAACGCCATTTCTGACTACACTTGTCGCCATCACGTTTTTTGATAAATTATTGGATAATTGCCAATGTTGTATCTTGAGCCCGAACATAAAGCGCATCAATTTTGCTGCTTCATTTTATATCTACCTACTATTCTGTGTATACTACGACCTAAAATTAAAATATATTCAACATTCATTTTGAATTGCGCTCTCCTATAGGCAATGCCTAATCATAATATGAACTAATTAAGGCAATGCCCTGAAAGAGAGTGCAGCTACTTGTTTTACACACGCGGGAAAATGCATTCATCGGGAATCTAATCGACCTCAGTAGAACAACACCAAAATGACGTAACAGTTAAATTATGACGTCAAACATTTAGAATACGAGAATCAAACCGGGGTCGACCGTTCGAGCTGCACTCTCTATTAACAATGTTCATGCTTTTTGGCATGTTTAGATGGGAGGACCTCATTTACAACTCGTCGATTGCGATCCGGAATTGACCAAACCGATACGGTTCGTTAATTCGGATTTATGAACCTTCGCAAAACGTATTTTAAGTAGCGATAAACCAATCGTTGCTTGGGGTTGTCGAAATGAGCACTTGGGAATCGTGCAAGTCCCTACTTGTGAAATTTATTTCCTAATTGTTTCATATATAAACCTGTTTCTTTTTTAGTAATTTTAATTAAAAAAACTATACATTCCACAATTCATTGACCTTTTTGCAATGGATAAATCATTTTAATATTAATTTAACAAGTACAATAAAAATATGCTCGTCTGCTTTTTTTTCAGGCATGCGCGGTAATACAAATATTCTGTACAAAACGGACTCATTTTCGGATTGCAATCGACGCATTGTAAAAGACGTATTACCTGTTTATACGTTGGGACAGTGGACATAGCAATGGCAGTATCTATTAATGGAGAGCGCAGCTCGAACGATTTGAAGGCCCGTTCGCGAAGCGACACAAGATACTATTTAATGTGTATCAAGTGAGTTATACTGTTATGGCAAATTCTGTGTGGAAAACGCCATTACTGACTCTCCTGCTCACCCCATTTGTAATCATGAATCATGGGTAACTGCCGATGTTGTATCTTGAACCCGATCATAAAGCTCATCTATTTTGCTGCTCCGTTTCATATATCTACATACTGTTGGGTGTGTGCTATCTAAAACTAAATATATGAAACATTCGTTTTGAACTGCGCTCTCCTAAGCAATGCATAATCATATTAGTAGTAATAATTAAATACGTGTGTATATAGTTGATACGGTATCAAATGAAAGTATTCTTCGCAATACATAAAATAAAATTACACACAGATAGTTATTTTATTCGATCGAAGTCATAGTACTTGCATTGCTATTTCAGAAGAGTATATTACTATTTCTGCATCGGTCGAAGAATATGATGACAAATTAGTGGAACACTGTCATATTAAAACCAGCTACTTGTGCACAGTCCAGGAAGTAGATCAGTTTTATGCCGGAAGCGACTCATTTCTTCTTCTGAAACCAACATTGGCCATGAAGGTTAGATAGAAGTAATTTGAGAAATATTTTTGCAAATTAACATTTGATACAGATTTTTATATATGTAATGATATTATATAATATATGAATGTTTAGAGTTATCTAAGATAGAGCGGACACTCCGTGTCTTCAGAGACTAAGAACCGGAGCGGACACAAACAACGAGGAGCAGAGATCAAAAGTGACTTGTTTTTCTGTTTTTAAACCAGCAAATACGAGCTTGTACCTTCTGAACAAATGAATAGCTAAATAGTATATTACAATGTAATTCATGAACATCTTTACAAAAAAAAACACTTTTCAATGTTGTATATTAAGCCAAAAAGGCTATTGTTTAAATTCAAGGAAGTTTGTTATCTTTGGACATTTTCTGATGTTGTCGATGATTATATACTACGCCGAATATACAGCATTGAAGAGTGATTTTTGTCAAGATGTTCATGAATTGATATACTATTTAGATATCCATTTGCCCAGAAGGTACAAGCTCGTATTTGTTAATTCAATTCACCTTAATCTCTGCCCCCGGATATTACTTTGCATCTTTGCATTCTCTGTGTCCGCTCCGGTTCTTAATCTCTGATATCCCGGCATGACGGACAAACATATACATTACATAGACGTGCAGTCATGTATAGATTACTGGCAAAATATCGGTTAACAGAAACAGATAAGTGGTAAGTATATGCAGACTACTCTACCCAAAATTGGAATGATCTGGGTCAAATTTAAGTCGTTCCTAAAAGTACACAGATACCGGTAGTGACTTTGACTAACTGGGTCGGGGAGCCATATTAGTTTTGTCATAGTCGTTTGTCTGTCCTTCCAACAGATCATTTTCGAGTTCTTACGTAGTTCGTTTTTGGATCCGGATTATTCATGCGCCGATTCAGCTTTTTTATGCTAAACGATTTCCGATATGTGTCTTTGCGTCGATCAAGAAATAAAATGTAGTTATATTTGAAGGCCAGATTATTGTCACTAGTCTATTTATGTCAAAAACAAATTGAGGTTAACGTCTGAACTTTACAACAGAAATGAGATGTTTTGACATTTTGATTTATTGTAAGAAATCAACCATTTGGTTTCTTAATCAACGCAAAGACACATGCCGGAAATCCCTAAGAATAACAAAGTTGAAGTGGCGGTCATAGTGTCACTGCGTAAGCTGAAAAAAAAAAATAAAAAGCCAAAACAAGGAGAGAAAAGTATATATGTGTGTCTGCCTTTGTACATTTCTATGAAGGCGAGACACATGTATGTTCATTTCCAATTTTAACCAAACATGGCATATAACATCCCCATGTAAAGCCGCATACAGTTTGCGAATGAAAAGGGACTAGGACCCATAGGGACCCTAAAAATGTCCAAAAGGACCAACATTTTGTACATCTTTAAAAATCTTCTTCTCACGAACCAATGATCAAATAACTTTCAAATTTTGTATCCATTTTTGTACAGTCAATATCTACAATGTTTGCGAATGAAAACGAAATATGTCGATAAACGAGTCAATAGGGGGCGCTTCAATAACGCAGAGTACAGTTTTATACAAATGGCATAATAAATAAAAACTGATTGACATTTTGTGATATGAGAAAGTTGTAAGGAATTATCTAAGGATGTTGTTAAAGGTCAATGTCACAGACACCTACGTAAACAGAAGATGCATTTTCGACGTCTTCTCAAGAACCAGTGGACTAATTTTAACCATACGTGACAGTAAATTTTGCAAGTCTGAAAGGCATATGATCACACTTTAGTGATGAGCCATCGGTCTCACAATACAAATTCTGTAAATATTTCATGCCTATGCCCACTGTGACAAATCGATTGGAGTATAAAGTTTCTTGTACCCGCGGTTTTGTGTGCAATATCACCATACCAGTAAGCTACATGGATCAATATATTCCATACTTGAAGGTTACAGGATTTATCTCCTACTTGCCGAGTCATCTCTTCTTTATAGCGGGTATCTTGCAAAGGAGTATGTGGAAAAAGATTTGCTAAATAATCCTTATAGACCTTACAGACCTAGATAAAATTTATTTACCTCATATGTTAATTTTTCATGTTTTTAAGTTATACTGGGTTCACCAGGATTTTCAACTTTTAAGCAAAAGTAAAAATAATTTTTTCTTCCAATTTGTACAATACAAGACACCTGCTCTAAAGAAAGACAACTGTTGCAAATGGAAGGTTACTCAGTATTCCGCAATTCAAGAACTTCATCATGACTCTAAAATTCCGGATCCGCAACTTCTACTGACTTCCGCTGCTGTGCTACTTATCTGATTTCATATACTTATCTCCCCTAAACATTCAATGTTGTGAAAGCGTATTTGTCATACATGTTTATGTATTCATGGGAATGTTGAAAGTATGTCCTAGTGAAATTGTTCACATACAAATACATACATGTAGTAGTGTATAGACATCTTGGAAAACAGCAAACAGAAAACACGAGACATTTTTATGAGAACAAATGCAATTTTATGCACACTTAAGTATTTCCTGATGTGTTAAAAAACGAAGAACAAAATGTTTTTCTTAGATTTTCTGTTTTATGATCTCAAAACCTATCTATCAGTTGACGTCAAAGATAGAAAAACTTGGAATGGCCTGATTAATATAATGATAAACATCAAAGAAAATTGATAAAAAGAACAGTCTGAATTTTAGTGTACTATATTGTGAATGGAATGAGAATTTTGCATGATTTCTATATGATCGTTGAGTATCAGCTCAACGCCATAAAATGTTAATGTTTTATAGGTACTTTCGAAAGAAGTCAAAGTATATGATACATTCAAAGTTGAAGTCTCCTTTACAAACCCACTGGACAAAACTTTGACCAACTGTTATCTGAACATAGAGAGTCCAAACTTACAACGACCTTTCAAAATCAAGACCTGGTAGGTGTTATTATTCATTTTTTGCCATAAGTGTGTTATTTTCTTATATGTGAGACGAGAACAATTTACTATATCGAATTGAGGAATGGAGTTGTTGCTGACTTCGAACTCTGAACGTAAAAAGGTAATATCACATGAATAGTCTATGTGAGCGGTTTACATCAATCTCCAGTAGACGCACAATTTAATTGGTTACCATTTTCATATTTTTATATGTTATGTCTGAAAACGTTGTCATTGCCTTTCGTGTTTTAAAAATCGTATCGTAAATGACTTAAAACAGAAGACAAATGACTGTGGTACAAAAGATCCTGACATTAACTTTCAGAACTGCATTTAAAAACGATTTTTATTTCATTTATTAGATACAATTGCAAAGCTTCTACGGGAAAACCGTTCCATGTAAACATTTATACTTATATCATATACCGATTGTGACAGCTAATGTTATCGTCTTTATTGATATTGAAAATTACGGTTGTCGCAAATTTGTGTTACCAGTCGACAGACATGCTAAATTCTTCGTGGCACCTGATCCTACCTTCCAATTTTCATTGGGTCCGCGATCGCGTTGTATTCAGAGTGTATATTGTCTTGCGAACATTGTTTCTGTTAAACTAGCAATTTCGTGAAATTAAATTATATTTATTTATTTTTCTTTCGTGAAAAGGTTTTATTTACTACATTCCTTACTTTGTTTTAAATTTTTTTCATAAATTGATATTTAAAAAAGCGAGTGAAAAAGCTATATACTGTCTAAGATTATTTCCTGATACAAGCTCCTGATATAAACTCCCCGTGACTTTTTTAGTGAGTTGTGTCATTTTAGGTTCATATAGATATGTTCCATATAAAAACATAGATACCAAACTATAAATCGGCATGAGGTTCAAGATACAATATACAAATCTGGTGAATACTGGACAAACACTGTTATCCGAAACTCCGGAGGTGGGAACAGGTGCCATGGGGGAATAAGCATCCCCTGTTAACCCAATCATCAAGTAATTGCAAAAATCATGAGTTAAGGCAAAAATATCAAATAAACAAAACTTTTACTCTACAAACAACAATCTGTGTCAGAGAACCTTTGACAAATAGTTATCTATGACATGTATTCTGTAATTACAGTCGAACCCGAATGTATTTTAATAGATGGGGACTGATTTGTTTTCTTTCAAATGAACAGGGATTTAAGAATAATCGGGTAATAATCAAAACAAAGACATTTGGCCGGGGATCAAAATCATTTCAAATAAATTTTCAATGTTACAGGGTTCGTTATATGTGGGTTTGACTGTATTATTATGATTATCCTTACTATTGCTATTGTCGTTATCTTCAGGAATGTAAAAGCCAAACAAACGTACATGAATTCCGTGACCTTGTATGCAGGATACGAGCCTGGATCCAGGACAATTATTGCTAACTTTGATTCGAAGGAACTGGAACATACGTGTGGATATCACTGGAAGCTGTAAAGTTAAAATTATCGAGTAGACTGCCATTGGTACTCCAGTACTGAGTTGTACTAAAGCTGATCAGCTTAATCAGTGATTAGCTATTGTTTTCAAAGTACAGTAAAACCTCGTTATACTGCCACCATTTGTTTAATCAATCTTTGGATTTATAAAGGGGTTTGGCGATAGGTTGAGGGAAACTTTAATTGAAATTATAGGGGAAACTGGAAAAGTGGACTTTCGAAAATGGTGAAGTTAAGCTAGGTGGTAAATGAAACGAGGGACACTATAAAGAGGTTTTACTGTATGTCAATTCTGTAAATACACGAATTAATAATCTATCATTTTACACACAACTGTGTGCGATATCTCTATGTGTATAAAGTGATCTAAACAGAAGAACAAAATGATTATGATTGGGTTGAGCACATTTAGACAACTAGGTCTTCATGACAATTATAATCAATCAAGACAAACATTTGATTATTTGTTTTATGAATTTTTTCAATATTATTATTATTATTATTAGGGTCAATATTCTACAGTTATTTTAGTATGACTTCATTGCTGGCTAACCGCTTGTTACAGAAGTTTATTTGATGAATTTGAATTATTATTATTACTATTATTATTATCATTATTATTATTATTATTTTTATTATTATTATTATTATTATTATTATTATTATTATAATTACAAGTAATATATTAGAAGAGCGCATGATATATACAGTCGAACACGCTAATAATGAACCCTATTATATTGAAATCCAGCTTTATTTGAAATAATTTAGATTCCCCTGCCATATTTCTTTATTAACATTTATAACCTAGTTATTTTTTAAAACCTTGTTTATTTAAAAGACAATAGTAGTCCCTTTCGACTTCAACATATCCGGGTTTGACTGCAAATACAATGTGACTGTTGCATTCCAAACATTGCTGATATTTGTTTTTTTTTTTTTTTTTCTATTTGACGGCACTCATTAAGAGATTGTCAAGTATTAAGGTCTGCATTTTTGCGTAAATTTATTATTAAAATGAATTAACAAAATTATATGGATAGATTGATTGATAAATTTTAAAGCATAACATTCAACATTTTCCCGGCGACTCGCTGATCTTTCATAATTTCAATTCATTTTATCCCTGAGTAACTTCATTGTAGACGCTTTTTTAAAATTAATCATCTATTGTGTTGCTTTCTGCTAAAGGAAATATTTTTAATAAAAATATAGATTTTTATTAATTTCTTTGAACATAGTCCTTTTTGTTTGTTTATTGCTGTTTAACGTTCCATTCAAGAATCATTCACTCATATGGCGGTGAGGGGCTTCAATGCACGGCACTTATGGCCATTGAGCAGTGCCGACACCTACTGCGACATTGGAGCTAGGTTTTTACTGTCTCATTGGAAACACATGAAACCAACCTGCCGCCCGCTGGGCTCGTACTCACCACCTCACGATCAAGTGACGAGATCGCTACCGACTGTAGTCCTTTAAAATTTATACAGATGTATTTTTTATCATCATTAATATTGCGCCATCTTGGTGGGTGTTTCGCAATTCAATGTTATTTTCTTTTTAGATAATCTTTAGGGTCATAACTTTAAAGGGAACCTAGGTGATCGAATGGTTAGAGATCCCATTTACCCCTAAAGGCACATTTGGACTGGCCTAAGACATTGATTTGTAGATACAGAAATTTCATGGTCAGAGTCCATTGTTTTTTTATATACAGGGTAGGAATGAGCTGAAAAACATTGATGAGCTAAAACATGAAGCCTCTCACCTTTAGTCTTCGCGAGTTTGAGTCCCGCTTGACCTTAAAATAACTCAAAAACATAAGTTGTTTTTGTGATGGTCATCCAATGAAAGGTCAAGGTTTGCCTGTTTATTTTAGCGGAAATTTACGAGTTTTTTCAACTCAAAATAGCTCAAAAAACTGTAGAACTTTTACGAAGAATTGGGACATGTGGGTCTCACAGCTAAAAAAATACTCTCAAAAACTATAGAACGATTCCAATTTTAAGACTTCCAAAAAAAATGCAGTTTATGTTCTGAATCATTTGCCATGATTCATCTTGGACGACACCAGCCAGAAAGTTATTGAAACTGTACAAAGAACGCTTACAATTGAGTAAGGACAAAGCTGGTGAAAGGATCCTAAGATTTATTTCAACCTCAATAATCTAAAAGGGACGTTTGCTGTGGTTTTTTTTTCAAAATTTTATTTTTCCGTTGTTACTACTTGGATTGATATTCAGTAACAAAAAAGATATAAACACAGGCATAAAAGTTCTTAAATTCCTGGATATTTTTTATTAACATTTATAAACCTAGCGACAATTACACACAATGTGACTGTTGCATTCCAAACATTGCTGATATTTGTTCGGTTTGTTTTCTATTTGACAGCACTCATTAAGAGATTGTCAAAAAATTTATTATTAAAATGAATTGAAATGGATTGACATAACATTCAATATTTTCCCGGCAACTCGCTGATTTTAACTTCATTGTAGACGCTTTTTTAAATTAATCATTTATGGTGTTGCTTTCTGTTAAAGGAAATATTTTTAATAAAAATATAGATTTTTATTAATTTCTTTGAACATAGTCCTTTAATTTTGTTTGTTTATTGCTGTTTAACGTCCCATTCAAGAATCATTCACTGATATGGCGGTGAGGGGCTTCAATGCACGGCACTTATGGCCATTGAGCAGTGCCGACACCTACTGTGACACGGGAGCTAGGTATTTACTGTCTCATCGGAAAGACATGAAACCAACCTGCCGCCCGCTGGACTATTTATTCATGTAAGGGTTAACTTTAAAGGGAACCTAGGTGATTAATTCCATTGTTTTTCAGGGGTTGATGAGCTAAAAACATGAAGCTTACTTAAAATACTCCAACGATTCCAATTTTAAAACTTCCAAAAAAAATGCAGTTTATGTTCTGAATCATTTGCCATGTATTGATGAACACAATACCAGAGGTTCCTCCGACAAACTGAAAACATGTTTTGCTGTGGGATTTTCACAAAATTGATATTCAGTAACAAAAAAGATATTCCTGGATAGGAATACACACGATTATTTATTTGTAATGTCTGTGTGTAGCTTCAGTTTGTTATTGTACATCAAGTACAAGTACATGTAGTAAAAGTAGAAAAATTGAAATAATTCTTTTTGGTTCAGATGGTTAGTGCCCCTTCAAGACTTACGACATAGAACGTCTTGATTGACAGGTTGTAGGTTCCTCCGTACCACAAATATTATCAAACGTTCACTGGGCATAAAACAAGTCTCATGTGAGACAGATTGGAGATATACATAAAAGTAGTATGTACGGTAATACGCACTGAAGCAACGACACCATTTAACATTATTTTACCCTTAGGATTTATAATATGTAAATGATTTAAGCTTATTTCCATTTTCTATCCTGATATTTCGTCATATATCTCTTTTCCAAAAAAAAAAAAAAGCAATCACAGTATGATTTTGGATAAAATAGTCGGATTTATGGCAACCGGTCACTACTTTTGTCTAATTAGAAATGCGCAGGTTGTAGCTAAACAGGCAAGGATTTAAGCCTCCAATTTAGCGTGCATTTACAACATTGTTGGACTTTCTTTAGACTGTTATGTATTACAATTTTCCTTACTCTTTATAGCAACTGGTACACTGTAGTAATACCAAAAGACATTTCTGGATTCCCAGAGGTCCGTGTTTGTCCAATATCACCAGATCTGTCAATGTATCCTAGACTTCCTGAAAATTTATACTTTGGTATCTGAAATTTTCATATTCAAAAAGTAGGAATTGCATAAGTTCTGTATGTGTTCTGTAGTGTTATTGAACAAAATCGACCAGAACAGATTTGCACTTGCCAAATCTAGACCTTTCTCGCGTGTAAATGAAAAGAAAGAGAACGAAACATGATCTCTTAATATATATCATTTAATCTTGTTACGTTTCTAACATAGAGCTACATGTACATTTTGTCATCAACGTCCATTGTAAAGCAGAACTTAAATTAGGATTGTGGTATTTTTGTACAATCATTACAAACTAATAGCGATCTCCATAGAAACATATTGAAATTAAGATAAGACATTATTATTTTTCATAATTCACACAGATATATATATATATATATATATATATATATATATATATATATATATATATATATATATATATATGCGTTATACTTATGGTTTTCCTGTAAAAATGAATAATTACGTACGTACTCAAATAATTATTTAATACATCTGAAGTTTTCGTCAAATAAACAATAATTTTGATCATTATTTGCAATTGTATGCCGTCAATATACAAACATGTCCAGTTACAGAATAAATTTTGCGTATTTTCACCGTAATATCATAAAAAGTTGGTTTAGCTTGAGTACTGAGTAAATTTGGTGACTTCGGGCTCATAACTCTTATTTTGATTTTGCGGAATACAAAGTAACCTCCCATTTGCAACACTTGTCTTTCTATAGATCAGGTATCTTGTATTGAACAAATTGGACGAAAAACTACTTTTCTTTTTGCTTTAGAAATTGAACATCCTGATGAAACAGTATCACTTAAAAAATGGAAAAATAACATGAGGTAAATAATTTTTACCTAAATGTGTAAGGTGTATAAGATTTTTTTTTTCGTAGAAAAATCAAAAATTTGCTCACATACGTCTTTACAAGATACACGCTATAGAGAGTAGTTACCTCAGAAAATGGGAGATAAATGCTTTAATCCGCATGTACGCAATAGAATGATGTACAGTAAATTTGCGTTTGATGTCCCACAAAATCATTATTATTATTATTATTATTATTATTATTATTATTATTATTATTATTATAGTGAATAACCAGATTTGCTTTGGTTTATTTCAGCTAATTTTAATAAATTAGTAAAAGTAAAATTATTTAATATAAAGAAGTGTTCTAAGTTATCCTTTTTATCATTGTTAATACTTTTTATTTTTCAAATTAATGAAGATAAGAATAACAGATTTATGTTTAGTTATTCCAAAGACACATCTCATTTATATTTTGTGCCCTTTTTAAATCTAAACTTCTTCAAACTAAGATTATCTTCTTTAAACAGTAATTACTCACTGAAATCTTATGAAGATATATTTAGGTTTAGTTTTCTTTCGGCATTATTCCTATATTCAAAATTCGAACTCAGCTGATGAAGTCTAACTGACAGAAACGATGTACAAACAATCATTTCGGCTCTTTAAAATTTATAACTATAATGTTCATATTTAAGCCTTTGCAAGCACATTCAAATTTACCCAAGAATTAGCACTGTCGGTGTCTCTAAATTGTTCACAGTGTTTTTATGTTGTAGTGGATCAGTAATAAGGACGCACTAATATCCGAGAAACTTCACTGAATTATGATTATGTGTACTATATTCCAAATATTTCATTGGATGTCTTTTATAAACACGCATTAATATTCTAGCCAATTCAGAGAAAAATGTTAATTTCCTGTATGCGTGATTTATTGTAATGGACAAACTTTGTGACACTTCTATTTAAAGATGGCGTCGTGAAAATTCTTGGAAACAAACAAGTGTATAATGAAATTCAAATTCTTGTAAAAAAGTACATTTCTATCTTATTATCAATTAAATGCATTTCTTTTATAAATGTCTTATTTGTTGATGACTATTTCACTGGACGTCACTGGTTGTTGGTTAATAACATTTTCAACATTATTTGATGGTTGTGTTGTGACAACGTTTTCGGAAGTATCTAATGGGGAAACAGTGTTACTTAGTTTCCTACTTCCGGTTCTTTCTTCACCAGGATGTTTACCCACCGCAGTGGTACTGCTTTCAGGCTTTGAACAGCAACAATGGCATTTACAGTCCCAGCACTTGTCGTTATATTTACTGGTTGGCCAAATACAGTACGGATCACAGCTACAGAAATGACAACTGCACCAATAGCAACAATCCTGTCCACAGCAATCGCATAGTTTTGTATCTATTGCGTCCTCTTTTAGTCCACACTGATCACAATGACAATGGCACATAAAGCGAGGGCAGACACAGTTATCACATTTGGTAATATCTCCACATACACAGCAATCACATGGACGATCGCAAATTTTATCTGAAAATGGACCCACGCAGTATTCACAGCAGTTACGACAGCACTGGCAAGGATTACACTCGCAGCTACAAATTTCGCAGCATTCACAACAAATGCAGTCAAGACATCCACATCCATCGCATTCTGAGCCTCCACAGTCACATCCATCACATCCACCGCATTCACAGCCACCACAATCACAGCCACCGCAATCACAGCCACCGAAATCACATCCTCCTCCGAAATCCATGTTCTGAAATAAGCAGATTTATATTAAATACATTATAACAAGAAAATAATTTAAATCTTATTGCAGTGTTAACACGACCTATGTATTTAGCGATATACCAATGTCTCTGTATGTAAGTCCTGTGATAAATCTCTCTCAAGCATCATTCACTGATTGGTAAGCCTTGTATTATTGTTTAGATATGGCTGGTTATTGAAATTCATTTCATTGGACTTATAACAATATACATTTGTACCCTTATCTGATAAGTGAAGTCTTGTAACATTCGACGGTATAATAGTACAGATTTCCGAAAAATGGTACCTAAACTGATTTTTGTGAGATAATTTGCCAGTTTACTAGCGGAAGACCGTTGGTCTTTTCCCGGGTACATTGTAAACAGGATCGCTCATCCGCCATTAAAAACTATCTGCCACCACATTAGTTAAAAAATGTTGAGTGCGGCGTAAAATACTATTGAAATAAAATGACATCAGGCAACAACCAGTTTATCTTTCGGGAATTTTCATCAGTCTGAGTAATTCTGCCGTCCACGAAGCGTGTTACATAACACGAGAACATAACGTGGCAAAGTGACTGGACTGTGTCAGAAGCTATACCGTACACTACAGCCCCTAAAAAAATACCCAGCCAAGATTGCCGACGATAGACCACGTCAAACTAAGCAAAGTGGTGTTGGACAAAATAAGTATCATGGTAATCAATCACTAGATACATGTATATGTATTTATAATTTCGGGTACCACCTTAGTGAAAAAAAAGTTGTCTATGATGCCAAAAAGTTTTTCTTTTAATTTTTTATGTGATATATATATATATATATATATATATATATATATATATATATATATATATATATATATATATATATATATATATATACATTTTGCTATGTTATATGCATAGTATGTTTTGATTACCTTAGTTTAGGCGCTTTTCTATTATTTTGTTGCCTTTTCCATAGAATAGTTTTAATACCTGAAAAGAAAAAACATTAATCGCATTGTTTCAGAATTCCGTTCAAAATAATGACGTTCCAGAAAGAAAAGGTGCCACATCTACTGTATATTAGATGATTTGGATTCTTTTTATACACCAAAGCAGAAAAAATCGCATTATAGATTCTTCTGTCGGATTTATACTTTTTTTTTTAGTTTTGTTTTAGGTTTTTCGTTGTTGTTGTTGTTTATTAATCGTTTGATTACAAGTTATTGA
The DNA here is from genome assembly GCA_030159075.1 of Atrina japonica. Taxonomy (NCBI): domain Eukaryota; kingdom Metazoa; phylum Mollusca; class Bivalvia; order Pterioida; family Pinnidae; genus Atrina; species Atrina japonica. The sequence continues at coordinate 1,818,500 of BROG01000007.1, forward strand.
TTTAATAATACACAAACTACAAATTCACATATGACCACAATGGAACCTTGCCTTAAGTTCACCTCATTTAGGATACCGCCTCGCATTAAAGATCATCAATATTCTGAACAAATATCGAACTATCTTTGAAAAAGTGACTTTACATTGAAAATGCTTTAATACACATGTACTTACCTATCTATATAATCGGCGCCACGTTCAAACACGTGCACGTCTTCTTGAAATGAATTACTTTGGGATAAATGAAGATATAATAAATATATATACCAGGCAAAACTCATCGAATTTCTTTATAAATGTGAAATTAGTAGTTAATACAGATACACGTAAAAGGCATACTTCTTGTAGTATTTCCGTTCGGTTGTTAGAAAACAAACCGTATGTTATTTGTTTGTATAACACCATTTTTAAATGTCTCGGAATAACTGGAGTATAGCTAATACATACATAATTGAAATAGTTAATATCACACTGGTCAATGCAGTTAAATATCAAGTCTGTGAGCACTCAAATATTAGGAACTGTCAATTAAGCATTTATCAGTTTTCAAAAGTCCAACACTGAACATGGTGATATAGGCATATATTCTATATTAGACAATGCCTTGTGTCAACATTAAATTGTGTCATTTAATTGTATAATTTATTATTCTCTGTAAACATTAATAATAATAACATTTTCAATATGGATAGGTATCAATTTTGTAGTAAAGTGTTCATATGCCCGAGACTTTTCCGTCGTTAGTGAGGCAAGTGAACTGTGTTTTTAACGTTTCTAAAAATGGTTTTGAGGACGCCTATTGGCCATAATGGATTCCAATCTCTCTGAAAATGTAAACGGCACAACTTGACCTCAAAGGGAACCTTCATGTCGAATTACAAGGAGATCCCTTCAGTCCTTTCTGAGAAGTAGCGGTAACAAACTTCCTTCAGTAAAAATCCAGGATGGTCCCTTGTCGGCCGTATTGGATTCTAATCTCTCTGAAAATGCAATATGCACAAGTAGATCTCAAGGGGAACCTTGATCCCAAAGTTCAAGGAGGTCCCTTCACAAGAATTGTTCAGGATGGACGGACGACGCACGGACCACGGACGCAAGGCGATTTTAATAGCCCACCATCAGTTAATAATGGGTTAAAAAGTAACATAAAAGGGGTATAGATAAATAAGATGGAAAGAGGTTAAATAATATCAGAATATTTATTACTGATCAAACCAATCTTCATTGCCATAGCAACCTCAATAACATAAACATGATCAACAAAGCAACTATAAAATATAACAAAAAACTATTATTTTGATTCTTAAATTCAGCTCATTCATAAAAACATATTTCTAATTATTGTATTTGATTCGCAAAACGTCAAAGCATAATAACTTAAATAAGTCAATTTGGAAATATTCCATCAAGTGGATTACAAAAATAACAGTATAACATGCAATCACCGCTGGTGTGTACAAACAGAAAGAAACAGTGAAACCATTATTGATATAATACAATGAATATAAAACGTCAAGTTTTAATCTCTCTCTCTCTCTCTCATCGAGGGTGCAAGTGATCAGAGCAAGTTTTTAAGTTATCTACTTATTTTTGAGTTGAACAATTTTCTTAACCATACGCATATTACATTGATACATGAAAAGTCAATGGAAAATACAGATTCACAACAAATATTTCAAAATCTATTGCTTTTGTCCAAACAAATAATAATGCACTGCTAATTCACAGTGAATGTTAAATATTCTAATTCTTAAAACATAATTTCCAAGTATTACATTAAATATCTAAATACCTTGGCACCAACATTATTTGTAAGACAAATTTCTTCAATCCTTCGCTAAGAATTTCTGTTATCAAATAAAGATATACTAAACTACACTATTGTTTAAAGGTTTTCTTTTTACATACAATTTACTTATTAACCCACAACAATACAGTGTGACCTGGCTATGCCATTTACGTAAAGAATATTCCACTGAAATTCTGGGTGGTCAAGTTAACTTATCCACCCCGAAAGTTGGACTTGGCCATGCCAATGATTTGAAGAGGAATTCATTGTTATCCAGGGATACAAATTAACTCGTCCATCCTCAAAATACAGTTTGACGTGAAGAATAGTTCATTAATGCTTTGGGGTGGTCAAGTTAACTTATCAATTCCAAAGTCAATTGGACATGGATATACCATTGATGTGAAGATGAACTCATTGTAATTCAGGCATGGTCAAGTTAACATATCCTCCCTAAAGATACATTTGGACTTTGTGATGTCATTAATGTGAAAATGGGTGCGTAATTACATCTTTTTCCAACTACAAAAATATCCCATTTTACACAAGAACCCTTTGCTAAAACCAAATTCTCATTTATTTAAAAACATTCATCAATGGTTTACAGAATAAAATAAACTTTACATCAGGAATAATTTAATTGATTTTTCATCTGTTTATATAAAATAACTCTTTGTACATAAAATAAAATGTGTAGAATCCAAAGTTCTCCAAGTAATTATCAAAAGTTATCATGTCGTTGGTTAAGTGATATTTTTATATCAGAGCTGATATGTATAGAAACTATGTGAATATAATAAAATTCAATGTCCTCCAAACATTTAAAACATTTTTCAAACATTTGCCATGAAGCTGTGTATTGTGCAGACGTAATACTATGTAACTAATATACATATTGTCGTCTTCCGCTTGATAAAGGTCAAGGGGCCGAAAATTTGTGAATATTGATATGTGAATATGAATAAAGTACACAAATTGACAATGACACATTTCAAGCACATCGATAAACGACGACTACATGTTTAACAAAGACATATTCGATATTGTCCATCTGTTATTTCTCCATCAACAAAAACCACAAAGCGGAAGTACTGAGGATGCTTTTCTACACTAGAATTCATCCGGGATATTGCTCTTGACTACAGACAGTAGCTTGAAACTAAGGCTGTGTCAAAACAACTGTCCGATTCTTTGATAATTGATTTTGAAATTATGGCAAGGTAGGTTGAGTTTTTTTTCCAGTCTCATATGGGTAGGATTTTTCTTGTTTTCTGTCTATGGATCTTTCATTACAAAAACTTCATTTATACATGATTTGATTTAACTGTGCGCGTACATCAGTATTAAACTGTATTCAAAATAACACAAAGTTTATGATTCCACAGTACTTCTTTATTTGTGTGTTTGATCAACATTAGAACTGACAAAAAATCTCGGGGAATTTACCATTTTATTTGACGATTGGTCTATCTATCAGTATGTTACACTTTTTTTCAAAACTATGGGCAGGTGTATTTTTATCTAACAGCAATAAAACAATCTATAGAGCAAAATTTCAGATGCAAAAGATTATCTGATAACCAGGTACATTTTGTCATGTCGCCTAATCCAAGGCTGGTTCATAATGCAATTACCAGAACATAAACCAATTTATTTTCGACTTTTACTTTAACGTCAGCAACTGGAGTGATGGAGTGCTGCCGCATGCTGTTCCTTCTGATAATTGATCATGACTTCTGTTATTTGAAGGATGATGCTTATCTCTTGGCTACAAATGGTGTCGCCCATAGGATGGAGGGGGATTATGTCAGCAGAATGGGGATGCCACTGTAACTGCCACAAATGCTATTGGAGAAATGGAGGAGTTGAAGAAGGAACAAGAGGTTCTTAGGGGCGAAATGACAGAAATGAGAAAATGTCATATGCAGAAGGACCAAAGGCTATTTTGCCCTAAAGCAAAAGGGGTGGGGTCAGAAGTTCTCTGGAAGGGATACTCAGACAGTTTATGAGTCGACGATTATATGAATAGTGCATTTAAAACGAGACCGACACCAGTTCAGGAACAAGTGGATTTTGTATTAAGTCATCTGGAAGGACTTGTCAAGGAAGAACTGAGGTACAGGAATGCCAAAGAAAAGAAAATACCAACAGCGGTTTTGCCATTTTAACAGAGGCTTTTGCATAGAGGTCGACATCATCTAAGCTGATGTCGGATTTTTATGCCATCAAACAGGAAGTTAGTCAGTCAAATAAAGAGTTTTCTCATATCTTGACAAAAGCATTAGACCTGCATTACAGCAGACGTTCACTGTAGATAACGATAAGATGTTACTCAATAAATTTTCAGAGAACAAGTATGGGTTAAAAGAAGACTGAAAAAAAACTACTCAAAGCCCATCAAACATTAACCTTCCGCTATCTCCGATAGGAAGCCATTGTCTTGTTCCAAGATGGAGATCTCAGGCCATGATAGCTGAGAGAAGTTTAGCAAAGTTTCAATGTCGCTGTATCCTTTTCGAGTCGTTCTCCATTGTTATGCCACCAATTTTGCTTTTGAAATACCCCCTGAAATGTCAATTACACGGTGCGTTCCGTGACGTAACTCAGTTGTCTGCTTCTGCAATACAGTGTGTTTTGCATAGGTAAACAAACATGGACCCAGATCAACTGAGTTGTCACCAGACATAAAAAGACTTATTGTAGAATTGAAAAATGAAGGACATAAAATCAGTGAAATTGAACGATTGTTGAGGGTACCTGAATCAACATGCAGGTCAATTATAAAAGCTTTTATTCAAAGAGGAAATGTCGAAAATGCTCCTCTTTACTCAAAGTACAAGGAAATATAAATGCTCAGAAATATTTCGAAATATTTTATTCTCAGTTATGGCCCATTTTAGCCCGTCATTTTGCCAATCAACCATACAGATTCCAGGATGATAAAGCTCCTGTCCAAAGAGCTTGTGTAGTTGAACAATTTAAACATAACAATGATATTAGAGGGATGGTATGGCCAGCCCAGTCCCCAGACTTAAATATCATTGAAAATATTTGGCTTCGGATACAGAGAGATCTTCAACCACACGCTTGTGAAATCACAGATGCCGACCAGCTGTTTCAAGCAATTCTCTCGATATGGCAGAATTTATCTGTCGAGTACAAAACCTGTTTAAATCACTACCCAGACGGCTAATGGCATGTATACGATGCAAGGGACATCTAACCAAGTATTAAAGGTAAGTATCATTGAGCGATTTTGCTCTTACAGCAAAGTAACTCAAAGTAAAACAACAGCCATTTTTCCGCAAATACTTTTGGAACAACGCTGTACCAGTATACTCTGAGACTGTAGGCTGATAGAATAGTTTAGGTCAGAAATTAAAAGTTTATGTGAAGACATGCAAGGAATAAGATCAAACGGCAGAAGACAGCAATCAGAACGTCTTTGTTTTAAGTGTCAAGAAAGTGACACATGAAGAAGAATTGTCCCCAAAATGAGAAAGATTTAAACGAATAATGATTGGCGTTTTGTTGAAAAGTGTCCAATGGCGAAAGTGGAAATTGCGGGATTTGCAATTGATTGCTTATTGGACAAAGGTTCCATGGTGTCAACCATATTTGAGTCTTTTTTTTTTGTCCCCAAAATGAGAAAGATTTAAACATTGGATCTTGCTCCAAACCAGACCAAAGCAACAACTCTTCTGTGTGTGGAGAGTAAAGTTTTTTTTCTTGGGTCAAAGTTTTAAATATTATCTGACAAAAACTTTTGAACTTCTTACAGACAACTGCAAAGCTTTGAGCAGTAGAAAAGCATTGTGGGCAGCTCAACTAGCATAATGTTTTCACTATCAAATATCAGATTTCAGGTTTGTTTTCAAATGATAAAAAAAAAAAACCAGCAGACCATTCGAAAACTGAAGAAGCAACATGGAAATAACAATCATCAGATTGAGCAGTTGGAGGCTATGTAACAGCACTCATCACTGCAGTTGCTGATGTTAAAATGAATTATAATTTATAAAAGTCAGACTGACTCAATTGGAATAAGTTCTGGTAATTACAATATGAACCAGCCTTTGTCAAATACACAGTATGGACTTGGCCACATTCAATTAACCAAATATATCCACAATGACATTTAAAATAGATCAATGAGACATGCCGATATATACCGAGTTATCTTTCTTTGCTGTAAATAAAAAAAAATTGTGAAATTCCAGTATGTGCAAGCAAATATATTGCACATCGTTTTAAATAAAAATATTTCAGTAAAAAAAATATATCCAGAGCCTAGGACCATAAAACTATTCTCAGACAAATTTTTTACTCAACTTCAAGATTTCACTCAAATCTTGAGAAGTTTCTCAACTTTTGTAAAGTTGTGGACCATAAAGGAATTCTCAGACAAATGTGATAAAATACTTATGTACTATCTGTAGTTGACTTAAGTAATTCGTAACGGCAAAAATGGACGCCATCCATGTTCGTCTCAGGATAAATAGATGCTAATGCCAGGGTCTCCATTGCCCTGGAGTATATTGGGACATGTTTGATCCTTTGGCTTTCGAAGACAACATGTTATTTGAGCGATGTAGGTTTAGGAGACCATCAATTTTTCTGTTGGCTGGTATTGACCATACAACGTTTGTTTACAATAAAAATCGGGACAGTGAAATCTAGTCCTATACTTTGTCCCAGTTTAAATTAATCTAATCTAATGTATCTACACTGATTATCTTGATTATAGTTCATTGTATACATTTTACATATTATATGTATAAATTACTGACTTTGGTCATGTATTCGCATTTTACAATATGTTTTTAATTTTTAAAAAAAAAGGTATAAATCTATTTCCTGTTTTATGTCACAAAACATGCTGCCTATGTTTTTTTCTAAAGCGCTACATACCTCAAGGATAGTTATTAAATAACCAATCTGAGATTATGGTTACATGATGTTTGAATAATGTTCAAACATCAAAGTTAAGTAACTAGGGACATAAATTGGGACATATGTTCTGGACTAGATTAACACTTCCCCATAACAATCTTGCCTCAGTTGAGAAAATTATTTAGTCATTTTACTTAATTTAGTTAAGTACTTTTACTTAGTTTTCACTTTTTACTCAGCTGAGTAAATTTTAAACTTTTGAGAATTTAATCTTCGGTCCTAGGCCCTGATGATATACAAATTACAGGAGTATCAAGAATTTATCTTCATGATCTTAGGCGGTATGAAAACCAGAGAAAATCCAGGGGTGAAGATTGTAGGTTCCACTTAAGTGTGTGGATAGAGATTTGAGGATACCGTTACAGTACAAAAATGTATCATTCCAGTGATGTCGCACTTCATACCAGTAAGTCAAATTCAATATTTTTAACTCCAAATCCATTGGCGATCTGGAATAATTTCCAAATAATTCTGCATCCATGTATGTACTATTTAAATTGCTGGGATCTATCATAAAGCAATCGTTTACTTTTCTACCGACTTTCGAATCGAGATAGACACGTAAAGTAATCCCTCCTACGAGAATGACAAGGAAGGAAAATAGAAGAGCTACCCGTGACAAGAAGACAGAAAGAAACTTATTTTCACAGGAAGCGTCTTCTACAATGTCGTCACTTCTGCGGCTGCAGGTGTCCGATATGGTCAGGTGATCAGCCTCCAATAGTTCGTGTGTGTCATTAGAAACAGACATGACGTCGTCAGCAAAAACAAGTCGTGGAATGCTCTGACCTAGAATGAAATTGTATTTATGTAACAATGTGATAAATGTATACAGTCAAACCCTGATATATTGAAATCAAAGGGGACTGAATGTTTCTTTCAGACTTTTCAAAATAACCAGGTTACAATGGCAATAAAGAAATTTGGTCTAGGAATCAAAATCATAGCAAATAAAGTGTAATTTCAATGTAATGGGGTTTAAATAGAACAGGGTTCAAATGTATGCATATAACTGGAACCAGATCGCTTTATAATGACCATGGTTATTCCTAAAATTTCACCTACAGACAGAACTTTGTGGAGAACATACATAACATAGTTTACCATCAATATAACATATACATATTTACAGCTTCAGACGCCAAATATGACGAACAAACATGCACATTTAGTTGAAAAACTCTGGGAGTCAACAACACAAAAATATCCCACAAAAATATATATAAATACAAAGTCTCTTACAAAATTATAACAAAGTCACTGGTGTATTTTCCAGAATGTGCCATAATAATAATTATAATTTTATATATATACAGTGGAATCTTGGAATCTCATTATCTCGAAATTGATGGGACCACCCCATTTACTTCGAGATATCCGAAATTCGAGATAACCAAAATGTTCAATTCACATATTTTCTATTGTTCTTGGGCAACGAATAGACATACTCAGGAGATTGCTAAATTCGAATTGGTTTTAAGCAATTACATGTATTAATTATCCTTTCACCTTGACTCATTAATGGAAGTTGATTACCCTGTGTTATGCAGAAAAACAAGTAAATAATTACAATGCATTTTGCATACAAAATGTAAATCTTCAATTACAGAAAGCGAAATTTCGAGATAAAAACTTTGAGATACTCAGAATAAAAGTAGTATGAATATATAGTAAGATAACTGGGACCAGCCATTCGACTTTGACATAACCGGAATTTCGATTCATCCGATTTTGACATAACGAGATTCCACTGGATATATATATATCATTTATGATAAACCAACTGAATTATTCTTGCTTTAAGCATTTTAAATACTAAATACTAAAATACTAAATAGTAAAACAAAAAATCAAATAATGACAATAAGGCATAATAGAGCTCATAAAATTTGTGAAAAGTTGACTTAAAAGAAAAATATAAAAATATATAAATAGAGAAATATTTTTAACAAATGTTTAAAATGGTTTTACCTCTAGAAAAGGGCAAATCCTCTGGAACAGCACCCATTCTTATTTGTGCCTGTTAATTATGACAACAATTATTTAAGGATTGAACGTTATTTTTACTGCATATACACAGTAAAAAATAATGTCCAATCTTTTTACTTACATCCCACATACACTTATAAATTTTTTTTTTTCATTTGAAATATAAAATTGGTATGCATTGCTTCTTTGGTAACTATGGTAAGTGACAGACAATGCAGTTGCTAGGGCTAAAATAGTCCCTATATTTTTCATAAATATTTCATTATCTGTTCATAAAAATAAAAGAAAATACTTTTGTTTACAAAAATGTGGTATACATTTGTTGCCATGTTGTTCACTTGCTTGCGAAGTTAAATGTGTACTCGTGAAATGTTGAGTTGGTCAACAATCCTGAGGATCTGTATCTTGAACGTGACAGGTATGACAGAATGTCCATGATTGGGTTCTTGAACCTCATCTAGTCATGTGATGGTTTCCGAAGCACACCCCACCACTGAAACTTAAAGGCACAACGTCGGTACACGTGTTACTGGTAGGCCTACTGTGTGACACGGATCTGTAGGTCATTGACAAGCCAAACGCCAGAGAGGACAATGTTTCAGAAAGAACTTCTTTTGTTGGTCAGAACAAGACCTGTTATGTGATCTGACAGAAATTTTGGACCTATGGCCACACATGAGTAATACATGTATATTACATCTGATGATACAAATAAAAGTAGTTCACAGTAATATTTGTGGTAATATATTGATCCGCATAGCCTTTTCACACTGCTTCATGCTTGTATGAATGCAGTAAGCGCTTACTAACTTAAAGAAGGGCAGATGTTAATATAAATTTTTTATTAGAAATGAGAGCTCTGTAATACTTGTTCCGACTTATGTCACATTTTCTTAGAAGTGATGCTCATATAAAAATAAAATGTTCCAATAAATTACACCTTCATATCCTGCTTTGTTTGCGAGCAATACGAGTAAGAATTTTTTTGGTGGGGTCCCCACTTAAAGCTGTTTATGACATCTGCACTTGTATTACTCATAAACAAAGCAATATACGGAGGTGCAAATTATAAAAACGTTTTTATATAAACATGATGAAAATTACATTATCCGTTCAAACAAAATCTACACCATAACTGAGCATAAACTGGCTGTCATGGGGCTTTTTTAAAAGGTTTACATAAATTCATTTTGTAGAAAATCTGAAACTCCGAGTCTTGAACATTTTTCTCAACTTATGTTCATACAAAAAAATTTGAAAATCTTGGATAATAGATCTGAATAAATTTTGAATTTTAGGAAACTTCAAATTCAAAAAATTCTATACAAGCAAACCAAGAAGGGTAATGCTAATATCTCAATTGTTTCTGAAAGTGTACAGTGCTGTTACTATATATATATATATAATATATATATATATATATATATTATATATATAATATATATATATATATATATATATAAAGTTCATATAATTATCCACGGCGAAGTAGATCTAAATTGTTCAATAAAATGTTTTTGTTTCCTCTAGCACTTTCATGTCTATAACAATCTTGAGGAGGATGTATTGGTTGTAACTAAGTGTTACTGTGACGTACTATGATGCGTTATGATGACGTCACAATAGTGTGACGTGAGGCAACTTCCCTTGTCGTGTGAGGTGAAGTTTTAACTATTTAGTTTTGGTTTTAGTGTATTAATAAAGTATTGTTCCTTACAGTTGCATTTGGATATATCCATCTCATACATTTTGTAAAATGGATATATCTTAAATGTACCTTTCCCGCATGTATCTAAATGTTGACTTAATGAAATTTTACGTGTTGCTGGGGATTTAATTTGTTGGCGATGAATTCTTACGCGTTCCGTAAGTGCATTTCCCGTGGATAATTATATGAACTTTATTTGACTCTATACACAGCATTTTAAAACAGATTTATATATATATATACATGTGTATATATATATATGTATGTATATATATATATATATATATATATATATATATATATATATATATATATATATATATAACCTTCAGATAACTGACCTTTTCTGATTCCAACTCCCAGTCTATCAACCCGATCTTTATCAAGAAAATGACAGACTGAAATAAAACACACACACACATCCCCCACCAAGCACCTGTAATGAGAAAAGAAAGATAATTATTCAGGGTATCAATAAATGAAGAAATCTGGTGGTCTTTCCCTGGGTTCAATAAAACCAATTTTTTCTCTACTATAAAAAATATGGCCACTTACTTGTAAATGGAAAGTTCTTGAATGGTGCTTCTACACAGCGGCAAAGAAAAAAAAACTTTTAACAATATCACCTGATAAATGCCTAAACTGTGTTTTGATGTTTCCAGTTTTGTTTTATGAACACATGCTTATTACATGACAGTAAATTAGTACTACTATTAGGTTTTTGAAACTTCCTTTTTAGATGGTAACTGTCCAAAGAGGCAGTAATACTTAGCAGAACTTTTTACATTTTGATCTTATTCAATTACACACACACACACAGACACAGACACACAGATGTACACATTCACGCACACACACACACACACACATACACACACACACATACACACACAACTAATTACCTTTGATTCTGAGATCTGTTTTCAGCAGCAATGGTAAGGACAATGTGTATGCTACACCATAGTAAGCGATCAGATTGGTTATTGCTCCGAACTTTTGAAGACCCATACCTCGTAGAATACCACTTAATGTACTCTGTTATTATGAAGAAGAAAAAAAGTGAATATTGTCATAATTAAGGCTTACCATGTCACTGTTTTACAAAAACTGACAGGGTATCGGCGCTTCCCCTGTCAGAAATCAAGTTTCACGGATATTTCTGACCGGGGAATCGTCAATACCCTGTCAGTTTTTGTTAATAGACATAAGATAACCCCATTCTAATGCCTGCACATTTTAAATCAGCATTTTAATGACAGTAACAACATGAAACGTTGACTTATGCTGATTCCTACCTTTATCTATGACCAGATTACTTTGTTGAGAACATCGATGCGCTTCAACATAGTTACAGATTCATCAAATGGATTTGTTAATTTCAATACCGATTTAGTGATTGATATATTTTTTATGTTTCGTATTGTAAGCAAGGAACTTTAGACAGTGAAAAAATGTTTTGATATACATTGTATTACAAAATATGTAAACAGTAAAATTCAGCTAGTGCATCCAAGACGGTCAGCAGAACTTTGTGACGTTATATATAAAAACTTAACAGTGAAACGTGAATCCCCTGCAAGTTTTCAACGTCATCCACCAATGAAATAACGCAAAGCAAACAGAGTGTATTAGAATATATTACTGATGTAAGATCTAAGCGAGTTCATCTTTCTTCACATTTTACCATTTCTCTCTATATCGTATACTTTTGAAGAAAACTGCTAAAAATAGTCACAAAAAAAAAAAAAAAATTTAAAGGGAAATAACTCCTATCAGTCACCTTGGTGATGATGAATACATTGTAGATCTCTGTATGCCAATATTTGCCACCTACAACTCCTGTCCTTTACAGTTGTTTTTTATTCATTTTCAAAACAAAAACAAAGGATTCTGAGAGTATTGATGAATCATTCAATGTCCCTTACCTGTGAAAACACTTAATAGTGAATAGCGAGCAATTACGAAATTCTAATAAAATCTTTTACTGGACATACTGATGGACAGGAGGATGCAGACAAAACCTATAACCCTGCCTCATTGGTTCCGCAATTGGGGACTAAAAAATCATCAAGGGGAGATAACTATGAATATTTACTAACTTGTGTGAAATCTCCAAAGCAGAATAAAGCTAACTGTGGTATTACGCTTGTGGCCAATATATCCACGTCACTGTAAGGATAAAGTAATATCAGCATCATGATTACCTTATAAACATTTAACCAAAAAATACCTTAAACCCTTTAAAAACACACACGTACACACACACAAACATGTATACACACAGATATGCATACCCACAATATATATAGAGTCTTTATACAACAACAAAAAAACATAAAATCTTCAAAATAACAATTTTTCAGCAATTTTTTTTAACTTTGTACAATAAATATTCACTTCATCAAATTTGTTTAGCAATCACTAATTCTTGTTTATTCTACACTAATCCATTTCTCTCACCTCTAAAACTAAAATTATTCTAATTAATTGATTACTTACTGATCATTTGTAAATATCCGGGGTAAGAACTCTCTTAATGACAACAACAACACAACAACAGCTATTGCTAACAACCCTGTATGTAAAGATAATGGAATCGTCCATAAATAACATTATATTAGTCTTTTATCAAATTTCTTTCAGTATGTATTCACTATTTTTGCGACTGAGAAAAATTCAAATCATACTTATTTTTTCCTAAATTTTCTGGAAATTTTTCACGGTTGAGTGATTAGGGCATTAAACCATGAACATTTCATCTCTAGTCAGCATGACTTTTAAGGCCTACAGGAACCTAGGCTGATTATGTGGGTATGCCAGTTTACTTGCAGGAGGCCAGTGGTCTCTTCCCGGGTACATTGTATCCAGGTTTTCTCCTTCACCAATAAAAACTTGTAGCCACCATAAAACTGTATATAACGGAAAATTGTTGGGTTTGGAGTAAAATGCCATTTTAAATACATGAAAATGTATAAATCAGATGAGACTAAATTTCTAAATGAACATATTCTTTTGCTGTAGTTTGATAGCCTCTTTATGGTGAGGAAGTCATGGCTTTGACTTTCAATTTTGAATCTTATAACAGATAGGGTTTCTGCCAGTCAAATGGTCACCATTCTCTCAAATGAAATTTCACAGACTGTGTTTTATGGTAGCTGTTTTCATTTTTTTTTTTTTTTGGCCAGAGTTTATTGCAGAAGTCAAATTTATTAACATTTCAGCAAATTTCAATAACGAATCATATGCAAAAAAGGAAGTTGCTCAGATTTTGAACTCAATACAATTATTTAACTATTCTATTAACAATTTTATGATGGAGTAACAATACTTACATATTATAGAGATGGACACTCTGGAACATGTCATTGCCAAGTGAGGTTTAGCTGCTCCAAGGTGGTTCCCGACTCTAACTCCAGCAGCGACGGATATACCTAAAGGAATCTGCATGTAGACAAATCACGATTTATACTAAAGCACATGGGAACGTGTGGAAAGATTTGCACATGCTGATATCTACAGTAAAATTTGGACAGAAATTCCAAGGTCATGATCTAGGTCAAAAATCCAAAACTTTTGGTATCCATAAAAAAAAAATTTTTATCAGAGGAAATACATATTTGAAATATCAAAACCCCATCTTATATACTGTATAGTTGTTTGATTTCACAGAGACGATATTTTGCATTTTTCTGAAAGGAACTTATTCACTGGTATTAAATTTCGTGCGAGATTAGTTGCAAATTGTCTTTCTGATACTTCATAAGTGTAAGGTATCATATTCATGGGTATTTAATTTCATGGAGATTTCTTTGCCTGTGAATATAGTGAAATTAAATCCCCCGCAAATTAAAGCAACTATACAGTAATACATAACTTATACCAAGTCTAAGCTTGAGTAAAGAGTCAAAAGTCATGATCAAGGTCACACATCAAAACAGTTGGTATCAACAAGACTGTTATAAGGAATATACGACTGACATGTCAAAACCCTAGCATTCTTATACATGTCATGTCTCAAAAAATTAGGTCAAAAGTCATGATCATAAAATTGAAAAATTTATCATCAAACTTATGGTTGAAAGAAAAATTTGTTTGTTATTATTGTTGTTGTTTTGTCCTGTTTATATGTTGTGTGTGTGTGAGTGTATGCATGTGTGCGTGCATGCATGTATGTGTTTAATTTGCATTGGGGGAGATTTTGTGACAAAGACAGAAAAATCAATACTATACCTGTGTATTCAGCAAAACATTTGATTCCAGAGACACAGATAAAGCCAACTTACCATGTAAGTTAAAACAGCCAGGTTATATACTACTGCAAAGGCTGACAAGTCGGTTTCTCCTAGCAAGCCTGTGATATAATAACAAATGTTATACAAACAATTGAACTAAACTGACAATTGTTATACAATGACAACTGTTATATGATAACAAATATCAATCAGTGACAATTGTTATATGACAAGGCCAGTTATATAATGGCAACTGCTATATGAGAACAAATATTAATCAGTGACAATTGTTATATGACAAGGCCAGTTATATAATGGCAACTGTTGTATGATAACAAATATCAATCAGTGACAATTGTTATATGACAAGGCCAGTTATATAATGGCAACTGTTGTATGATAACAAATATCAATCAGTGACAATTGTTATATGACAAGGCCGGTTATATAATGGCAACTGTTGTATGATAACAAATATCAATCAGTGACAATTGTTATATGACAAGGCCAGTTATATAATGACAACTGTTGTATGATAACAAATATCAATCAGTGACAATTGTTATATGACAAGGCCAGTTATATAATGGCAACTGTTGTATGATAACAAATATCAATCAGTGACAATTGTTATATGACAAGGCCAGTTATATAATGGCAACTGTTATATGAGAACAAATATTAATCAGTGACAATTGTTATATGACAAGGCCAGTTATATAATGGCAACTGTTGTATGAGAACAAATATTAATCAGTGACAATTGTTATATGACAAGGCCAGTTATATAATGGCAACTGTTATTAATCAGTGACAATTGTTATATGACAAGGCCAGTTATATAATGGCAACTGTTGTATGATAACAAATATCAATCAGTGACAATTGTTATATGACAAGGCCAGTTATATAATGGCAACTGTTGTATGATAAACAAATATCAATCAGTGACAATTGTTATATGACAAGGCCAGTTATATAATGGCAACTGTTGTATGATAACAAATATCAATCAGTGACAATTGTTATATGACAAGGCCAGTTATATAATGGCAACTGTTGTATGATAACAAATATCAATCAGTGACAATTGTTATATGACAAGGCCAGTTATATAATGGCAACTGTTGTACGATAACAAATATCAATCAGTGACAATTGTTATATGACAAGGCCAGTTATATAATGGCAACTGTTGTATGAGAACAACAGTTAAACAATGGCAACTGTTACATGACAAGAACAGTTATATAATGGCAACTGTTATATAACATCCATTATACAATGACAACTGTTATATGATAACAACTATTATCCAGTGACAAAAGTTACATAACAAGAACAGTTATACAAATGCTACTGCTATATGACAAGAACAAATATACAATGGCTACTGTCAAATGAGAACAACAGTTATACCATGGCAAGAACAATTATACAGTGGCTACTGTTATATGATAAAAACTGTTATACAATGAAAACTGTTATATGATAACTGTTATACAATGACAAATGTTATATCATAACAACTGTTATACAATGACAACTGTTATATGACAAGAACAATTATACAATGGCTACTGTTATATGAGAACAACATTTATACAATTGCAACTGTTTCATGACAACTGGTAGAAATATAAAGAAATCGGAAGTTTTGGACATAAAAGCAGTAGGCGGAAGACCAGTCTAAAAACCTCTAGACTTCCGACAAAATATACTACCGCCAAAATTTGTAGAGTTAACATGTCTGAATACTACTACAGTAATTTTGTTCACTAATGGTCATACTTACCAACAATAAAAAGAAGAATTTCAAAGGACCACCATTCCAAGCAGACCATTAACATACCTGGTACAGCCAGACTAATAAATAGCTTCCAATCTTCTAAACATTCTCGACTCCAACCTTAAAAATGGCAGAGATAATACATCAACTTTAACTCGTAAACCCTTGAAAAACAAAAGACTCTTTTGTCGAGCAATGATTTAAGCATTATTTTTATATAAAGGCCAGTCCAAATGTGTCTTCAGGAGTGAATGAGTTAACAAGCATTCAATATGTCTTAGCATATGTGTGGGAAAAACAAGGTAAATTAATGCATTTATTTTGTTTGTGTGTGTGTGTGTGTCTGTATGTGTGTGTGTGTGTGTGTGTGTGTGTGTGTGTGTGTGTGTGTCTGTATGAATGTGTGTGTGTGTGTATGTGTGTGTGTGTGTGTCTCGCTGTCTACAGAAGAAGTGTTATATATTTTGACCTGACCTTTAACTCAAATTATCAGATTGGCTTTACTGTACAGGATATCAAATTTTACACTGTAAATCTGCTATATGTTTGAGTTACTCACAAGATATCAATTTTACACTGTAGATATCAATTTTACACTGTAGATATCAAATTTACACTGTAAATCTGTCATATGTTTGAGTTACTCACAAGATATCAATTTTACTCACCCGTCCAGGTGACCTTGTATACACCTTTATAGTAAATATAACTCCAGTAAAGAAGGAACGTGCACCATTGTGTCAAGGCAACAGCAAGGGCTGCTCCTCTGAAAACAAAAATAGGTCAATAAATGTCAGTAGACTATTTATAGTAACTATATTCAATTTATTACTCAAGAGTGTGAGCTGCTCCTCTGAGAACAAATATAGGTCAATCAATTTAAGCATGTTAAGACAAGGTATTTGTTTTTTGTCATGAAAGAGCAAAAATGATATGGGTTTAAAAATTTTCAAATACATATATACAGTATATTAATCAACGAAATACTCCAATCTATCTAGGACCTATTATTTGCACTAAATATATAATAATGAGCCTATATGAAGAAATGACATGGCAATAGCCTGGACAAAAATAAATAAACAAAGGGGAATAACTCTAAAAATAAAGGTGGTATAAGCACACTCTATGTACTTAAAAGATGTATACCTGCACCAAATATGGGGAGCCTAGGTGAAGAAATATGGAAGATATGGCCTGGACAAGGCAAAAGTACTGACAGAAGTGAGTCAGATGAAGCAAAAGGATGGATAGATGCAACAAAAAACTATTATTCTCCTCAGGAATAGGTGAGGGACTAAAAGTGGTTAAATTGTGTAACTTAACCCACTTACCCCTAAAAACACATTTGGACTGGTCTAAGCCATTGGTATGAGTCCATTATTTTTCAGGGGTTGAAGAGTTAAACACATTAAACACTGTACAGAAACATTGTTCATTATGATTATATATCTGTTTTAGTAAATTCATAAATATTTCTTTACATACCTGATTCCTAACCTTACTCCAAACATCAAAAAGGCATGAAGAAATGCATTCATCAGATTTGTTAGAACTCCAATAAATAGACTTGGCATAACTATGCTCTGAAAAACAGCAGAAGAAGAATTCAGTTGAGGACATCTGAACAAAATTCTCTGGTTCCCAAAAAACAGATTTTGAACATGTGGAAAGGTAGGTAGGGTTTTTATTTTTGGTATTTATTTTTAATCTCACAAAGGTAGGGTTTCCTGATTTCTTTTTATGGAATACTGTCCTACATAAGACTGTTCATACATAAAATTTCCTTTAAATGTGTGAATTTAACATTGGTCAAGTGTGACCAAAGTTAGGCAAAGTCAAAGACTCCATGGAACTGCCTTTTTTACCTTTTATCAACACCAGAACTGACAATGAAAATGCTCTCAGCTAATTTGCCTTTAAATTTGATAATATGCCTACCAGCATGCTATACTCATTTGACAGAATTCATTTTTCTTTCAAAAGTTGAGGTAGGTGGGTTGTATCCATTTTTTTTATTTCATCATACAGCAATAAAAACAACCAATTATGCAAAATTTTTAAAGACAAATTATTTGTTTGCGAACCAAAACTGGTACATGACAATCTCACTATAAGTGTGACTACTGGGTATACACAATCTACTGTAAACATCTTACCTGAGCCTGTAGGTATTTCTGTAGGATGATTGACAGAGCAATTGCCTATATATAATGTAAAATACAAACCAAAATCAACAACAAAAGTGTGTGTGTGTGTATATATATATATATATATATATATATATATATATATATATATATAATATATATATATATATATATATATATATATTATATATATATATATATTATATATATAAGAAGAAGTAGAAAATGCACTTTAGTCTTTATGGAAAGTATTCCACAATACAAAGGAAAGAAAATACAATAAAATACATCTCTAAAGTTCATACCAGTTTCACCCTTGCGGGGATATTCATGATACCCATGAATATCCCCGGCACTGGGACTGGAGAACAGTCATATTACCGTATTCCACCCATTAAGCACCTATCTCCCTATTAGTATTAGCACCCCTCCCACCTTTTTTTTACATCAATCAAGAATCTTTTCTAGCTGGTTGACAAGGAGATGCAGACCTGAAAAACCATAAGTAACAGTTTATCTGTAACCCCCAGCAACAGAAGAATGTTGATAGGTATCCTTGGTAATGACAACAACAACTTTACCACTATGCCTCATAAAATTTAACTGTTTTACATCAATTTGACTATTAATTGGTCCCATTAAGTGCTCACCCTTTTCACTGATTTCTGTAGCAAACTGGGCACTAAATGGGTCGAATATGGTATATCTATTTATCTTTCCTGAGTGTACTGTCTACCAAGAATCAAACCCTAAATGACTTGAAGGGGATTTACCAAAAGACGTATAAATCATCTGTTTATTAATTTAATATTTATTTTATAAAAATAAGAAAATAAACCAAAATATATGCTTAGTGTTGTATTTTTTTTTATTTATTTATTTTCATTTTCTATCATTTTTTATGGATACATGCAGGCTGCTTTTTTTGTTTTACAGAAATTAAAAGATAGATATGATTACTTACCGGAAGCCCAAAGACGAACACTGTTGCATACTCCCCTCCTAACCTGAAGAATTCCATGAAAGTTATATAAAAATAAAAGGATAGCGGATGTTCAGAGCTTCACAAAACTGTCTTATACTAAAGTCAATATTTAAAACTTAATAAAATGAAGCACAGGAGTTACATATGGTCTACATAATTATGGCTATATTCACATTTCCTGTAGCAGTCTCCCATAGACTCAGTGTTAATCTAGACGGCGTTTATATCAGCTATAAATGAAGTTCCTCATATGATGTCACACAATGATGTAACTTCATTCATATCAAGACGTCACACCGTGATATTTCATTCAGAAAAACTCTATACTCTAATGTTATGCCTAGTTCCATCATAATGAGACTGATCAAATATATAAAAGGATATTCAATCCCATTATTTTGTTTTTCAATTTGAAAACTATGATATGTAAATATAACTAATGAGCGCTTGTCAGAGTTAATTTATTGTCAATATGGAGGTCATTTGGGTGACAGATAAATATTCATGCGCTGCGCCTTAGCGGGTGCCATTTTATTTATCTGTTACCCAAATGGCATCTATATTGACAATAAATGCACTCTGACAAGCGTTCATTCATTAAATAAACTTATTTATCATATGATTTGTGCGTTATGCAGCTTCATAACAGATTACATAAATATTTTATATGTAACATGTATAATAAAGCCTAGCGGCGATTTGATTGGCTAATGTGCAGCAAACTCAACTACTTTAATTCACTATGTACACAAACTTCATTCATCTGAAGTTTGGTGATTATGTCAGTTCATTCATCTGAAGGTTGGTGATGACGTCACTTGGTGTTTGTGACGTTACTTGAACTTGAATGGGGACAATCAAATAAAACATGTTGTGTAGATAATTTTAAAATTATATTGTATTCAAGTCGGCAGTTTTGCTAATTTCAACATCTGATAAATTATGCTTCTAAGGTGTAAATGATAATTTAAAATATAGGCTAAATGTATGTATTCAGATATAAGCAATATTTTCAATATATCCTGCACTTATTTCTGTGCAAGTATTTTACCTATTTGGAACTATGTTTAGCATAGAACATCTGTATTTCTGGTAAATTTAAGAATTTTTTTATAAATATTTCACAGATGAATTATTTGGGACAATTTGTGGTAATAATCTGCCAAATGCCAACACATATCAGTATATGTATCAAGAAACTAAGCGCTCTCATTGGTTCAGTGTCTAGAAGTATTCAGCTCTTAAGTGCAAGTTCCAGGGTTCAATTTCTGATCCTAATTCAATTACTGGTCACACTTGAGACTTCTATTAAACAGATCAAGCAAGAAAAAAAAGTCATAGACTTTACAAATGATATTTAATTGCACACTGAAGGTCCCCAACTCTATTGAAATAAACAAGATATAAAAGTGTACACAAACCTGGCTACAGCTGGATGTTGACCTAGAAGTATCATCAAATAAAGTGTATACAAACCTGGCTACAGTGGGATGTTGACCCAGAAGGATTGTCAAGTAAAGTGTACACAAACCTGGCTACAGCTGGATGTTGACCCAGAAGGATCATAAAATAAAGTGTACACAAAACTGGCTACAGCGAGATGTTGACCCAGAAAGATCATCAAGTAAAGTGTATACAAACCTGGCTACAGCTGAATGTTGACCCAGAAGGATCATCACGTAAAGTGTACACAAACCTGGCTACAGCTGGATGTTGACCCAGAAGGATCATAAAATAAAGTGTACACAAAACTGGCTACAGCGGGATGTTGACCCAGAAAGATCATCAAATAAAGTGTATACAAACCTGGCTACAGCTGGATGTTGACCAAGAAGGATCATAAAATAAAGTGTACACAAACCTGGCTACAGCTGGATGTTGACCCAGAAGGATCATCAACTAAAGTGTATACAAACCTGGCTACAGCTGGATGTTGACCCACAAGGATCATCAATTAAAGTGTACACAAACCTGGCTACAGCTGGATGTTGACCTAGAAGGATCATCAAGTGTTCCGCATTGAGGAGAATGGCACAACAAGGAAAACAGGCCAGAATTAAGATGAAAATTGCTGAAATGTAAATACATGTGAAATGTGAATCTTTACTGTCTGTGTAAATGGGCAAGGCAACAAACATGATGCCAGTAACATCCAAATGAACAGCGATAACTGGTATCTTTGTTGTCTCGGTTTTCCTGTTGTACTGCATTCTGCCAAAGGATTTGTCACCAGCTTTAGGTGATATGTGCCAAAATTTTGACCTATGCTTTGAACTGATGCCAATGGAGTGAGGGTTATTTTAAAAGTTAACCCCACCACGACTCAGGACCTCAGCTCTAGTCTAATCCAAAAGACCTGTGACTTTCATTTTGTATGCCGAGTGCTTGGCAAAGGAACAATCACTACCATTTTTTTTTAAGTCCTCAGTATAACCAAAAGCCAAGAATTGGACCTGGAGCCCTCTGCTTGTTCTATCACTAGACAACCGCAAGTGGTCCAATAATTGATGTCAAATTAGGGTTTCTGTGTTACAGTAGCATTATGCCATATGATAAAGATAAGAACCATTATCACAGTTGGTTGATCTGAACTTAGGTCACTTTGCCTACAGCATGTGGCATAACCATAACAAGATATAGACTAAATATTGGACATAATTTAAAAGAGTAGGATGATTTAATTTTATCTGACCAAGGTATAAAAACTATAATTCCTGTGACACAATGATAAATGACAAAAGATGAACTAAATTGTGTACAAAATAGTATGTATTAGGATCAACATTTTGATAAGAAATTTTCACTACATCAGTATAGGGAAAATGTGAATGTCGACTCAAATCATGTCACAGTGGGATGCAGGTATTGTCGTATCGTCATTTTTTATTCTTTAAATTCCTGAAGAATAATGTTTATATAGTTACCTTTCTGTGCAATCACACCGACCCTGTCTTTATTTGGACTTCCATATGTCTGAAAAAAAGGATGACATTATTCAGTTAAAGGTGTTTATAAAAAAGTTCTACAAAATGAATGATGTAAAGCCTGAAATTAAAAGAAAGCTGAAACAAGAGGCTCTCAAGAGCCTGTATCGCTCACCTGGTTATTTGCTTGAGAAGATCAGACGAACCGAGCAATTTTTGTAAAGGACCTTCCATACATAAATCCTGTAAAGTTTGGTTGAATTTGCTTCAGTGGTTTCAGAGGAGAAAATGAAAATGTGATTTTCCCATAGGGGTCCAATGATAAACTAAGCCCAGCCCTGGCGGCCATGGTTTTGACAGATCGGAACGAAATGAGCAATCTTTTGTAAAGGACCTTCGATACATCATTCTTCTAAAGTTTGGTTATATTTGCTTCAGCGTTTTCAGAGGAGAAGATGAAAATGTAATTTTCCCACAGGATCCAATGTTCTTCTTCCCAAGTCAGGAACCGGATTCATGAATGAATGAATAAGGTTCTGCGAAAACTTTGCAGTGTGTGCAGCACAGCAGTCTTCTTTTGGCTATATAATGTTAAACTAAGCCCCGTTGTAGTGGCCATGATTTTTGACGGATCAGAACAAAATGAGCAGTCTTTGTAAAGTGATTCCAAAAGCCAGGTGAGCTAAAAATGGCGGTCAAGGAACAATTTTCAACAATGGTTTTGAAGTCGCAACATCAATATCTATTTGGAAACCAAATTTCATTGAAATCAAACAATGTTGAATTTTCCCGCCTTTTTTTGTCGGCCATTTTGAAAATGGCGGTCAACAAACAATTTTCAACACCGGTTTTGAAGTCGCCACATCATGGCAAACATTTTATCAATTTACATTCGACCTCTATCTTTCATAGTTTTGGAGTTAGAAGACGAAAAACATAAAAATTGAAAAAATTCTGTGAAAAACAGGGCAATAACTCCTACACAGGTTTTTGGATTGTCTTCAAATTTTTCAGGGTGGGTAGATCTTGATATGCTGAACATTTTTGCAATTTACACTTGACCTCTATCTGCTACATTTTTTGAAATAAAAAATTAAAAATGCCAAAATTTTGAAAATTTTACAAAAAAAGTGCTATAACTCCGAGATGAGTTTTCCAATTTTCTTCAAAATCGCATGGCAGGTAGATCTCATCAAGCTGATCACTTTTACCCTATGTCAGATTTTTGATATCTGTAATGGTTTTTGAGTTATTGGCCAAAAACTGCAATTTACCCCCTATGTTCTATTTTTAGCAACAGCGGCCATGTTGTTTGACCTGCGACATAGAAAATAACAAATTTGAAACTAGATACCCTAGTGACGACTCAGTTCAAGTTTGGTTCAATTTGGCCCAGTGGTTTCAGAGGAGAAGATTTTTGAAAGTGAGTTAACGACGGACTGCAATTTACCCCCTATGTTCTATTTTTAGCAACAGCGGCCATGTTGTTTGACCTGCGACATAGAAAATAACAAATTTGAAACTAGATACCCTAGTGACGACTCAGTTCAAGTTTGGTTCAATTTGGCCCAGTGGTTTCAGAGGAGAAGATTTTTGAAAGTGAGTTAACGATGGACGGACGGACGACGGACGACGGACGCAAAGTGATTGCAAAAGCTCACCCTGACATAGTCAGGTGAGCTAAAAAAATCACATATCTGCCAATCAAATGAATATAGTTTTGGAATGCATCAGAATTTAGATAAATACAATTTTAACAATCATTGAATGGCCAACAAAAAAGAGAACTAGAAGGGATTGACACTAGAAGTTAGCTATAAAACCTGTGCTAAGCTCATAGGAATTATTTCATCTATGTGAAAAGTTTTCCAACAGTTACATGTAGTACCTCTCTCACCTGTATCAAGGGTATAACACTCAGGAATACAGAGAAAACTGCGTTGAGAGACCACCCTTCCTGCCACTGAAATGTGGTCTCTCAAGATCGGTGGTCTCTCAAAAGAAGTTTTATTTGCAGTTATTTAACTAAGTGGTTTTCTTAATCTGGTCTTTCATAACAGTGGTCTCTCAAGACGGATTCCAGTGTCAGTTACTTTAAGTTCCATGTTTCAAACATTTACTGATTAACTTACCTGCATTAAAGGTGAGATACATATTACTAAAAACTCACCTGTGTGAAAAGTGTATCGCAAGCAGTGGCCAGTCCAGTAATGATGGATACACCAGCAACATTAATCACCTGTGATATATACGACCAATGTTTATACAGGTAAAGTATATAACATTTTATATGATATCTTATTTAAAGTGTCATTCATTTATATGAAAATTATTTTTTACAACAACAAACAACTGTTCCTCAAAAGTTCTTTTTAACTCATTTACATCAGTAGCCACATTTGGAATCACACATTTAAAGAATGGGAAAGTCCATTGTCAGAATTTAGGAGTGTTATGACTTAGTATCTAGTTCTACAATAATTTCACATGTACCTGTAATATTAACTGGATCACTCCTAAATTATGTCAGTGGACCATACTATCTATAGATTTGGGAGAGTCTAAATGTGACCATAGAGGATGATGAGTTAAAGTTTTTCACAACAGCAGAGCTGTCTTTTTGTGATAGGAAAATTCCAAAGTTTTGTGCAATACAGAATTAACCCACCAAAAATGGCTTTTGAGGATCAGTTGTATGTATGCATCAATACAATTACTAAAGGCTACAACATAGCATGCCACGTTTATGGTGTTGAAGCTGAAAAATTTACGACACTTAAACGAACAACAAAGACGATTTGAGGATATATACTTCACCTCTAGTTGGAGCCTTGTTGGAATTTAAAATAACCATGTGGGGAGGTCTAATTGTTCACTTGAATAGCACCCACAAAACATTAAACAGACATAGCAGATTACCACAAAACACACATAGAGAGACAACCATAAAAACAGAATACACAAGGGAGACTACCATAAAACACTGAACACAAGGGAGACAACCACAAACACAGAATACACAAGGGAGACTATCATAAAACACTGAACACACAAGGGAGACAACCATAAACACAAAATACACAAGGGAGACTACCATAAAACACTGAACACACAAGGGAGACAACCACAAACACAGAATACACATGGGAGACTATCATAAAACACTGAACACACAAGGGAGACAACCACAAACACAGAATACACATGGGAGACTACCATAAAACACTGAACACACAAGGGAGACAACCACAAACACATCACAAAAGGGAAACAACCACAAAACACTTAACACACAAGGGAGACATCCACAAAACACTCAACACACAAGGGAGACATCTATAAAATACTTAACACACAAGGGAGACAACCACAAAACACTGAACACACATAAGAGACTACCACAAAACATTAATCACACAAAGGAGATTACCACAAAACACTGATCTCACATGGCGACAACCACAAAACACTAAACACACAAGGGAAACTATCATAAAACACTGAACACACAAAGGAGAGAACCACACAACACTAAACACACAAGGGAAACAACTACAAAACACTGAACACACAAGGGAAACTATCATGAAACACTGAACATACATAAGACACTAAAACAAATCTGTAAACACATAAGGGAGACATCCATAAACAATGAACGCACAAGGGAGACAACCATAAAACAAAGAAAAGCACTTCCAGCTACGAAAAAAGAATTTTAAAATCAATAACTGGTCTTAGTGAAGATGAGTTAATCATTTTGGTAATTTTTGATATTGGTCATTTTCTTAATGGACAAAATGATAATTTGATGTGTGTGATAAACAGTGTAAACATGCTGAAGATTACTTACATGTACAACAACTAAGCACATCTTTGTAACTTAGCAACTTATTTGGATCATGAATCATGCTAACAGCAAAACTGAAATAAAATACAAGTATTACATCAGGCAAAAGAAATGATAAATGTTGCCATGACAACAAAAGACTTGTGCTTTACCATACGTCAAGATGGAAAAATATCTTACAAGCTGTGGAGTATTGGTGAACATTTCATCATGTTTATTTTTAGATATTTGGACGATGGGCATAATATGTGTGGCCAATGGCAGAAAAAACCTCTCAAGTTTTATTTAAGATATGAATTTGAGTTTGACGCTAAAAGATGAGCACAACATTAAAATGAATGATCTAATCCTTTACAGTGTGGGTTAATGTTTACAAAAAATTGG
The DNA here is from genome assembly GCA_030159075.1 of Atrina japonica. Taxonomy (NCBI): domain Eukaryota; kingdom Metazoa; phylum Mollusca; class Bivalvia; order Pterioida; family Pinnidae; genus Atrina; species Atrina japonica. The sequence goes on from BROG01000007.1 coordinate 1,845,253, forward strand.
AATACATGTATTGAACCAAAATATGTAAGATACATATATGCCGAATAAAGTGAATGTATATATATACATCAAGCCATTGCCTGGTGGAAATTATCTTCACAGAAATTACAAGGCATTTAACATATAACTATATACATATTAACCACCAGTTACTATTAAAATGCATATATATATATATATATATATATATATATATATATATATATATATATATATATATTATCATTTTTTAAAAATCTAAAATATAGTTCAGCCAACACAAAATCATGAAACTATAAATGAAAAATAATGTATCTAAATGATGGCATGGTGGGTGTTCCCACTGCTTTTTCAAAATACGGGTTTTTGTACCCCATGGGTAGCAAAAATAGGGGTACAAGGATACAAATCAGGGGTACACATATACATATACATATATAGAATTAAATCAAAAGCCAAAAAATCAGTTTTATTTTACTCATCTCGACCCCCAATTAAGAGACATAACTGTCTGTGGATCTGATGTAGAAATTGTGACACCATGTGTTGATAATGCAATGTCTTCAACATCTATTGACAACTACATGTAGTGGACTTACAAGTTACTATAGCATTGGGATCCAATAGTATTTAGATACTGTGTCAAAAATTGCATAATCAAAAACTGTAAAGATTTCAAATCATTCCTTTATCTTGGTACGCCGCTGTGAAGTTGAAGTCTTCAGTCAGGCTGTGTTTGTTTGTTTATTGTTGTTTAACATCCCACTCAAGAATATTTCACTCAAATGGAGACGTCACCAAATGCTGGTGAAGGGCTTCAAATTTTGGCCTATGCTCGGCACTTACAGCCATTGAGCAGTGAGGGTTCTTTAATGTGCCGACACCTACTGTGACAATGGGACCTCGGTTTTTACTGTCTCATCCAAAGGACAGGAAACCAACCTGTCGCCAGCTGGACTCGAATTCATGACCTCATGATCAAGAGTTGAGCACGCTACCGACTGAGCCAGGCCGGCTCCTGCAAGCTGTGTTCACTGGAACATGACATAACTGATAAGAATCATGCGGCAGTCTTTGAAGTTGAGAATGTCTTGGAAAAAGTGTTATTCACACACAAACCACTACATTTTGAGGCCTAATTGTTTTATAATCACTGACACTGTTTACAAAGTAAGAATAGGAAACATGGGGGAAGTGACATCATTGTAGTGGTACCATCATAATGACAATATAAATGATAATGTGATAGGCATCTACTAGGCGTGAATGCACATGCTGCATTTTGCTTTTGTGCGTGCTTTGAAATGAAATTTCATGATTCTCGCAGGTTTTTGCGTGTCTGGGAACACTGATGGTACGATGTATAACCCAATGGTATGTTATGACATATGTATAACAATGGCATACTATGTTATATGTATCACAGTGATATAGTTTGTTATTTTGTATCACAATGGTATAACAGTTGAGCATGTGAGATGGTATGACAATTGCTATTTCAGACACAGGTTTTCTCTAGGTACTGTGGTTTTACTCCTTACATCAGTCTGATCAAAGACAAAGATAGACTTTAATATAAGTTGATTCAGTTCTTTTTTGTAAACAGGTTTTCTCTAGGCACTGTGGTTTTACTCCTTACATCAGACTGATCAAAGACAAAGATAGACTTGGGGGAATATGATACAACACTTAAACAAAGAAATAAATCTTTCCCACCTTTTTTCAAAATGAAAATGAGTAATAAAACAACATTTAAGTATTAAATTGTTCTCATTAAGTGACAAAACAACAAGCAGAGACATTAATTTTTATCTCACTAACTTATCAAACAACGATTTAGCAGATATTAAATCTCTCACTAAGTGATAGAACAACATTTAAGCATATATATATATCTCACTAAATGACAGAATAATACTTAAGCAGATATTAAATCTTTGTCATTGAGTGATAAAACAACATTTAAGCAAATATTTCTCACAAAGTGATAAAAAAACATTCAAGAGAAGATATTAAATCTTTTCCACAAATTTAATAAGTATCAACACAACATTTAATTTAAGCAAAAAATAAAAAATAAATTTGTCTCACTGTGTTGATGAGGGATACTGCACTAAGCTGTAGTTTTCCAAGATGGCCACAGAACACTAAACTTACACACAGCTGCATCAGTTGTAACATAGCCATTCCAACCTGTATGAATATGATATCAAAATATGTCAGAACTTGGGGCTATAGGCTATACCCTACATCTTTCAAAGTGTCCACTAAATGCTTGTTTATCAACCGATTTCAATTTCATTTACAAATTTAGTAGATATTGACTTAACAATAATGTGCACAAAATATGAAAGAAAACTAATCACTGATTTATGAGAAGATTTTAAAAGATATATCAGGTTTGGACCCTGTTTGCCCCTTTTGGAGCCCCTATAAGTCTTAAACCCTTTTGTAAATTTGGGGTCCCTTCCAAGAACCAAGCTCCCTGCACAAAATAGGTTGACATCTGTCCAGTTCTTGAGAAGAAATTGTTTAAACCGAAAGGTCAATGGATTAAGGTAATCATCAAAGAAATAATCAAGCCAAGTTTCCTTTAAATTTGGATTTATAGATTTTAAAAGATTTTTTTTTAACTAACTTATCCCTTTTTGCATAATTTTACTGTCCAAATTAACACAAATTCTAAATTCATTTACCACCCAAAAATATTTATAATCGATATCATAACTGCTTGTCATAACTGCTGCACATTCCAAATTTGAAGACATTCTGTCTTTAAATAAAGAAATTAAGGCCATTTAAAGAAATGGTTTGTTTTAGCAATAGCACCCATCTTGGATGGTGTGTGAAGATGTCAAACATAATTTTAAAAGGGAACTACCCAAGGACAATGCCAGGCCAAATTTAAATCAAAATAGATGTGTTGTTTCTGAAGAAAAAAACTTTTCACTTTGAAAATGTTTGCAGTTTGTAAAAGGAAACCACATGAAAACAGATATCTAATATATAAATAATAAATACATATAAAGAATTAAGGATTGTTTTTCATTTTTTGAAAAGCATGGAAAATATATGCAATGGACCATGGAAAAAAATTCTGTGCAGCACGAAAAACAATCCTTATATTTATATATATTACAATTTTCTGTGAATCTGTAGTCAGCTGGTTACGAAATTCATTCTATATAATTGGCTTTGCGGTGTGAGTTTTTCATATGATGTAACAGCTAAACAGCTGTGTGAGATGAGAAGTAGTTCCCCTTTTCTGTCCGGCAATACTAAATGGAATTAAAGTTTATTTTCTTATTTTCATATCATTTTGAAAGAAACTAGTGATATGGAAGATTTTGAATACTTGTCAGATTTGTTTTGAGGTTATTAAACTGCTTGGTACCGGAAGATTAAAGTGTCAGAAGAGAATTGAAAATGCAAATGGCCGTGCCCATGAGTATGCTGTATAATGTATTAACAACGAATTTGCGTTTGAATTCTGATATATTATTAATGGGATGTACCATAGAAAGTTTGAGTGTGACTTACGAGGAGGGAGACAGCTAATATTCATTCATGACAACTGAAAGTGGCCATTTTATTTGACATTTTTAACCAATCAGCTGGGAACAATGATGACTGATTCGTATGTAACTAACATAAGTATTTCACATGGCCTGATTTCACACGATGCAAGTGACAAATTGTTTCTGACAGGTAAATGTATATCCGGTGAAGGCAAACAAATTCACCTGTTTATCAGAGATGCATGACAAAGTTGCATTAGGCCTAACTCTCTTTTTTCTGTTCAATTGACAGGTAAAAATTGTAACTACGAAGCGATCTTTCATTTCTGTGGTCTCTGTGGTTCTGATCATAACATGACCTAGATATATTGCGATATGGGCCTGTAGGCTGTACAGTGTGCTACATATATAGATCTAGTCTTGTGTTTCTCATTTCTTTCTGCGATTTTTGTTTGTTTTGTGGTAATGTATGGCTTTTATGATTAAATAAATAAGAAATAAATATGTGATATTCTATTCTTTATCGATTCGTTCATGCATTCCTACGCCAAAAAGTAAAGCAGTTAACACTCGGGTCACGTGACTACAATTACTTGAGTATGCGTTACATTGCTCTGTATACTTGCAATCAAGGTAATTGCAGTTGGTATGTAAATATTGATAAATATATGTATCATAATAATCACAGATATCTAACCTAAATAATTATTGCAAATTAAAAAGTGATTATCTTACAACTGGCCATGCTATTTTCAAAATTCCTTTCATTTCGTTTATGTAACCATGAGGAAAGACCTCTGAGTAGAGCCGTCCCACTTTGCTACATATCCAACACCACTGCACACGTCGGCCGTCACCACCTACAATTAAACATTAACGATTATTAAAACATTTATTTGCATTTATCTGATACACTTATAATCATAAGATGTGTCAGCCATTGTTGTAGGCTTATCCTGCTTTGTTTGGACCTCTGTGACTGACTGGTTAGAGCATCACATTTTGAACTATGAAGTATCTCACTTCTGGTAAGTGCTGGTTCAAGTTCCACTGGAACCTTAGCTGATTTTAGTGAGAAAATTTGCAAGTTTACTTGCGGAAGGCTGGTAGTCTCTTCCCATAGTCAAGGAGGCCCCCAAAATGGCAATGGAGAAGTAGATTGTGTTCACATCAGAACAAATCAAACATGTTAATTAACTGATCAATTGAAATAGATGATTTTGTCTTTTCAACAAATCAACATGTGAATGAAGATGTTTTTTATTCTTAGTTTATTTTCACAGAAACTTTGAAAGTTGAAATATAATTGGGTCACCTAAACTAATAGATTATATTTCATGTCATTTTTTTTTCACATCTTCCCTTGGATGGCCTCATTAACAAGACTGTGTTAAGACTATATACAATGTATAAATATTGTACTTTGTATTTATATGCATCAATCATCTTTCATTTTACCTTTCGTAAACTGTCTACCGTCTCTGATGAAGTATTCATAATCTTTTTGCTCTGGTATCTGATTGGTTGAAGGAGAAAGTGGCTCAGACAGACCATCGTCTTCATCTACTACCCAGATATTATCTTCTAGAACACTAGCATCATGTTCTCTGTTATTAATCATGGCTATTCCCGCTATTTTGATCCTGCTGAAAGAAAAGTTGAAAATATGATTATACTTATTATATATACATGTCTACACTAGATATGGATTATTTCATATATTGGTATACATAGTATGTGATAACATCAATTTCTTTCTGATACTTCCAAGCACCCACAGGGTAAGATTTTTTTTTTTATATAACACACCCTGTTCAATAATTTTTTTTAACATGAGGCCCAAAAGGCCTTAACAGTCACCTAAGTCAAATGCATTATTTCAGTAAGAATATGTTGATCATTGTTTCATGAGAAGAAGATTTATAAAGACCAGGGCCCAGGGCCATAAAAATTGAGAATTTACTGAAGTCTGAGAATTTTCTCAACTTGGCCTGCTCAGCCAATCAGATTTCAGGATTCACCAAAGTTGAGTTAAATTTTAGACTTCAGTAAATCTTTAGTTTTATGGTTCCAGGCCCTTTTTCCGCCGCCACTTTTGTGGAAATGCTATTGGCGACACAATTGGGAATATAAATGTGAATTTGTGTCCAACTGGGAAAAATAGTTTGCACACATGTAAATCTTAATGCAATGGAATCTCTTTTTTAAATGCATTTCCCACTGTATTGATTTATTTTTCATTATGGTCACTGTCTCTACACCAAATTTGGCATTTTTGCATTAAATTGAAAAAATAAATCATGCATTTTGCATAGGGAATGGGGCCAATATCAGCCCTGTGGAAACTATAGGAAAAGGCTTAAAGATGTACCAATTTTGGGACATTTTTGGCCCCCTTTCAGGACACTAAATGGATACAGGCCTATATGAAAGCTCCTTTTCATTCATGAACATTAGGCGACCTCATATAGTTTCTTATTGCCAAGTTTGGTTCAAATTGGCCAATAGGTTCTAAGGAAGAAGTCGAAAAAATGTAAATTTTATTTTTTACTTTTTTACATAAAACATATTTTCTGTTTACTTAGGTGTCTGTGACCTTGACATTTGACCCAATGACCTTGAAGCTTCATCACAATTATCCTTAGATACACATGATACATGTACATTTCAAATCCAAACAATTTTCTCATATATGTACGTATCTTTGTATACAAAAGTTAAATTAGTAGTGGTGCCATGGGTGTCAGTCTGGAAAGCCCAGATGGGAAGTGTGCAGCTTGTGTTCGGAAGTTACTAGCATGGGTTTTTTTCCCAGTCTGGTCGCACATTTTCCGAATTTTTTACCTGATATATTTGGCACTCAACTTTTGGCCCTAGTTCTTCCTGAAGTGAATATGCATGGTTGTCCAACATCCATTTCACAATGGGTGACAGTAACATGTAGGTACCTCCTACTGAAGAGTCGGGATGTCTGTTTCAAGGTGGAGAGGATAATGTAGCAGTGGTTATATGGTGTTCCTACTAGGCCTAGCTTGTGCTACAGTGGGTTACCACTTTAGCTCAAATGGTAAAGCACTGCAGACTTCAAGACCAGGAGTCTGAGGTTGGACTCTAGATTCCAGACTCTCAGTCTATGACATTTGGCACCCAACAACAGGTAAATATAAAACTACTGTGGTATGTTACGAGTCCTGTGGATTTCTTGGGTCAAAAATCTTGTTAAGGGGGCTGGGGGAGAAAGTATTAGTGCTACAGGTGCCGGCTCCAATAGCTCATCAGTTGGTAAAAGTGTCCATCTAGTGTTTGGAAGGTCCTGGGTTTGATTCCAGGTCTAGTCGCACATTTTTCCCTGTCTGCTACACATCATGTGAAAATGATAGGTTCCTTTCAGGGTCAAACCTGTACAGACTATAATGATGAGAAGAGCTAAAGGTCAGAGACAAAGTGGTACATTGCATGAAACACTATTCACTCAACCATGATTATATATGGTTGATTGATTAGTGTTTCACACTATAGCTACTTTTCCAGTTTAAATCATAAGTAATAATTTAATACCAGAGGACTTCTTGTGTTTGCAAAATTCAGAGGTTCTAGAATATAAAATTCTGATACATGATGTACCTATACTGGTCAAGGACCAATTCTCGTCATATCTGATACAGTGAAATCTCATTATGTCAAAATCGGTTAAGGCGAAATTCAGGATATGTCAAAGTTGAAAGTCTGGTCCCGATTTTTATACGATGGTTTGTTGTAATTGTGCGCACCTAAGACGAATTTGATCGAGCAAACATTTTGAATAGATTCAAAACATTGATTGAATACATCAAACATCAGACAAAACAGTAACAATAACAAAACATTTTATTCAGTAATCAATAAACCGTAGCAAGATCGAAAATAGACTCACTCCTGTGTTCAGTGAGTGTTCACTATCTTGTTGTAATTGTGTGCATGCTCAACTATAGGTCTTTCCCCATCTCTATTTTTTCATCATGTTTGTGTGTTAAGCATTGTTTAGATAGTCTATTTGCTTTACAAAGGGCTCAATCATAGGTTGGGAGATTTTTTTATTGTGATTGACAGTGAGCGGAGTTCATTTTGCCGACGTGTGTCTCTGTTGGCATCGAGTGATAATATATATTGTGGGAATTTGGGAGCATTGGCTTAATGTTATTGATTTTAGCATAAAAATACTTACTTTCATCTGATTTCAAAAGGATTTACTTTTTCTGACCCTTGAATACACAAAATCTTAACTTTATTAGAAGCTGGGATGATGCTTTGTTTACGGAATGACGTAATTTGTAGAGTGCGCACAATTACAACATGCACACAATTACAACAAGCGGCTGTAGATATAATAATACATTAAGTAAATATTTTGGTTATCTCAAATTCCGGATATCACAAAGTAATATAGGAGCGGTCCCGTGAGTTTCGAGATAACAAGATTCCACTGTATATACCGTACTCACGTCATACAGTGTGAGTGAATCCCATAGGTGACCCCATGTTTTGATTGTATGATCATTTGGCTGTCACGTGGTTAGATTATATTTTTAGTTTATTTCCACATGCGCACGAGCGAGGGAAGCGGTTGTTGTTCTGCCTGTAACGCAAGTTTTTGTGACTACAGTACCAATTCTCGCCAACATGATTGAAACTGAATTTAAACTTAATTTCGTGTATAGGAATCAAGTTTATTTTATATTTCAATCGTGTAAATTGGAAATTGTTGTCTCCAAACATTGAAGAGGCCTCAAAACTCATAACTTGATTGAATTATTTATAGAACCTAGCACCACTGAATCCCCAGGGTCGTTGTTGACATTTTAAGAGGTCTTTGGGGGATTTCATGTATTTTATTCATTATATTGCACATATCTTACCAATATTTTCCAGAAATGTTCAGAATGAAGAATCATCTGTATTGGAAGATTCGTGTGCAGAAATGTCATGATCTACCAGCGAAACACATGCACTGACGAGAATTGGTACTTGGCAAGAATAGGTCACAGACCAGTATCACTTCAGTGTTCAACTCAGAAACTAAGAAAGATCTACATTTCCTTTCCATGCAGGTCTTCTCTTTGAGTTTGAAAGTGAAATATTTAAGAATAAAATTGAAAATTGAGAAGTGTGATTATCAATTATTATATATACAACTATGAAAGCTGTATCTATCACCTCTACTCGCAATGAATCATTAGGTCTACCGACTGAACTTCTTGATCTGATTTATAGACCTACACTTGCTACAGCAGCTGGCTCCGAGATGGGTCATCTTTACCCAGCGGTAAACACCGGCCGATAGACCGAGATATATTCATTTTAATGTATTTTCTGTGTTTACAAATCATCAACTTACCTGGAAAAAAAATATATCTAACCTATGAGAGGCTAAAATAGAGCTGTCATGCTGCGATAGGCCTAATAATCGATGTTAATTTCTACCGGAAATACTGGCGAGTACATACAACACTAAGTCAAAAGTCCTGATCCGGATCTTTCATCGTCTTCAGTAAGTGTGGCGGATACATGTATGTTTGGATGAGTTGGTCCAATCAATCAATCAATCAACAGATAAATAAATAAATAAATAAATAAATAAATAAATAAATATAAAACTACGATAGGTGCGAGTGTCTGTGTGTATATGTGTGCATGTAGATCTATGCATCAAGTTCAACTATTGGAATTCATTTTAGCGTTGTATACCCGAGGATTTTCTCCCCTGGTTATTTTATTAAAATTTCCAGGTCTACAGTGTGAATAATGAATGGTACGAAAATGTCCATTATATATTTGTGTATATTGCAGTATGGAATAAAAATGAGTGTTTTTCAAAACATAAGATTACGTGAAAAAAAATGCCGCTGCAATCGACGGTCTAAGAATTAGCATCTTTAAAACAATTCTTACGAAAAAAAAAACAACAACAACAAACAATCAAAGAAACAAACAAAGGAGATATTGTAATAATAAACTATACACCCATTTCATAAAAAAATGCTCACTAAAATAGCATCAACAATGCGCATAAAAACCAAGAAACAAAGCCAAACCAAACGAAAAATATAGTAGGCTATTCCGCTAAATAAAAATCAAACATGGTATATTATGGGCCTATACCTGGGAATTTTCGCTTTTTACGACAGAAAACGGATTCATCCCGTCTCAAATTCGCCCTCAATCTCAATAGTTTCATGAAGGGCATGTATGTCATTGCCATGGTTATTTAGTTTGAAATTTTCGCTTTCTCTTTAAATTCGTCCTTTCATCTGAGGGCGAAAAGGACGAAACTTAAACGATAGCGAACATTTCCAGTTATACAGTATTTTACTAATTGTACATCTACTGTTTTATCCGTTTTGTTAATTCCAAAAAGGGGGCCTCCATCCGTGGTCTAGTAGTTAGAGCATCGCGCTTTGAACCGTGAAGTCTCTAACCTCTGGTCCGTGCAGGTTCGAGTCCCGCTCACGGAACCTAAGCTGATTTTTGTGAGAAAGTTTGCCAGTTTATTTGTGGAAGACCGGTGGTCTCTTCCCGGGTACATTGTAACCGGGTTGTCTCCTCCACCAATAAAAATTAACTGACCACCACCATATACTGACCGAAAAATTGTTGAGTGTGGCGTAAAACCCTATTCAAAATCAAATTTAATTCCAAAAAGTAACTGTGTTTGTACCACGTGTTTCTGGATGCAAAGCCAGTTTTTTTATTGTATGTGCATATATTACATTACATACATACTGATTTAGCAAATGTTGATTTAATTCTTATAACCGACTATAATGTACAGGTACTGACTAACAAAATGGAAGATAGATATTTACTAAACGTTTTCTTCTATTGTTCTGTAGTTTTCTCCCCATACACACACGCATCAAAAAGTTTGGAATGGCCCCCTAATGCTGCATGGGATGTGAAAAAGTTTTGATATTTCCCCTCTTACACGTGCAATGCATTTCCAACACAAATAAAAAAAACCGGCGAAAAATTTTACTTCATCTAATTGTTATTTTGAAATTCAATAGATCGTTATAGAACATTGGAATCTTATCTATGTTATCCATAGAAATTGAAATAATAAGGAATTATATTTTCTTGTATACGAAGAGAATTTGCAGATGTAATCATTGAAACCTGAACCGAACCTAATGCTATGTACAGCGACTACTTTGTGTCTAACTCAGTACGTGGCAGAACCTCCAAAATGATTGCCGTTGTGTGTGCGATATGCCTGGCCATCGTGTCTAAAGTTGAGGTATGTATATATATCACAGAGACATATGTCTCAGGTGTAACATTAATTTGTTTTAAATTTTGCGAGTACCGAAATAGTTGAAAACTTTCGATATTACTACATCACAGAAAAATTGGTTTTGGAAAATTTGTTTACGTGGCACAAATAAAAAAACAAGCATCCATTTTAATTTTGGTGCAAAAATTCTTGAAAATAAGAAAGAGAATTCCGTTGTAAGTCTCTAGAATTCCTGTAAATCAGTTGTAAAGCATAACTCAATACGTGGCAGAACCTCCAAAATGATTGCCGTTGTGTGTACGATATGCCTGGCCATTGTGTCTAAAGTTGAGGTATGTATGTATCACAGAGGCATATGTCTCAGGTGTAACATTAATTTGTTTTAAATTTACGAATACCGAAATAGTTGGGAACTTTCGATATTACTACATCGCAGAAAATTGGTTTTGGAAAATTTGTTTACGTGGCACAAAAAAAAACAAGCATCCATTTTAATTTTGGTGCAAAAATTCTTGAAAATAAGAAAGAGAATTCCGTTGTAAGTCTCTGGAATTCCTGTAAATCCGTTGTAAAGCATAACTCAATACGTGGCAGAACCTCCAAAATGATTGCCGTTGTGTGTACGATATGCCTGGCCATCGTGTCTAAAGTTGAGGTATGTATATATCACAGAGGCATATGTCTCAGGTGTAACATTAATTTGTTTTAAATTTTACGAGTACCGAAATAGTTGAGAACTTTCGATATTACTACATCACAGAAAAATTGGTTTTGGAAAATTTGTTTACGTGGCACAAAAAAAAGAAAAAGAAAAAAAAAACATTTTAATTTTGGTGCAAAAATTCTTGAAAATAAGAAAGAGAATTCTAGGTCTCTAGAATCCCTGTAAATCCTTTGTAAAGCATTGTTATATAGCAATAAGGCCTATTTGAACTAGGCAAATTCCCTCTACCAATTAATATTAAAATAAGAATGATTACATTTTGAGCAAAACTTCATTTTCCCCCCTACAATAAATAAATTAGCGCACAAGATATATCATTTAGCACACTTGTATAACATACCTTGGATTAAATATATCAAATGTATATTAGATGAATTCGGCTTGTCCTGTTTGTGGATCACACAACAAATTTAAGATGTAACCTGGATTAAGAGAGTTCTCGCTGATCAAAATTTACAGAATTGGAATACTATTGTTATTAATTCTCCAAAATGTATTAATTATAGAATTTACAAAGAATCCCTTGAACTAGAAAAATATCTTATGAAATTACCCCGAAAATTTGCAATAAACTTATGTAGATTTAAAGTCAATAATTTCAAACTTCCGGTTGAAGCGGGAAGATGGAACAATATTCCCCGTGATCAATGATTTTGTACACTTTGCAATGCGCATAAAATTGGTGACGGATTCCATTACTTATTCGAAGGTATAATCAGTATCATGTTATACAAGGTAGAATTACGTTCTTGTCAAATACATTAACAAACAGACCAGATATTGTCAAATTAAAAAAAACGTATTAAATGCTAACAACTCTGGTTTATTAAAGAAAATATGTAAATTTTTTTTAATTTTGAAAAGAAATCTAGATGCTTACACTAGTAGTTAAAATATTGTGAATTATTTCATATTTGAAATTTTACAATTATATGACTATCTGTTATCTATATTATTATCCAACCTCCTATCTACAGTGTATGTTTGTACATTTAAGAGAATAAAACCATTGTCATTGTCATTGACACAAAGTTTCAGGTAACCTTAAAAAATCGAATTTCTGATATAAAAAAAATTGAATGTCTGATATAAAAAATTCGACTTTTCTTATATAAAAAAATCACCACTATTTCCTGATATCGAAATTCTGATAGCAAAAATTCGATTTTTTTTATATCAAAAAATAATTTTTTTATATCAGAAAATAGTGAATAAATACTAAAACGGCGACCCATATAACTGGCAAACTTTCTAGAAAAAAAATCAGCTTAGGTTCCAATGGAGCTCGAACCAGTACTGACAGGAAGTGAGAGACTTCATGGTTCAAAGCGCGATGGTCTAATCATCGGCACCATCACATGCTTAATTAAGTTACTCTATCAACCAACGTTTCTGTAACATCTACATTGAACTCCTAACGCCGCTATTCTGCTAAATACCATTTTGGCAATATCTAAAAAGTAAATTTAGTTTACTTATCACATACCTTTATTTTATTACCATGGTAACTGGCACTTCCATAACATGTAACATTGAATTCGTAGATTTAATACCAGAAGACCCTTAAATACTTTTTTTTCATAACAATGTCAAAGTCTCGATCAATCATAGGCGTTTATATTGTTACTCTAGCAACAATAACTTCAATAACATTTACCATTGAATTTCCATTGTCAAAATACCCCTGCATACCAGTTTTCAGAATTTGTATTCTGACAATATCTAAATTTGAACCAATCAGTGGCCTAAGTTTAGTTACCATGGTAATCTACATTTTCGTAACATCTGCATTTGAATTTAAAATATCAAAACACCCCTATCTGTTTTGTTTTGTTTTTTTGTTTTTTTTCATGAAATCTACGATAAAATTTGTTTAATTATCGCCCTTGATTGGAACTTTTCAGATCTAATACTCAGGGCGTCTGAGTGAGTCAAGTTATCATTACATTAATAAACCCCTCTATACTATTTTTCAACAAAATATCAAAACACCCCTATCTGTTTTGTTTTGTTTTTTTTGTTTTTTTTCCATGAAATCTACGATAAAAATAAGATGTATTTATTTGTTTAATTATCGCCCTTGATTGGAACTTTTCAAATCTAATACTCAGGGCGTCTGAGTGAGTCAAGTTATCATTACATTAATAAACCCCTCTATACTATTTTTCAACAAAATCTGACATTATAAAAATCGTTGCCTTTCAAGAGTTATTTTCCAGAGTATACTCGTGAACCGAAAATGGTGTCTTCCTATTCCATGTGGATACTGTTTTTAACTCGCGTATTGCACCGTTAACACTCGTTTCCTACGTTTCCATTTCTAACCTCCTCAAATGTAAACTAGTCACATTTTTATAATGGTTACTCACGTTAATCCAAAAATATCAATTTGCTGCCAAATGCTTATGTGACAAAGGCTTGAATGGTACTTATATTTACCTGATAATACTTTTAAATATCCATGCACGAGATACACAATTATTTCTTGAACACCACTTCCATAAGCCCATGTGAAGTATATTGGTCAATCATGTTTCCAAACGAAAGATAAATCCGAACGAATTTTTATTCAGCCATTTGAGGGCATTTAGAATGCATATTTACAGAAGCTTATGTATTCTGATGAATTATCAACATAACATTCACAATCGTAAAAAAAAAAATCTGTGAGAAACATACATTTAAATTCGATTTCTTTGTAATTTTCTATCTCACCGATCAGGACGCAGCACCATAAAGCTTGAAAATTTACTCAAATCAGAAGATATTCTGGGCCCGAAGTCACCAAATATACTCAGTACTCAAGCTCAACTAACTATTTATGATTTTAAGGCTAAAACATGCAAAATTTATTCTGTAACTTGACATGTTTGTATATTGACAGCATACAGTTGTTAATAATCATCAAAATTATTGCTCATTTGAAGAAAACTTCCGAAATTATTAAAAAATAGTTGAGTACGTACTCAAATTTTGAGTACTGTACTCAACATATTTATTCATTTTTTTTACAGGAAAATCATAAATGTGACGCAAAATGTTCTATCTAAATGATGTAAAATAATATGTTTCCTAATCACTCTAACCCAAAAGTTTTATAAACAGTTATATAGTCAAAATAATGAAATAAAAGTTGAGCTTGAGTATTGAGAAAATTTGGTGACTTCGGGCCCAGAACATGGCTTGCTCAGCCAATCAGATTTCAGGATTAGCCAAAGCTGAGTTAAATTTTAGACTTAAGTAAATCTTTAGTTTTATGGTGCCAGGTCCTATCATTCCGTTTTCCCTTGCTGGAGGAAGTGACTGTGTCAGTTGGTTATATAGACTGGCTGAAAAAGAATCTGTTTCATCTTTTGTCCATATTTTGGTCAAATAGCAATCTAGTGAAAGGTTTGAAATTTATTTCTAACAATTCTGATTGAACTACATCCATAATCAAATACTCCCGAAAACTAAATGTTTGAATCGTGGAGAATTATCTTTCCTATGTACATTGTAAAGTCATGGCTCGGTGAGGGACTGGGTATACGACCCTCCTGAAATAGCATTTATGAAAATAATTTCTTCAATGATTTTACATCTACAATTGAGTAAAGGATGAAGCTTTTTAAATTTCAAATTTTATTTAATTTTTTTACCAAAAAAAAATATTTGGATTTTTTCTACTTTTACTTTATAACAAATAAGAGCTATACACAGACAAAAAATATTTCAATATATTTTGTGAAAATAAGTTTAGGCGCAGTGTGGTACTCATACACAAATAGTAAGGTTGAGTTAATCAAGTGCCAAACCCGGGTTTCTCAAGCAATTTTCACAAATTATAAAGGGATCTAAGAATTTTTATGTCTGTGTATATCTCTTTTTTGTTATTGTATATTAATCTAAGTAATAAAATAGGGGAAATTGAAAGAAAACACAGTTAATGCCCCTTTAAGAATTTGATTACCTAAAAACTTCGAAAATCGTTCGGAAATACCTTTCCAACCAGTAGCTAGCATGGTTTTACCTGAGATAAAGATGTACCAATCGAACACTCTTCGATATACATGTATATACCTTTGATAAATAAATGTGTTGACAGTGAAATATTACCAGTGCATTATATATTATGTGTTATAGGCAGGGAACCTGACTGTTACCCACAAAGTGTTTTTAGACGTGCAGATAGCAGGTAAAGATGTTGGCAGGATTATGATTGGACTTTTTGGTCAGGCTGTTCCTTTGACAGTACAAAACTTTATCGAATTGGCGGATGGAAATAGAGGTTATGGTTACAAAGGAAGCAAGTTCCACAGAGTGATAAAAGACTTCATGATACAAGGTATTGTTTAGGGGTTTCATTTCACAGGTTGTAAAGTTCACGGTTTTCTCTCTCTCTGAATACGATCTCGGTTTGTTGAAATCACGGATCGGGAGTAGCATACAATAACATCAAGTCCTGAAAAGACATCCCATAATATTACGTATGCTTAAAACAATATCTGGTCCTGCAAAGACATCTCAACATATATTGTGTAGGCATAAAACAATATCAGGTCCTGCTAATAGAGTCCGTAATAGTGATTAACTCAACCATGCTATATGTATAAAAATGATTAATACCACAATGGACCTGATTTTATTTTCACAAAGTATATAGGAATATAAGATTTTTTATGCCTTTGTATAACTCTAATTTTTTTATTGTACATTAAGGACAAATAGTGAAAGTAGAAAAAATTGAAATATCGTTTTGGTAAACACAGCAAATGCCCCTTTAAGCTAATTTACATACACACAGTTTAGTATAGACTACATACTACCCGAAGTAAATACTGTGGTCGTCTTGATATACTTGTTTTTTTGGCAATTTACCATTTCAAATGTGATTGTACTATACAAGAATAAAGGGAGATGTAATATTAATATATATATATAAACTTTATCATATCGTTGTACTTATCAACCAAGTCTATGTAAGACATTATTTTTGTAAAGATATAGCAAAGATATACACATGCAATAGAACTCTGTTGAAAGATTAATTTCATAAGTTAGAGATAATTTAGTCCAGATACTTGTCCAATAGCGGCAATGTAAACGTTTTCCTATATATCACATTTTTCTAGCGAGAGTTGGCCAATAAATAATACACGAATCTGTTCAGCGTCTTTGTCGCAATCAGGAGATAAATGAAAAACGTAGGCTTGGCAATGGGTATTTTGTTGTTGTTGTTGTTGTTATTGTTGTTTTGTTTTGTATTACGCCACATTCAACAATTTTAACAGTTATATGTTGACGGCCAGTTTTTAATGATGGAGGAGAGAACACGGTTACAATGTACCCGAGAAGAGACCACAGGCCTTCCGGAAGTAAAGTGGCAAATTTTCTCACAAAAATCAGTTTAGGTTCCTGCGGGACTCTAACCTGCGCTGGTCAGAAGTGAGAAGTTCCTGCGGGGGACTCTAACCTGCGCTGGCCAGAAGTGAGAAACCTCGTGGTTCAAAGCGCGGTGCTCTAACCATGAATTCGGCCACGGAGGCCCCGCCATGAGCATTTTTTTTTTTGGTAATATGTGCATATTTCTACCACATCAGTTTTGCAATGAATGGACATTGAAATCTAAACTTATTATGCATGTACTTTTCAGGATGTCTCTAATTACGAGTACGGTATATCATAGTACAAATTAAAATTATGCTGATTCAGCATTTTCAATTCTTAACGCATATTATGTTACTGTACTAAAATGTAAAAAAAAGTGTTTATAAATCAAATAAACACCAATCAGAATAATATTACATTTAAAAACTTCCGCTTTTTCTAGACTTTTTTTTTTTTACCAACCAACCAATTCCAGTGATATTCAGTTGTCTCTACTTCATAGGTATACGGGATGATCTGCCAAGGCAGGTTCCACTGTATAGACCAAAGCGTATTACTTGTATGTTTGTTCATTACAGTAATACATGGTATTTTCATTTTTTTACCATATCAAATAATATTCAGATAATTCTAAATGATACGTTTTAGAAAAAAAAATCACCATTTACAACGACAATCAAATTCTGATGTTGTGTTAATGTTGTATTATATTTCATTCATATGAACATCTTTTAGGTGGTGATTTTGTCAGTAAAGATGGCTCGGGAAGCAAAAGTATATATGGTCATTTGTTCGATGACGAGAACTTCAATTTGAACCATTATGGAAGTGGATGGGTTAGCATGGCTAGTGCTGGTAAGTAGCTGAAGATTTTACCTCCGGGTTATTTTCGTCCTTATACAACAGAAAACATACTCACTCTGTTTTAATTTCACCCCAAATCACTATAATCCCATGGATGACATCCATGTTCGTGCTTCGGGTATTTAGCTAGAAATTTTCGCTTTTCATTTTAAATTCGGCCTCTCATCTAAGGGCGATAATGGCGAGAAATAAACGGGATACAATAGTATACAACACGTGTACAATATTATAATAATTTAGGTCGTGATTTTACTTAGACGATTTTGTAAAGCATCTGTTTTCGTTGGTTTGTCTGTTTCTTGTTTTACACCTGCCAATAATTTTTCACTTATATGGTAATGTCACCAGCTTTTGGTGAAGTGCCACAAAATTTGACCTGCGCTATGGACTGAATGCCAATGCAGTGAGGGTTCATTTACGTGCCACACCTGCCGTGACACGTGACCTCGGTTTAAATTTTCATCCGAAAAAAACATGACTTTCACTTCGTATGCTGAGCGCATGGCAAACAAACACTAACATTCAGTTTAAATAACTTTTGTATGACCTGATACCCTGGACCTTCTGTTGTGAGTCGAACGCCTTACCACTAGCAAGCGTTAGCACTTGTTTAGCAAGGCCTAACATTCCAACATAAAAGTAAAATTCAAGGTATATAATGCTTGTAATATTGTCATTTAAAATTGTACAAAATTGCATATTCACATACTAGTAATATATATTCTTTTTAATTCAAATGTATATGAATTAATTTACACTAACAAAGTCGTTTTTTCACATATAGGGCGTAATACAAATGGATGCCAGTTCTTCATAACTTCTAAGAAAACCGCTTGGTTGGACGGTCGACATGTTGTATTCGGGAAAGTCTTAGATGGAATGAAAGTTTTCCGTACTATAGAAGACCAACCTGTTACTGAACCCAAAGCTGTACCAGTGGATGACATCGTAATAGCAGACTGCGGTGTCATAAAAGTCGATCACCTATTTGATGAAACACCAACATCGTCTAAGGAGTAAAATCTGACGTTATTTTTGTAATCCCGTATTTTTTTTATCACCAACGAATTGGTTTTTTTTTTAAGTGAGTGAAATTATTTTATGATATTAATTGTAAAAGAGACAGAGAGACTGCTTTGAAAAGTCACATTCCGAATTCTGCAATTTATGATAAATATTCATCATTGTCTTTCGAGCTGATTGAAGTATAATTGTGATGTATTGCATTATTTTGTTTGTACAGAGGCTCCTAGTGTGATACTTACCATGATAAATCCAAACTTCTCATTCATATCCAACAGAAATACATTGTATATGGAACTCTTTAAACCGAGTCTAAATCGAAATCTTCATGTTTGTGATTTATTCATTATACTATAGCCATATATTATATTAGCAGTTTTTGTCGATCAGTGCATCGTCAGTATGGGGTAATGGATGGGAATATGCTTTATCAGTTTTTAAAATGCTTGTAAACTCATTTACCCCTAGAGACACATTTGGACTGGTCTAGGTCATTGATTTACAGTAGAGTCCATTGTTTTTCAGGGGTTGATGAGTTAACGAGCTCGTAATGATTTTTTAATTACCAAAGCATGGTATTGGCCATGTCATTGGTAACTATTATTATAATCAAATATAATTTTAATGGACATATGTCAGGGATTTTCCACACTCTTTTGGACATTGGGTCCGGACCCTTTGGATTGGAAATTATAGCAACATTTATTGAAATTCGGAAATATGAAATACACAAAATATGAAAAATTCCAAACACTATTCAAATTCATTTGTCATTTGACTTCAATTGGGAAATGTCGACTTCAAATTGGGAAAAAAATGCCTTTTTTGCCTTGGGAATGCGGCCTGATTTCGGCCCCTACATTAGGTTGGAAGATTCCTGTATATGTCACTTGAATTTCAAATACAACATTGGTCAGTGATAGTTGATGCCATAGAGGTCCAACATTCGACTGAATTAAAAATTTTGAAGTGTTAATTTATAGTTTGAATATACAATTAAACAAACAAACAAAAACACTCAGGGTTTGATGAACTTCACCTATCATATCACAAAATGTTCACTACTGCTGCACAATGACGAGGGAAAAGTGGATATGTTTATCTCTTACCCCTTTCACCCCTAAATTTTAAATGGTATTCTCCTGTCTGTTGTTTAGACCGGTCTATTCTGATTTGTGGGGATGAAAGGGTTAAAGGTAATCGTCTTCTGTAGCATCAGTTTGTTTATATGATTAGTATAGTATTACCCATATTAGATTTAGACTTAGTACCTGGTAATATCATTTAGTATAAGTCCTCTAAAGTTTCACCTCAAATGAATTTAATTTTCTGCTATGAATAAACTTTAACATTTTATTTATTTACTTTGTTGTTTATCATCTCAAACTTCCGGATCGTCTATGGTCATTTAATTATTTCGGTTGAAATTAAACTATTGAAAAGCACAGGTGTACTATAAAACTTGTAGTTTTTAATGCAAATTTACTTAATTGTTCATACGTATCAGTATGACAATGTACCACAACGAATTTGGGCGGTCTAGTGGCAGAGCGTTGGACCTGCAAGAGGAGGGTCTGGAGTTCGATTCTTTACACGGTGTAATAACTGAGAGGCTGAAACGATAATGACGGTTCGGATAAGTTCGGAAGAAGAAGTAAAAAGTCACGGGTTCTTGTCACTGTAACGTTTGCTCTGGATGAATAGAAAGTAAACATATTTCAGTTTATTGTAAGTTATATTTATTAATTATTCTTAACATGTAAACATAACAAAAGACTCAGGAACAACATGAAAAATAAAATACAGCGGAATGCATATCACAAGAATGGTCAAATATTATTTACAAAATGCCGATTAAAATGTAATCTACACAGATACACCATTTTGCTGACCACATTAACTAGATCTAGATGGGCTACACTGGTAAAACCATATTGGTTGCTATACTCCCACATTCAAATGTTATGACAGAGACTTGAAACATGAGATATTTTCCAAGAAACTACCCACACTAAATATACATTCATTCAAACACTGAAAAACAAAGTGACCGTGTTTTTGCCGTTATTAAATACAGTATATACACGTGATATTGGACATTAGATGTAGTTATCGAACACACGTGTTTATTGAACACGGTTTGATCATGCAGACACGAAAATGTGTACTGTTTCTGTCAATAAACTGAACCACAAAATTGTCTTACATTCTGATGTGTTCTTGTGACATGCGGCATTTTCGCGTCCTGTTTATGATCGCCAAGGTCATATTGCTATGAACGATTTTCAACCTTGATGATTTGATACATGCGATTTAAGGAATACTGTCAAACCCACGGTTTGTTTGACCCCCAAGTTTAACATTGTTTTGGACTGATTCCTTATCCTTATTACAACCACAAATACCGCACACATGTGTGAATATTTTGTCTAGCGGACGTAAGGAGTGGCAACAAAGAGGCAGAAAGTCCCAATTTTGTAATTTCTTTGGTAAACAGTGTGGACAGTTGGACTGGATAATGTTAATAATAACAATTAATACAATTAGGAATAATAAGGGAATTCCAACAGCCATCATTACCGTACTACCGGCGAGGGATAATGCAAAGATAAACCCTGGAAATAGAAAAAACACAGTTATCAAATAAATTATAGAAAACCATCGGTATTTTGCGGTGGTGTTCCCCAGAAGTTTCGCTAGTTTTATGGGTGCTTTTCTTGTGAGTGGAATCGGATAAAACATTATCGTTCCCGTGAGGTTGAAGAATAAATGGCACAATGCCACATGAAGAGCAACAGGGATACCTTCCTTCGGTTGAGCCAACGCAGCAAGAATACCGGTTAGAGTCGTTCCAATATTTGCTCCGAGTGTAAGTGGAAACATGCGGTCCAATGATATGACGCCAACACCCACGAGAGGAGTTAGTGTGGAAGTAAATATTGAACTGCTCTGTAAGATCATCGTCATACCTAGAAAATATACATAAAAAAGAAATTATTTTTTATCTTTTAATTTGTTGTTTACCTTATAAATTTCTCTTAGATTGATTTACAATACATTTAGATTTTTTTTTTTTTTTTGGCGTTGTATAATACAATTTTCCTTTTGGAAATATATATATTTATATCAAATTCGAGATCAACTGATGAAGTCTTATTGACAAAATCTTAAGCTTTTGTTTTGGCCTCTTTTGTTTAAAAAAAACTATAACTTTTGTATTGGTGTTTATTGGTGTACTATATTGATATGTATTTTGACATCAAATCACAAAAAATGTGTAATCTAGCGATACGAAGATACTTTGGTTTCGGATATACCTGTTCCCACGAGAATTGCAACATATCCAGTTAGGAAAGCCAGTTTTCCTGGAAATTCTGCGTTTAGGATCTTCTTTACAACACGTGAAACAGATCCCTTGAGCAGAGAGTTCAAAATCTTTACAATGCAGATCAGCAAAATAACGATCATGACCAAAGATATGGCTAGCAGTAGAAATCCTGCAGCATTATCGGAAAGATCTGTTTTAGCAAATAAGTTGTCGCCTGAAATGAAAAGCAGCGTTACTCATCTGTTTCACTTGATGTGGATCTTTTTAAAAATGAAAAAAAAGAATACTGTAATGATGCTTTATTCGCCAAGGTTTAATTTCACTAAATTTGCAGTCGAATAAAACGCCACAAAACTCGTAAAATATAATACATTGTGAAATTTTATAAAAAGAATAACACTTCTGTGAAATTTAAGCGAAATTTAGAACCTGCGAACTAGTTCTGATCAGAAAACCTGCCAAAATTTTCTCCCTGCATAATTAAAAAAATTGGAGATGACATTATGCACCCTGGAAAAATGTTAAACGCAAAATGACATTATATTGAAGACACGAATAAACAGTGCACTCAGCATTACACTAGAATTTGTTTTGAACCTTTTGCGATGAGGCCAATTTTATTACATAAGATCTGCATGCCATATGCAAATTTCCAAATAATCTACATCATATTTCATTTCAATAGCAGTTTGATACTCACACCTTCCTATGTGGAAAGCCTTTAACATTTCATGCGTTTCATTATACTGTAAAAATGAATGAATGCCATCACTATCGTTACCGCTTACGAAGTTCATATTATGTAATTTTAAATCAATCACTTCTGTTTGGTTTATATTATCTGAAAGAAAAATAATTTCAAATCATAAAATGATGGAGTTTAACCGTATATGGGGGGGGGGGGGGCAATAAAGTTCATGGTTGATTCGTATTTGGAATCTTGTAACATTGTTAGAATGAAATACAGGTATCATTATTATAGAAACTTATCTAGTATAATTTGATCTATAACAATTATTATTTTGTCCATCATCATCATGATTATTAATATCATCGCCATCATCATAATCATCATCATTATTATTATTAATATCATCGCCATCATCATCATCGCCATCATCATCATTTCATTATTATGATTATTAATATCATCGCCATCATCATCATCATCATTATTAATATTATCGCCACCACCATCATCATCATTCATTATTTGTGACCATTCATCTATTCAGTAACGCTAGATAACAAAGTTACTTACTTAGAGGGAAGTCGTGTTTTATGTGATCAGTGATGTTAACGGGGACGTGATTGTATTTGCACCATCTCTTGAGGATTGTGTTGTCGGTGGCGCCCTCTTTATTTATGGCAATATCGGTAATTATGTCTTTGTTAACCTTAAAATGTCGATAAAAAAGCGTTTGATTTCTCACTTGAGTACAACAAGGAAATATATGTATGAAAAGTATGGCAAAGAATTTATCTACAAAGTTTTCCTTAAATCGAAAAAAAAATTCATTTTTCAAAACAAAAATCCTAAATCAAGCAGTAGATCTAACGTCAATATAAATAGAAAAATCATATATTTAGAGGCTTTTTAATCATTCATATTTTTTCAACTCGATATACATTGTTCTGTTCACCTCACTAGGTAGACCTGATTGCGTACAATAAACATAATATAACACAAAACAAAATGTTAACCTTTTGATACCTGACGAAAATAGTACTGAAAAACCTTATATCTAGCGGAGCACGCTAGTCTATTTTATAATAAGGTTAGATTAAGTTATTTTTTATAAGAAACCATGATCAATAAAAGTAGCGTGAGGATAACTCCCAAAGAGGGGAACACATGTTCACGATAACTGCGGTCCTGAGTGGCAAAATGATACAGATTCCCGTAAAAACATAGACGTCGTCAAAGTAACTGGTTGTTCCGTGACGTCATTTTCCAGGAATCAATATCATTTTGCCGTTCAAAGTTATCGTGAAAAGTCTATTGAATAAAACCGTAGTTTCTCAACACGTACCTTTACTATAAGATCTGTAAATGGTTTTGTAATAACTTTTAGCATGTCCTTGTCGTGGTCGGCCGATTCGCTGATATGAAGAGTATCCACAATTGCCCCTGTGACGTAATACAGATAATGGGAGGCAATTTCAATCGGAAGTAGAATTATAACTGAGAGCCAGTTAAACATATCGTGAACTGTTGCGCCACCAAATGCCTTTCGAAACTCCTCTCTGTTAGATGACTGAGCCAAGGAAACGATGGTGTTAGTAACGGATGTTCCAATGTTTGCGCCCATAATCATCGGAATCGCAGATTTTACAGGTATAACTATAAATAAAAAGATTTTGAAACTTCCTGTAATAAAGTTCATCTGCGTCATTTTTGTTTATAACTCTTACATTATCTAACTTATTTGGATGCCTTAACAGTTATAAATAGGATGCCACAATGTTTAACCTATGCTAAAACTTATGCTAATATTGTAACGGTTTCTTACGCTCCACGTGAAAATGGTCCTCACTCATTTTCAAGCCCCATACATAATTTGCCTTTTATCGAATTTTAACAAAACTTTGATTCACAAAAATACAAAAATGTGAGGTTTTGATACTCATGTGGTAGAACTTACATTGCAATCTATTCATTATTTCAGGAGAAATACGTTATTCTTCGCGAGGTAAACATCATTTCTGTCTTTGTTACAAAGATAATTAATGGATCTGTGACGTAATACATAAACACCATTATAAAACCATCGATACCTAAATAATTTATGAATGTCAACAAACAAAAATATTATCAACATTAGTCCCCAGACTCCTAGGGTAAAACATGACATTCATTTATTTTGGCTGTCTTCCAAATTCAGAGGACAAAATGCAGAATTACTAATGATATATAGTAAAATTCATTTTGGGGAGCATACTTATGGCCAACTAAAAAAATTATATTTTCAATAAGAAACGATATGCTAAAACATGTTCCAACGCAAAATCACACCTTACTTTTCGTTCCAGCCATCGTTACAATAATTGATGTTGTCGTTGAAGAACTCTGCAATAGCACAGTTGCTAAAACTCCCAACATCAAACCAGCAATGGGATTTGAAAGGATTTTATTTTGTTGGAATGCTTTTCCAGCTACCTTCCCTGAAGTAAACGAAAGTCGACATAATTTCAGAAATCAAACATCATACAGCGTTTAAAAAATAATGTATTTGTTTGTGAGAAAAGAAAATGCAATAAAGGATGAGCATTATATCGATTTTATGTAAAAGAATTTCTCAGTACATTAATTAAAGGTATCTTAAATCACATCCTGTTTGCAGTTGCACAAAGTTACACAAAACCGGTGTTGTCAATGATTTAGGTTTAGATAAATACATGTAGTAACCTGTATATAGAACTTGTCGCTAACTAATGTATATCAGGATCAAGATCAAATCTTACAGCATTACATAAAAATCCATTGAGTCAGAAGTACACAATGGAACATATTCTCTCCTTCTCTCTGCTGATATCAGACTGTGACAAATTTCTTTCCAAATAGAACTATAACCGAAAAAGTGTATATGCCATTAAATGAAACAGAGAGAGAGAGAGAGAGAGAGAGAGAGAGAGAGAGAGAGAGAGAGAGAGAGAGAGAGAGAGAGAGAGAGAGAGAGAGAGAGAGAGAATTTTATTAAATACTTTAAAAAGACGAACCTCCAACAAGCTTGAACGCATCACTCAGGAAACCAAGCGCACAAATAAACAGATAGAGAAAGCCAAATACTGATACTATTTTGATGATTATCAAAATGGTTTGCTTCAGTTTTTGTCCTCCTGATAATTCTGAAAGAGAAGTTTCTATACTTCAGTACTGCTGATCAATAATCATAACTTTTGATTAGGATATTTTGAATGAAGGTTATTTTACCTTTAACAATGATTAATGCCTCATCGATGGTTTATTTTATGAACCTATCAAAAGAAAAAACCAGGTAAAATGTCTAGATGTTGACGTGTATCTGACAAAGTATGGATACATACGCGATTTAGATAATTACATAACACCATCTTCTAATCAGAAGAATATATTGCCCAAAAATATCTACAATATACAAAAACGTTTATCTCGGGGGGAGGTGTTTTGAAAAAATGTCTTACCTGACCATTTCGGTCCATCCTCGCCCTTCAGAACAATTTCCCATGGGTCTTCCATTTTCTCCTCTTTTGTTTCTATGCAACCGGCCTCGTTTTTATTTTCTGTAGGTGGAGGATAATTATTTTCTGTTCCAGAAATCTAAATGTAAACTTTTACATTATCAAACATGCAGCTTACTTACAAATGCATTTACAATAGCAAAATTTGCCAACATGTAGTTGCAAATTCAAACATTTGAAAATTACCTTTGAATTACCACTTAAAAATATAACTAATTAAAAGTAAAATAAAAATACAAAAAATAATTATATTTTCTAAGAACTTACAACTTCAAGTTCATGTTTCATTGCGTACGACATCCTGTCAGTTTTCAGTTTGTCATTCAAATTTCAACCATGTCCTGATGTGAAAAAATAAATCTTACAGTCTTTATATACCCAATACCCATTTGTAACACTCGTGCATATCACGTTCACTACGAGTGAATACGATTTGCTAATGATGGTCATGTGATTTAACTTACAAGTACATTCAGAAAATATCCTATATGGATTACAGAAATATATGTAGCTATAGACTTGGTGATACTGGTATTTTGGAGATGGAAAATAATTTTGAAGCGGATCTTCATTATTCGTACAGTAATGTGGTGAATTACTGTCTGAACGGTATAGGTAATGTTTAATGTAATGAAGACATCTATGGCAAAATACTTATAAAACAGTGAGGTTTTTTTCGCAATAATTCAATATACATTGTATATGTATTATAGTATATTTTATCATAGTAGTAGATACAGTTTTCAGATTCGGAACAATATTTCTATAATTTTAGAATTATTTTTTCTTTTCCTTTTCCCGGATTTTTTGTTTGGTTTTCATCCTTTTCCTGACAGAATAACTAAATTTGAAATTTATTTGAGTAGAATTGTTTATAATTCTACAAGTAACAACCGATCAAAGGTCATTAATGACCGTTTTCTTTTTAATTCTTACAAGTTATCTAAGTTCATTAGGATTAAATTGGATCATATGGCACTTTTGTGCGTATGTTGCACATGCTCTACCTGGCTGAAATGAAAACTTTTTTTCGGATTATAATTGTAAGATATGTTCCCCACATAGTCCCCACATAGGCCATATCGCAAAGATTCATAAATTGACAAAATTCACCCATCTACCAAAGCTGTATATCTGATCGAAATATATTAATCCTGAATGAAGAAATGAAAATCAACAAAAGGGAGTAATTATTAAAATACGGGTGATAGGAGGGTTATTTTGTACGCAACACTCCATCTGTATACCTGCACTATATACGGGGAGCCTAGTTGAATAAATGAGGAAGATCTGGCACGGGAAAAGCAAAAGGAAATACGGACAAAATACTATAGAGTCCCTTGGGAATCAGTAGAGGATCAAACAGTGTAAAAGCAAAAACGTCAATGATAAGCATAATTTACTTTGCTAAAATCACAAAACTGAATATCGTAAAATTTCACAAATTTATACATACCAAATAACAGACTTTAACAATCCTCCTGAACAACTGACAGGTGCTAGCTTTAACATGTCTTTAGTAAACTCAACCTTCTAAACCTCGAAAATATTTTTTTATATATTAAAACCATATTTACAACGATATATTGTTAATACATTACATACATATTTAACAGGCAACAGGAGTATGTAACACTTAAGGAAAGATGTTCCTACGAAAATTCAAAATTTTTCTACGAATAAAAAACAATAACGAAGAAAATAATTAAGGCAGCACTTGAAGTGTAGTTTTTAAAAATATTTCCGTATTTTTCAAAGGTTTTCAAATTTACTCTAAACTGATGAAATTTGCAATATATGAAGTATTGTGAATGTCAAAAGCTATACACGTATATGTAATAATGATATATATTTCGATTTATAGTAATTATGTATGTATTTCGGATAATAGTAATTATATATGTTTTTCAGTTTTTAGTAATTATATATGTATTTCAGTTTACAATAATTATATATGTATTTCAGTTTACAGTAATTGTATATATATATTTCGGTTTATAGTCATTGTTTATACAGTGCATATGTATTTCAGTTTACAGTAATTATGTATGTATATCAGTTTACAGTAATTACATATGTCTTTCAGTTTACAGTAATTGTATATATATTTCGGTTTATAGTCATTGTTTATACAGTGCATATGTATTTCAGTTTACAGTAATTATGTATGTATTTCGGTTTATAGTAATTGTATATATATTTTGTTTATAGTAATTGCATATATATTTTGTTTATAGTAATTGCATATATATTTTGTTTATAGTAATTGCATATATATTTCGCTTTATAGAAATTATATATGTATTTCAGTTTATAGTAATTGTATACATATTTAAATTTATAGTAGCTATATGTATTTCGTTCCCTAGTAATTATATATGCATTTGGTTTTATAGAAATTTACAAGTTTCAGTAGGCGAGTTACATAATTGTTGATCAACCTATCTTAATTCAGTTCATATTTCGATACCTTTAACCTCTATCATAATTTACACCGGTTACCTATATCATAATATTACACCAGTTACACTTCGCATGTCACTTGTGATTTTAGTTGTAGAAGTAGCCAAATGATATTGTCTGTAAGGGAGGTAGATCATTTTAGTGCAAAGTTTGTTATCGCAGAAACCTTAATCATCACGCAGTTTCACACAACGTCGTGTATAGGTTCATTTTCAAAATTTTGGTTTAAAATTATTTTTTGATAATTACTTTTTGACATTCACACAATTACATGATTTTAATCAATATTAATAACTATGAAGTCGGTAGATGGATTTTCCCTGTTGTTTTATTTATGCGAGTCCCTGTGACCCACGACATGGAAATTTCTGAATCCAAAGTAAATTACCAATAAGCCATAGGATTTTTATATATTCCAATATATCAGAAACAACAGGTAAATTCATATACAGTAATATTTCTTGCAGTAGTGTGAATGCAGCCTACATGAAATTGACAGGTAAGAAAATTTTGCTTTGCATTTTTTTCTAATAGATCATCATTCAAACTTATGAAAAAATTACAACCATTTTGAATCTCAGATTCAAAATCAATTGAAATGTATATAGCTGTAGTGCATCTTTAGTTTTACCTGTTATCTCTATCATAATATTACACCAGTTACACTTCGCATGTCACTTGTGATTTTTGTTGTACACATTTCCTCTATTTACCTGGGGTACCGTGATTTACATATGGCTAATACATAACTGCTGGTAAGTAAACGTGGCTGTCCTTGGAAGTAGCCAAATGATATTATCTGTAAGGTACGTTCTGAAAAGATTTTGTTTCAGAGACGTAGAAATTATGCATAAAGGGGAAATTGTTTTAACCCCGTACATTTTTTCTTGGGAATGCAACTTTTTTAAACAATGCATGGAGTGATACATTTTCATTCGATCAAAATATTTATGACGGAAAAAGTAACAATAAAATTAACAATTTGACAAAAGAGTATTTTATAGTGCACTGAATTAGATCTGTAAACCTTTAAACTATTCATATTTTTACATGTTAAGTCGATCTGATCTTTAACTTAAGTCAGATACAAACGTAATAGATGAATAAGTTTGACAATGATGCTTAAAACAATTTACAGATCGGGCTCTGCTGAAAGCAAAATTTATAGATCATGTTCTGCTGAAAGTTAAAACAGAATAAATGTACAGGTAAAATATACAGGTAAGTGTTTGCTAAAATCAGTATATCACAACACTACTTAACACTAAAAGCACTCCGATTGTATTATACTTGGCATTCTTATTTTATTAATGTTTGCTTAGCTGCAAGACACCGTTTTAAGCAAAATGTTTTTGGCATGATTTTTTAACCGCACTATGACACCGGACTCCAATTCTATATTCTCAAGAAGTTCATTGATGATGATGATGATGATGATGATGTTGATGATGTTGATGATGATAATGATGATGATGATGCCGTTGACAATGACGAGGACGACGACGGTGTCGACGAGGATGATGAAGATGATGCCGTTGACAATTTCGAGGACGACGACGACGATGATGATGATGTTGATGACGATGACGATGGAGGTTAGTTAAGTGGTCAGCGCAACAACAAAAATTATGCACTGTATTATCCACCTTCCTTCCAAGTAATTTCATTTGGATGTTCCAAGGACACCAGCGTTTATTTATCCATGTGTTCGTTGTGTTAGTCATATGTGAATCACGATATCTCAGGTAGATAGAGGCAATGGATACAACAAAAATCACGAGTGACAACAGACGTGTTTACAAACGTTCGAATATCTTGATTAAGATTAAAGCTATCAACCTACAGGGCCTATACTGAGTTGAAATACGAGGACATTTAACCTGCAATCATGTAATTTACCAATCTAAACCAATGAATTATAACAACTCTGAACATATACGATATAGTGATTTACATATAACTTTCGATAGTCATGATACTAAACATTTTGGTATATGTTCATTTTATATTCCTAAATGAGACTGTCGGAGAAATCAAAATATGAAACGTATAATATTATTTCAACCGAAACTAAATTGCTTCAGAAAATTTTGTAGCGTTATATGACTGGTTACTGGTAATGAGTTTTTCGTGAACTCTATGTAAGTATTTACTCTGAAATTATTTAGTTTTGGCACCTGATCCCACCTCTTGGTTTCCAGAGGTCCATTTTTACCGGATTTGTATCTATGTCCTGGACATTCTATTGATTTATACTTTGGTATCTGAGATTTTTTTTTTATATTTATGGAGGTTAAGTGCTAAGCCTATCCCGAATAGTTTATACATATATATATATATAATTCATATATCAAGGATTACATAAAGATAATATTAACGTAACTATACGCCTAATCATGTTATTACCGTGTCTGGGTTTTGGGTAGTAAAACACCACAACACCAATCTGGCCTTAAACACAAATATATATGTATTGCTAAAATCTCCGACACATTGACTTTACCTTAAGAATTTCAAATTCAAAAAGAAAAGAAATATAAAAAAAATAAAAATTCTAAGGCTTTAAATGTAAGAAGCAATATTTAATTTATATATACATGTAAATATCACCACAGCAGGGGACAACGCTATCAGCAACTCAGGACGGAGAATTGCGCTTTCCCAGTCCTCTGTAGATACGTGGTGGTGAATTACGTAAGAAAATTTATATTTATACAAACCTGGGGTAAGAAGCTAGTTGTTACAGAAATACATCATATGAATACACAGATAAAACACGTGCATGTAAATAAAACCGGATTTGTATAAATACATACTCCTTGTGGAAAAAAATAAAACACGTAATAAATCTACTGCAAATAGGTATGTCTCAATATAATTGAAATTTATTTAACTGAACTGATGTAGAAATTTGAAATACACATAATAAAACCTGTATATGTCTAATTTGTATAGCTGGCCAAAATTGCAAAATTGTTCAAGGTGTCTGGAAAAAACTAACAAAAGTTCATGATATTGATTTTATGACCCATTGATAAATAAAGCAATTTTAAGAAATTTCTGTTTATAGTAACAGTAGAAATCGTTTACCTGCCAGTGGGCTACTCACGGATAAAATTTAATGTCCTCCAAAGGGAAGTATCGTTATGCGATACCATGTAACTCATTTAGATTTTGTCGTCTTTCCCTTGATAAAGGTCAAGGGGCCGAAAATCTGTGAATATAAGTGCATTTACTATTTATCCCCGGATATATTGTAACCGGGGTCCGGCACCATAAAACTTGAGAGTTTACACAAATCTGAGAATATTCTCAACTTGGCCTGCTAAGCCTAGCCAATCAGATTTCAGGATTAGCCAAAGTTGAGTAAAAATTTTCGACTCAAGTAATTCTTAAGTTTTATGGTGCCCGGGGCCGGGTTCTCTTCTCCATCATTTAAAACTGGTGGCGTAAAAGCCCGTTCAAAATCAAATCAAATTGAAGAAGGTGGGGCTCTTGGACAAAATTTTTGAAGGGAGCACCCAGTTACTAATTTACGTGAAGTTAAATCAGGGTCTATTGCAAAATATATGTTGTATAGCCTAGATTTTTATAGGGGACGAACATCCGGACAAAGCAAATCCTGTATACACGGGCTATAGAAAAGGTTGGGTATAGAAATTGGATCTTACAGCAATCTTCTATAAAATTACGATTTATTTTTGCCGTAAACCCTGGAGATGTAAATATTACAGCTACAAATGAGAGAACGTCAATTACTAAACGTATCTATCAGCTCCGGGTTTCTTATATATCTTTTTCTCGAACAAATACTAAAATGAGAGTTACTATAATGGTATGGTTTTTATTTTCCAAATGTCTGACAATTCGTTATTAAAGTTTGAATCCGAATTAATCACATATTTTCATCGAACATCTATCGTCAGTGTTTCTGATAGAATCACTTACATTTTACGACCACTTTATTTTACGTACTCACGTTTTCGTATGTGTTTCAAATGAATTTGCTATTTCTAAAGTTGAAAAAGATTTTATTCTTTATTTCCTAGTGTTGCAAGTGGTAAAGTTGTTCATGTATATCAACGAAGGTATACTCCAGTATAAATAAAATATTCTAATGATAAGAGTATCATAGGTATGTACGTATTGCTATTTTCATGTTAAGATATTTAAGGATGACGGGTTTATTCATTTCTACAATAGATTTTTCGCTGAAGTTTAATATTTAATAAACCGACCCATAACCTGTCAAAATATGAAAATTATCACTTAGGAACCAAACTGGATTTTAAATGGGGTCCTCTAAATATTTGTTCTAAAGATAAAAATTTTCCCAAATTACTATAGAAAAATGCATAAAATGTATATGCACATTACATACTGTTGTTAGGTTCGATTCTTATCAGACGTATGCTCTTTTACTTACTAGTAATCTAAAGTTTTCAATCATATTAATAGAAGTGGCATATTGATTTTTAGTATCCTCCTGTGATTTTAATCGTCAGACTAGTTATTAGATGTAATACAGGGATTACATGGACTCTACGTGTGTTTGTGCGCAAAGGACTAAAATCTTGAATTAGGGTTGTCATCCTAAAATAAAAAATTGTGCTTGCAATGCTTTCCATACATTATTTTTGTAAAAAAAAAAAAAAAAAAAAAAAACAGTTCGATGACCAAGCAATATGGTTATCCATGAGGACTCAGCTTGTCAACACAAACTGCAATAAAAATATTGCATTGTCTAGATATTTAAATCAAAGAACAAGTCCATTTTCCTTAATATCCTCCAGGGTCAAGCACGTACCATAAAACTTGAGAGTTTACTCAAGTCTGAGAATATTCTCAACTTGGCCTGCTCAGCCAATCAGATTTCAGGATTAGCCAAAGTTGAGTAAAAATTTTCGACTTAAGTAATTCTTAAGTTTTATGGTGCCAGGCCCAGGTTTTCCTCGGCAAATGACCATCATACATCACATCACGGATGCTTGGATGAGGGTTTCATTCCCTAAATTACACAAAATTAATATATTACAAAATAAAAAAAGATTTGCGGTGTTCTTCAGAATCATAGAAACAGGGTTCCCATACTTTTTCTTCGGAAAAAGTATAGACTTTTTATCCGACCTTTTCACGTTTATGATGCGATTTTCATCGTTATTTGCCATGGTCACGTGGTCCATCTCCATGTAAGGGGAAAAATATGTATACCTGTTCAATTGATAAAAAGATATAGACCATATAGATTTAACTAGGGATTCAGTAATTTAAATAATGCAATGAAATCTATTTTTTCATTATCAACCCCGAAATACAATGAACTCTTCTGTTAATCAATAACATAGACCAACCCAAATGTGTCTTTAGGGGTAAATGAGTTAAAGATGAATGGGTTATATACTTGCCCTCACGTTAACGAATTGAAAAGTAAAAACTGCGAATATTACTATAAACATATTTTATTTTCTATATTGACATACCAATAACAATTTAACAATGTCACCCAAATGTAAAATCAAATATTCCTCTATTTTTCACCCAACTGACTGTTTATATTTTAGTATACATATGAATGTTCTGTACAAATATCACTTTTTATAAGTCTATCAATGCTCACACATGAAATAGCTGAAATGATAATTAAAATACATAAAAAGTAAACATAAAAACAACAAACTTCTTGATATAATAAATCATTACGATTTCAACAATGGTCATTTATAAAAACACAACAATTTAACGCGACATTTCATCGTCAAAATGTAAAATCAATACTTCAACATTTGAATTAGGAAGAACCATAAATCATTTCAAAATGTACAACTATATACTTGTAATACATACATACATACATAGTTACAAAACGTTTCTTTTATCTAAGAAAGGATGAGATTTCACTAACAGAGATTTTGATATACAATGAGATTTCATGAACAGAGATTTTGATATACAAGTTTCTTATTTTTTGGCAAATAGAAACGGTACATTTTCCATAATCTTTAAAAAAATAATAATACATTTTCCATAATCTATAATCATGTTCTATAACGGTAAATATTCTGTAATTTTATTCTTTTACAGAGATACACGATACTTTACAAAAGACATCTAATCAAACATTTTCATAAAAATATATTATTTCATACTCAAGTTATCAACCACAACATAGCAATGGACTCTAAACAATGATTCAGGTCAATCCACTTCGGTTTCCAGGGGTGAGCAAGATAGAAATGGAGTACTTTACCACTGACAGTATTCAAATACTCCATGCCTAATTATAGTATAATCATAAGTCAACATGTATGGGATAAAATCTAAGTAACAGCTGGTTTATAACCCAATCATTTTACTTTTTAACTTAAAAGATTCATCACAAACTTGTTTACTATTGTTTCTAAGGAAACAAAACACTCACGATCATCAAAACGTTTAAGTGTCATGAATAAGCTTAGAAATCTTAAAGGACATAAATGATGGAGTAATTTTTATCGCTGCATACTCACACAAGATAAAGAAATGTATGGTATCTGTCATTGTGCCCAATGTCTATTTACAATCTATGGAGAGTATTTTTGTCGTTTTACACCTTAACATGAAAACAAAAATCATCAGCAACAATAAATTTTTGTCATGCTTAGATATTTCTAACAATGTTGATTTTGTCATTCCCTTAGTTCTATAATTCTACCGGTATAAATTTGCACATATTTACAAATACAACGAGTCTAAATTAATACATAACAGGGGCAACATGCTAGATTTTAGCACAAAAAAATACTAGAACTACAGCAATGAATGGAATCAGAGCAAAGCATAACACTTTACATACACAACACATATCTCGGAAAATAAAAAGTTTTTTTTGTCTATGTCTGCCAGTGGGTTCTGTGTCTGCCAGATCCCACTGAATGTGTCAATTTACCTTGGTAGACCTGAACAATACTGTCAAATGATATACAAAACAAAACCATAAAATTAAATCCTCAAAACAAAAAACAAAATTAAAGCTTCAAAACAATATGACATACTCCAAATCATACAAGAGTACTGCAAACGGTACATGATTCGCCCACCATGACCTCTCGCCGCCCCTCCCCTGCACCATTCACATATTTTCCATTGTATACAGAAAACATAAAAGTTTTTTGAGAATCTTGTTAATTTTGCCAAATTTCAATAAAACAGAATGACAAATAAGAAACATTGAATTTTGATAATGTTTCTAAGAGATGACATATTTCAGCAAAAAAAGCCTGTTATAAGTCTGACATAGGTCATTGTCAAACTCATATGAGTTAAAATGGAATTTGAATCTACGGAACAAATTTCATCAAAATTAGTGAAGGAATGAAAGTGTTAGAGCGGACATATGTACAACCAGACTTATAAAAATCACATAACACAAACATGATACGTAACGGTAACATAGAAAACCATCAGAAAAAAATAAACAAAACAAAAATGTTGGTCTGATAATGTCCAAAAGTGTTGAGCACACCATTTTTCAAGAAGGAAAATAATTTGGTGCTAATACTTATGCAAACTTTACAAACATATGACCATAAGGTACTGATAATGTCCAAAAGTTTTGATGTTGCATTTATTCCTTTGGACCGTTATTATATGTTTCGCTCTGACCGTAGTAAGGACTAGTTTCTGTTTTGACTATATTCCAATTTGTATGAATATACATTTGTTAGTCATATATAATCGTTAAATATTTACATTGGCTTCAGGATATGTATATTTGAATCATTTTCAGTCAGTAAAAACAAAAGACTTGTATAGTTATATCGAGATAAATTGGAACGTTTTCAAACACAAGGGGTGACGGTAGTTTTTAGCACAAAAATATCAAAGCTGCAGTATTGCATGGAGTAATGTTATACCCGATCACCTGTATTTTTTTTAAAAAACAGACAAAATTGTTTTGGTTTGAACAGAATTTTTTATGTACCACTTTATCTTGGCTCACTATAACATCTAGTTTGTTTACCAATATTCAATAAATAATATAGGTGAAGGTTTTTTTTCCACATTTATAAGGAAGCTAAAGTAAAACTGTTTCCATAAACATGTGTATACAACACATATGAGTTTAACTTTTAGATAACACATAGATATAATACATCTAATTATTAAAAAGTCGTAAGATGACACGCTTTCTGATAAAAAATTTAAAAAACTTCAACATAATAGAATTGAATTTACATGAAAATTACAGACCAAAGTAACACTGACTTTGTTTGTTACATTTTGTACATTTTCATGTTTGATTCCATACAGAACAACATACAAATATTGCATATTAAACCAATGCATCAATACAGGGGTGACCCGTCTTTGTACAAATTTTCAACAACCAACAAAAATATGTCAAAATAATCTATCAGACACAAAAGAAAGAACCTTGGTATCTTGTAGCTGTCATAACAAAACTAGGACAAGAAAAGTTTTAATTTCAGGATGTGCTTCCATTTTTGTAGCCATTTGTAGCTTTTCCAGGTTTGTAATGCTGTTCACAAAACTCCTGGATCCTATTACAAGCTGTGGTGACTAGATCTTTAGGGATCGTGAGAACTATGCGGAAATAGTTTGGATACTGGAAGCACTGCAAAACAAATATAAGACTGTGAAATGATCTTGTTATTATCGTATCATTAATAAAACACACTCAGGGATTGGTTGAGAGCAGCGAAGTGTCAGGGAGACTACACTTCATGTCTCCCTCGTGTGCGTCATATCTCCCTTGCTTGCGTCATGTCTCCCTCATGCAAAAACCCTTGCAGCTTATTTGACAGTCTTTATTGATTCTGTATTTTGGTATAATAAACAATTTACTGCCCTGGTTGTAAGGAGACATGAGGATTTGTTTACCTGCGACAAGTCATATTCCCCTCGGGCTTCACCATCTGGAAATATGACTTAGCCTTGGGTAAACAAATTTTCATGTCTCCCTACAACCAGGGCAATAAATGTATAATGTAGACTATGTAGTGAATGTCCGATATACATATATGTAGTTTCTTCCGGAATGTGGAAGTTAACAAATACAAATCAGGCAAGTTCAGGCTGCTTATACAAGTGAGCACGTACTTCATCATTGAAAACAAATTAATTTAAAGAGCTCAGAAAAGATATTTCATCATTAACAGTCCAACTCATTCTTAGTATGTTGAAAATTGGATTGAAGCATCTTTTTTTCAAGTTATAAACATGAACCCCCCAAAACCCTTCTATGCAGACTGGTTCAAATGGCAATAATGAAGGTAGCTTTTTGGTGACATCAGTGGAAGTATCACCAGGTAAAAGTACTATAGAAAGTACTAGTGGAATACTGTAGACCTGGACATTTTCGTCCTTCTATGACCGAAAAATATTCACCCATCTTAATCTCACCCTAAATCACCATAGTCTCATTAATTATCACCCAGATAAAAATCACCATAGTTCATATAAAACCAAAAGATGTATACCTGGTAATTTTCATTTTCATTTGATCGCCCTCTCATCTTTGACAGAAAATTAAATGCAAGCGAACATTTGCAGGTAGACAGTACTACCGAGGGACCATTACACCAAGAATATCTCAAGTTACATTGAGATCATATCTACAAAATGAAGATGTGCACCAAGTGGAAAAAAGAGATTGTTGGATACCGAAAGAGACAGGTCATATATACACATGGATTCTGTAACCATAAGTTCTACATATAACCAAAAGAATTTAATTTTATGGTAATTTTCATTCTTTGTTAATTTTGCCGTTTTATGACAGAAAACATTTCCCCCTGTCTTAAATTCACCCTAAATCACCGTAGTCACAGGGATGTCATGAACGTCCATGTTTCAGACATTTAGACTGAAAATTAAATGAGAGAGAAAATTTCCAGGTATACAGATCATTGTAAAAATATTTTCTTCCATTTACACTCCTCAACTCACCTTTGCTGGTAGACAGAATACACTCTGTTCTTTGACTAATTTTTCTGTGAAGTCGACATCATTTTCTATCCCAGGAAAGTGTTCAATGTCGATGCCAATCTAAACAATATATACAAAATTATTTATATAAACATTAAGAATACCTGCATACAGGTGTAACATAGCACTATTAGTTGGATTAGATCCATCACAGTGGGACATCACTGCTTGGATTTTGAAAGTTGCATGTCTCTCCGAAGAGATCATATGTAAAACTGAAATCTCTCATGTTGAGCATAGCAAATTGATAAACACACACAGGTTTGTTTATTTATTGTTGTTTAACGTCCCACTCAAGAATATTTCATTCATATGGAGACGTCAATAAATGCTGGTGAAGGGCTTCAAATTTTGGCCTATGCTCGGCACTTACAGCCATTGGGCAGTGAGGGTTCTTTAACGGGCCGACACCTACTGTGACACGGGACCAGGAAACCAACCTCACGACCAAGAGTCGAGCGCACTACCACCTGAGCCAGGCCAGCTCAACAAACACAGGTAAAAGACATGTAGCACTTCATCTAAAGTTGGTTTCTCTTCTCAAAAGGTCCTGGCAGAAGTTAGAAATCTTGATAGGATGTAAAACATGTTAACGACAATAAAATAAAAGCAAACATTTACTTGACTTCTTCATGAGACTACATCGTCCTAAAACCACGGTCCGGAATCACTATGCTCTTTGCTACAGGTGGTCTCATGTTACCGAAATATCTTGTACATGTTTTTTATTATTCATGAAGCTTCAGCCAATGCGAGTAAACAGATTGAGGCTTTTAAACAATTTCAGAATTGTATTCAATCAACAGACTATGCAATAACTTTTATTGCCGATCAAAACTACTGTGATTGGATAAATTGGACAACACCTACATCTTGTAAATATTCATTAGCTACGCGAGATTTCGGTCGCATGAGACCACGGGTAGGAAAGAGTATAGCAATTCCAGACTGTGGTTTTACGACAATGATGAGACTAGAAAACCTGTTATAGCCTAAAATTTTCACACAAATGGCAAAAAAAAAACAAAAAAACATGCAACTCTTAGACCCAATTTGGAATCTCAGATGAATATTTTATAAGTACAGTGAAACTTGTATATAACGACCTCCTTAGGGACACAAGTGAGGTGGTCTTTATGTAGAGGTTGATCTGTACACAAATGGTACTATTGGGGACAGCAAAAACAAAAACGGTCTTTGTGACCAGGTGGACCTTATACACAGGTGGTCGATAAAGCAGGTTTTCCTGTATTAGGTTTAATGGCAAG
Organism: Atrina japonica; assembly: GCA_030159075.1. Classification (NCBI taxonomy): domain Eukaryota; kingdom Metazoa; phylum Mollusca; class Bivalvia; order Pterioida; family Pinnidae; genus Atrina; species Atrina japonica. Next base: position 1,885,265 of record BROG01000007.1, read on the forward strand.
AAGTTGACAAGAAATAATCACTACTCATTCTTGAAGTCTTTGGTCTGACAGGAACAAGATCCAAATAAGTTAGCCCCATATCGGTACTTAGGCAACCCCTAGTGCTTTATAATAATCAGGTCTGGAACTCACCATCATATACATAGCCCCTTGTGGTTTAACTGGAGTAAGTCCTGGCACTTTTGAGATCATGTCGTAAAACAAATTGGCATTTTCTTCAACGTAATGAAGGATTGTGTCATAAAAACTCTGTGGAATGTTTTGGAGAATATCTTTGACAGCCGCCTGTACAAGAGAGTTTGGACCCAACAATCTCTGAGTTAATTTTGTAAGTCCTGCACGAACCTAGAAAAGATATATATATATGCAAATTAGGCACCTTACATAGATGTTTACCATGAAATCAAATTTTTTCATTAATTAGTTTCTCGTTCTAGTTTTGTTTATGTTAAAACAAGTAATCATGGCTGAGGCTACACATATGTAATCATATCATGATCTGACTTCAGTGTTCTTTAGATCAAAATGAAATACCTTCAATGTCAAGTTAGTCAAGGCCATAATTTTTTTCAAAACTATTATTTCAATTTTCAAGCTGGCAAGTTCATCATAGAAATTCATCTATCATTTTTTTTTTTTTTTTTTTTTTTTGCATAAAAATCAATGTAAATTGAATGAAGGTCTACCAAGTTAAATTGGCACATGACATGTTTACAAACACAATGAGTCCAAATTGAATCATAATGGGTGACATGCTTGGTTTTTCGACGACAAGAATATTTGAGCTACAGTAATACATGGAGTCAAGTTTTACCTGTGCAATCTTATTTTGGGTAAAAAGATTATTGTTTTGGTTTTTGACAAAGAACCTGGATGTGCCACTTTACCCTGGTAAACCAATACTGATTTTCAAAACTGTCAGTATTTTGGTAGTTTTACTTTGTGCATCTTTGTACACAAAAGATTCAGATACAAAACAGATTTCAGTGTTAAAACAAATGCAGTATCAGTGATATTCTTAACAAGACTACTTACATCTGTGAGAGTGTCATCCCTGTCCTTAATTATGATCCACCCTAACCTCCATCCGGGCACCAGAAACCTGTAAAGTAAAGGGAGGTAATCCTATAAGCTTGTGACAAACAAATCATATATGAAAATAACTCAAAATTAATACTGTTAAACTAAAATGTACCTTTAGCTACCGAGATCTATGTTATTCTTCTATTTTATGCAGCATGTTTTTAAGACTAAATATATTCCTGCTTGAGTTTTATTTCAACTTCTGTTTAATAGAAAGATGTGGCCACAAAACTGTAGAGGATTTACTTCATACATACCAACATACCAATGTATATCTGACTTCGGGGCACATTAGATACCTCATATGTAGCAGCATTCACCGTTCAAGCAGAAGATACAGAGGTTTTGTTTGTTTGATCGTTGTTTTACATCCTGCCAAGAATTTTTCATTTATATTGAGATGTCACCAGCTTTAGGTGAAGTGCAAGAAAATTTGGCCTGTGTTATGGATTGACACCAATGCAATGAGGACTTTTTTTATGTGCAATGCCTTCCGCAACAAGGGACCTCAGTTTTAAGTCTCATCTGAAAGACCTGTGAATTTCACGTTGTGTGCCGAGCACTTGGCAAAGGAACAATGACACTACCAAGTCTTTAGTATGACCCAGTATACTTGGAGTCAAATGCTCTACCATCAGACCACCACAAGCAGTAGGATACAGAGGTCAAATACTGGCTAATCAGAGCCGAGTCGAATGCTGTACCTGTTGCTTTTTAAAGTACTTGCTAATAATAAGAATAGAATCTCAAAAAGTATTTAAAATCAGACTCAAAACAAAATAAAATAAAATAATAATCTTTATCAAAGACAGTGTGGCACTGTATAGAAATCCTATTGGTCAGCCTAGATTCATTTCAGATTTGTTTATGTTCAAATCCATTCATAATTAACTGAAGTCAAATACACATATACACACCGTTTGGTGAGTCCACTGCAGGACAAAATTGGAACATTCTTTGACAATGAACCCATAGAGTGAAATTTGGTCCCGGTGAAAACCTGAAAATATCAAGAAGCCTTTTAAACAGTGACTGGAGGACATGAACAATGTAACAATGTCATGTTGCCATATGTATATGTTGTGTCATCTTCGGCATAGTGAAAGAATCATTTTGAAAATAACGGAATTTTAAATTTATTCCAATTTCATAATCACATACCACATTGTTAATCATAAAATAACAATGACCTAAGTCATTTTTTCATGTCTTCAGACTTGAAGAATAAATCCACATTCTTTAGCAAACGTGTAAGAATAGTTTCATATGTCAATGCAAATATAAATTTCAAACAAAAATTCTGATTGGCTTATGACATACATGTAAGCAGTAATGCAGTGTAATTCTACAATAGAAATAGCGTTGTCTTAAAGTCACTGAATCTAAATAGGTCAAAATAGGACTTAGGCAGATATACATGTATGAAGCTAACAACATGCTGCCTAAAAATATCAAAAGTCTAATAAGGGGATGCACCCTAATACCTGCATACATCTAACTGATCAATGCTGAGAGATATATAAAAAGGTCCACTACAGATTCATGGCTTGAAGATTTAACTTTAAAAGAAATTGTTCATCTGGTGGAAAAAGAAAAAAAGACATGCGGTAAATCTGAGACACCGATAGATCATGTACAGTTGAAATATACTTAATCCATTATACTTACAAAATGTTCATATATTTCATCTGCGATGATTGGAACCTTATGTTTCTCTGCAATTTCTAGAATGTCCAATAAATGCTCCCTGCTAAACACCGAGCCACAAGGATTGGATGGATTGTTGACAACGATTGCGGCTGTGTGGTCATCTATTACAGATTCCAAATGATCCAGGTCAATTTCCCAAGATTTTTCAGGCTAAAAATAGATTTCAAATAGCTATATTTTTTAGAATTAGAATTAAATAAATTTACTCATGTATGCAAATGTGGCAAACACTTTTACTCACATAAGTAAATTTACATGTGGAGCAAATTTGCTCTGACTTCTGAGGTAGTGCAAAAGTAAATTTACTCATGTGCAAATTTGCATGCTATGCAAATGTGACACATGAACGCATTTCAAATTTACTGATGTTGTCTACCAGAGAGGGGCATACCTGGCTATATCCGCCAAGTCATTTCATGATTACTAAACATAACATTTGTCATTGCTGAGGAAACCAGTATATTACATGTAATATCATGTTTGTGTAGTGTACCTCCACAGGACTGATGATAAATCAATCACCCTTTTTTTTGGCGCCAGTTACAAACTATTGAAAAAAAAAATAGATAAGTTTCTGTATTCATTCGATCCATTGTCAACCAATTATTAATCCCGACAATATGCTCATCTATCTTTTTATGATGCAGGAGTGGATCCAAGAATTTTTTAAGATGGGCATAATTTTTTTTTTTTTAGGGAGTTGATGGGCATATACATATTCATACATTATGAGAAAACGCAAACATAAATTTAACCAATATGTAGGACAAACATATTCAAGTTAGAGCAAGGGAAGGAAGATTAAATAATTGTTTAAATGTAGCAAGGCACGAAAATTTTTATGATTTATTTTTATTACTTTTCCAACTTGTTATTTAAAAAATGTATATGTTTTAAACATTTTTGTCAACTCCAAAGCGAGGTCATTTAAAAAAAAAAAAAAAAAACCACACAGGACTAATCCATCATTTGTGAGTAAATTCTCAAGTATTATGGTGGCAGGCCCAGGTAAACCAATCATTAATTGGAAGCTGACACCAAGGCAATAGCATTTGTCCCCCTCATTTTCACAGAGGTGAGGTGAGGAGGTCAAAAGAGTGTAATAAACCACCTCAGTCCTAATGCATACAAATATAGTGAGAACTTCTTATCCACAAAAAAATTCTCATGAACATTCCATCCATGAAAAATGATTCTAATGTGGATAGCTTTTCTAAAATTTCAAATTTCACCTATAATTTGACATAATTCAAACTTAACTTAGAATTCAATATTCAGGAAAAAATATAAGCAAAGCATTACCTTAAATTGGGATATTTTGGGGTCCCTAAAATTTGGCCAGTTTGGGCATAAAATGAAGGGTCATTTTTTGGCCAGATAAATTTTGGCCATTTATGTTCACATCATGTTTAAATTTGGCCTAACATCAGATATCGGTCTTGTTGTGTCGAACAGAGTTTGAAATATCTAAATCTTAAAAGGTGCCAGTAGAACAATTAGAATTGATACGTCACATAGTACTTAGTTAGGATTAACGTCCACTCAGTGTTATTTCATTTTATTAAGACCCCTTGCTTATTAATCTATAAAACACTAAAATATTTTTTAAAAAAGTACCAGTACAAACATTGTGTACATATTTTGGACATTTTAATAGGTTGGTCAAATTGACCAAAATTAAATAATGGCCAAAACATCCCAATTTACCGTACAATTATTTAAAATTAATTGAAAATGCTAATTAACATGAAATCATTATTTTTCACTAGATAATTATTACTTACTTTGTTAAATTACTTACATTCAAATTATAAAGTTTGGTCTGGATGCCATGTGACTCGGCTAGAGTTTTGTAGATGGAAAAACCTGGTTTGGGAACAAGAATGTTTTGTCCACGATTTGCCAGTACAGTGATGCAGAGATCTAAAGCCATAGAACATCCGCCAGTCAATATCACATCCTGTTAAAACAACAAATTATATTTTGTCAATTTCAAATTTTTCAAAATACACATTGCACTTTACCACATAGCAACATGTTGCAATTATTGCAACAAAATAAGTTTTCCGTCTTTGTTACCTCAGCCAAATGTTCATAAAATCTTTACAAATTCAAAACGAGTTACGTAATCTGTATAAATACTAAAAAAAAATTCTATAGAATTTTGATAAATTATAGTTTAAATGATAAATTTGCCACATTTGATTAAAAAAAAGCACACACAGAAAGACAAAAAAAAAACATATCTACATGTACATGTAAAAAATTCAATTTCAAGTCAATTCAAATGAATTGAAAAAAAATTAGTTATTAATCAAATAAAAAAATCAAAGCTGAAACATCTTTATTTGTTTTTCATTTCCAGTGAAGGAAACAAAGACTGAAAAAATTACTTTGTAGTAATAAAAGCGTATATCAATGTACATCTACATGACATGACACCAACACCACAATATTTCAGTCTGAATTCTCCCTACATAAAATTGTGATGATCATCAAAATTTTCTTTAAACAACAGCACCGGTTAGTCTACATTACAACATGCCTATTATGGTCCATGTTAATATCATATGGTTTAATAAACCACTTTGCAGCTGAGCCAGATGGTTAGTAACTGTTTTTATTTTTGAATTTTTTTTATTTTTTCCGGCAATCTTCAAATTTTAACTTAATTTTGTCTGAATTTTCATCTATAATAATGTTTAACCAATATTGCTTCCCAATCATTCAAATAGATCCCACATTTTCTTTTTTGCCAATTTATTTTTCTATATATAAGATTTGTTTCTTGTTTATCATGTTTCAAAATGAATATTTAACAAAATATATGAATATTACACAAATGAAAATTTAAAAAAAAAAAAATTCTGAAACAGCTAACCACAAGGTTTTAATTAAGGACAATACATAACTCAATCCTGCATAAAAAAAAAACATTGTTTGATTTTTCAATGATACAACTGACACCTTACAATGTCTATACTCAGTTTCCCGGAGAACACTACAGTCTGTCAACTCAGCAGTCAAGGTGTGTATCAGAAATGACTCAGCTAAACAGGGAATTCTAATTCATCATGACTTTCACATTTCATATTATTATTTGAATTTTTTCCATTTAAAATACAGCATTTTTTATTTTATATATATATACAAAATCCTAAGGCCAAACACTATAAAAAAAATATACCGGTACAGTGGAACCTTGCCTAAAAACCATCTTGCTGAGCCGGCCACCTGGCATTTCAGACCATAACTTTCTCAAATTTGAACCTGAAAAGTTCTCAAATCTTCAGTCTCTTTCAAAATTTTTCAATAAATATTACATAGAAGTTCAGACCCTCAATTAAGAGACCATCTCATTAATCAGACCACTCTGAGGTCATGCTCGAGAGGTGGTCTTTCGAGACATTAATTAGTCAGTCAGCTAGATGGTCTTAACAGTGAGGTTCCACTGTACCTTAATCAATTTGGGTGTTTTTATCTCTTATATCCTATTCTACTGAAATGAATATATCTGCTCCTGAGTTGACAGACAGTCATCTCTATAATGTACATAATAAAAAAAATTAACCTATGCAATAATTACAAGCAGTTTTCTACAAGTGCACTAACAATCCCTCCAAATATATATATTCTATACAAAATCATGCTACATTTTGCAGACTTTCCTCAAGTAATTGTATATTGCTAAATGAATTAGGTGTTTTCAAGTTGGCACTTTTATTGCAAGCATGCTTACTGAGCAAATGTTAAATCTTCTTAACCACTCAAAAGGACACACACTCACTCACACATGCTCTCACTGAGTTCTACTAGCTGTAGAACACTATTTCAGTGTGCAAGGATACTTGCACATGACCACTCAATTGTTAGACTCAGAAGACATATATACTTGCACACAACAAAGTAGTGCCTTACATCTTTCTTATAAGTACAATTTTATGCATATAAATATAAACATCAACAATAGAAAAAATCAAATACAGAATGTGTACTTATTTTAGCAAGTCAGCACTTTAGTAAGCAATGCACTGCCACAGTCATATAAAATGGTGCTTGCAATGTCAAATTTTCAGCCTCCCAAGATTTTTTGGCATGCTTACTCCCGCTCAACAAGCGTACTGATATAAACATGGCTAACACAAGTACACACATAATAGCAGTACAGTTATGTACTTGATACAGCGCAACCTCACTTCAAAGACCATATTCAGAACCTCAATACAAATAAGATTGTCCATATCTTTATATATACAGTAAAACCTTGTTATACTGCCACCTTTTGTTCAGCCCAAATTTGGCATTATAAAAGGGTTTGGCGATAGGTTGGTGGAAAACTTAAATGAAATAATATGGAAAAGTAGACTTTCAAAAATTGTGGCATAAAGCAAGATGGCAAATGAAAGGAGGGGCATTATATAGAGGTTTTACTGTATTTCTTTTATCAATCCTGTATTTAAAGACAATATTTTCAATTGGTAGATGCAGTGGTCTTTCCAGACAGGTTCCACTGTACTTTGTACAACATCATGCTTATAATGTGTGCCTCACTTATATCGCAGGTAGAGGCTCGACAATCTGGTCGTTGCGACCATCTGGGGTTATATGATGTTAACAACACATTTAGATCATGTGATGACCAAGTGATTCCTATTCAATCTGGTCAGACTGACCATCTGGGATTTTGACCAGTTGCAATGACAATAATGATTGATTTGTATTTTCAATCAAAAATGTTTCAGTACTTTTTATTTTAATCATTTATAGAAATATCTCTCTATTTCATAAAAAAGAAACAAAAAAATAACTAGACAACATAAAATCATTTCAAACCTAGAAAAATTGCAATTTTTTTAACATCTTTAAAAGATTTTAATATCAGAACAAAATAACATATCGAGACAATTCTAATATCATCATGGCAACCATCTGGAATTTTCAATGAACAAGAAATTGAATTCTGGTGACCATAACAACTACAGGTGAACAGCATTTTGAAATCATTTTGACAAATAATCTTAAAATACTAACTTTTAAAAAAGTTTGAACGTAGAAAGAAAAGTCAACATTAAAGTTGATATGAAAGTTAGAAATTCACTACAATCTTACTTAAAAACTGGAAATCACAAGAATAAAGGTAAATATGAGCCAGAGAAAAATTACAATAATGATCAGAGGAGAGACTTACTTTTTGTACCGCTAAATACGACAAGAGTATAGTTCTATCAACTTCAGAAGATAGAATCTCAATTAAATGTACTGACAATGCAACTAAACAACAAGTATTCAGAAACAGTCAGTAGTTCCATTAAATTTTGGGGAATATCAGGATGAAATACTGTAAAAAAAAAAAGCAAAATAGGAGATGAGAAGTCAATATCGGACATATTGACCTCCGACTCTATTTGTCCTACCTATTTGAAGAGCCTTACAACCATGGCAAACGATTTTCTAACAAAAAGGAACAAAGATGCATTGAATTACAAGTAAGAAAGTAAAACATATTTACTGAAGATGAAATGGTCATTTTGACTGGTCAACATGGATACACTTTACTAAATATCTGAAATGAAATCCAAAATTAGTGTAATCAACAAAATATTTCTTACTAACCCTAACCAATTCTTTCCTGGGCTTACCAAGTGCCAAATATATGAGACAGAGGTTAAAAATGTATGAACTCCATGGATATTGTAAAGAAACAAGAGGCCAAATGAGCCTTATACTCGGTTATAACTTATAGGTCATATAGAAAAGGTTATACAGAAAACTCTTTTGTCATGAAATACATATTTTTGTTTGCCTTACCTTTGTGATGATGATACATGTATATTCCAAGTCTGAAGTTTAAATTGTTTGAAAGTCACATTCCGAGGAGTTCTATTCAGAAATAAACTTTAAAGGGTCATTACCTGTGTTTAACAAAACAAATTATTTTAATTTTTTTTCTACTTTTACTACATATACTTGATATATAATAACAAATAAGAGCTACTTGTATACACAGGCAAAAAAAAATTCTTATTTTCCTATATATTTTGTGAAAAAAAAGGTCAGGTCCAGGGTGGCATTCTTATACAAATAGTAATGTTTATCTGCATATACAGGGTGTTTAAAAAAACATGTCCCCAACTTCCAAGTGTCTATAATTTTGGGCAGATACATGTTAACTAAAAAATGAAAGTTCACTAGAAAGAGAATTTAATTGATTTATGATTAAATAAACCAAAAAGCTAAAAGGTCAGAACTTTTTTTATGACATCATTGATGCCATCATCATAAATTAGCATTATTTGACTTTAGTACCAAAATGGATGACAAAAACTTGACGATCCTTCATTGTGATGTTGTTAAATTTTATTTTGGGTACCATATTCAACCCATTCAGCGCCCATTTCCCTACAAGTGCCCCTCCCAATTTTTTTTACATACAATCGAGTCTTTTCTAGCTGTTTAATAATGAGATAAGGACCTGAAAAACCATAGGTTTATCTGATTTTCGTAGTGCCCTGGCCGCTTAATGGGTCGAATACGGTATAACCAATATACCCAAATGATCTTAATGATTTAAAACAGGCAACAAGGATACAGTTGGATGGATTCTGTTGGATACACGTGAAATGTGACCTAAAACGTCCTGGATAGGTTACAGTTAGAGGTAGAGAAAATGGTAGACAATTGGAATATGTAATTAAAAATGACATTTAACTGGTAAATTTCCAAAATGTTCATATGCAAGAATGTGGCTTACTTTGATAATATTTAATGTGTATACATTAAAAGTTATATGCCAACAAAACATATTCTACTGAACGGTAAAGTCGGGACATGTTTTTTGAAACACCCTATACTTTGTTGTATTTCCAAAGATCTATACCAATTAATTAGTTAATGGAGTTATTAATGAAAGTCCATTGGAAAGCTGTAACTTCCTTTGGTAAAAGATGTGACATTCCATGCATATGAGGACGTTTCAGAATACTGAATGGCTGACATTGGAGGACATGTATACTAATGTGAGTAACTGGAATTCACGTCTCAGTCAGAATTCACGTCTTAGTAAGTTGCAATCACATGTACGTTATGACACAACTTGATGCCTACGGATTAATGAAAATAATAGATCAGTTAATCAGCTGACCAAATTTCAGATGGCAGCGATGAGAAAAATTAAGTTAAACAGATCGATACGTTGTGGTGAAAATGTCACCACATGGCACATCTTGCTACATGGCTAATTTTACCGAACAAAATGACTTAAATTCGGGACAGAATTTCGGCCTAATGTATGTCCTGTTCAACAGAATTCAATTGAAGTAACATAGACTAATGCAAGATTTACGTAGACTTGTACTGATACAATGTGGAGTGCTGGATCTCGAACAGCCTATAAAAAAATAACATGAACATTTTGTTTTGGTTTTCATGCAGCTCTTTTTAATATCTCCACATTAAAATACTATTTTAAGAATTTATTATTAGATCTGCATGCTGGGCGTTTCCTATGATTTATTAAATACAATTTTTTTTAATTTTTTTTCATTTCCTTTTGTTAGGAATGGTTTTCAAAAGAAATTGTCAAATATTACAATAATTTCCCTGGAATGTGACTTTAAAGTTTTGACACTAAATCCACTTGCAAGAAATGCAACGATGGACACCAACAGATTGCAATAAGTCACATGAGAACTCAGGAGACTTAAAGCAACATGATTTTATCCTAACGCTGCAAAAATGCAAGTCTCAAACACTTCTACGTTTACAAGATGTACAATGGTACACTTTCATGATAAGGACTAAATGATTTTGGTTACACCAGCTACCTTGTTGTGCCTCACAGACTCAGGGAAGAGGCTCGGCAATCTGGTCATAACGACCATCTGGGCGTGTTATTTTTTTCAATCAACAACAAAGAAACATTTGAAGATCATGAGTATCATCAAAATCTGCGTAGAAAAATAAAGAGATACATTTGTAAGTTAGACATATAGTGCAAAACAGATGGTAGAATGTTCATAATGTACAATGTATGTATATAAGTTGAGTGAGAATATTTCAGTGAAAATTGATAAAAAATAAAGTTGTAATATCTTATCATAATCTAAATAACTTCATATCTTAGCAACAAAAACATAAACTTTCTTCTATATGATATAATTTGGCTCCTTATATTTAGATAAGGCCACAGACCTTTTCACTGTTACTGTGGTCCTGTAAATTTGGATGCAAAACAATATAGATTCCCACAAAATGATGTCACGAAACATAGTTTCTTTGTTGATTTTTGCTATTGAAAGTTACAAGATCTTAGCTACTGTGAAAAGGTCTATTTTTTTTTTTTGAAAAAAAAAATCATTCGACATGCATGGCCCAGATTTTGAGTATTGATATCATTTTATTTTAGTACATGTAAATACAACAAAATCCAGGTGTATCATAAAATACCGCAAATGGCAGAACTAGACCAGGAATTTTTTGGCTAATTGGCTTAGCACATCTAACAAATTAATTTTTATTTTGGCCTACACTATATCATAAACATATAACGGTGATCAAATTGAAAGCATACAATTAGCTGAAACAAAATAAATATTAGAACATCACAAAATAAATATTAGTCTAGAACATCATGGAACTTTTTATCCTGCATTATAACCATATCAAGAGAAATACATTTAAATTTGTATATTAACATTTTGCCAGAGGTTTTCTTTTCAAAAACAAAATACCGAGCATTTTGATTTTTTATTTCTCTGTTCAGATTTAAACTGAAAACATAAAAGTAACAGCAGAAGCATGCCTATCTGAGACTAATCATGGAAAAGACAAGTTGTGTTGTAGGTAGGGAGTATTGATTTAGGGATGGGAAGAATCAAATTATCGGATACATTAGAATTATTGTGGAAGGCAAAAGGACAATGGTTACATATTTTACAATAACTTGAATAAGAAATTATGGAAAGTTGAATGTCAAACAAAATTTGACAATTACATGTACTGATTAATGACCATAACTGGAATCAAAACACAGATCCTCTCATGTGAACTTGCAAGGGGAAATTATAAAATGACTGCTAGGTACTGCAACCAGTTTGAAAGTTTGACAAAAATTATTATTGCCTTTTAATCAAAGTCATTACAATCATTCATCTGTGTAAACAAGATCTTTATAGATCCATGACGTTGCAAAGTCTGTACTTTCTTATGAAGATAAAAGTTTATTTGTCAGTACGACAACACAGCTTTTTGCTAGGTTCTGAAGGCTGATATGCAGTATTTATCTCAAATTCCTGAATGCTAATGTGACAGCAGTCCTGGGAAAATAATAATTTCTTCAAAATTTCTTGTCACTAGAATTATAACATGTAATTATGATAATGACAGCTAAAAATGAAAAATGTTCTAAATTCTGAACGTTACCTGTTATTTTGGTAACACTCTGTTTTGACAGATAATAAGCACAACTGTAAATTTTGCTCATTTATATATATATTAGTATTATGCACAGCACTGGCCTTGATCTTAGGGTGTGGACAGAAGTTTGTATTTAATGTTCATGTATTTTGTTTCATGTGACAATGTTTTGATGCAGTTGTCAGCTTCGAAAAAAAAAAATAATATTGATGTCTTTTTTTGATTCGCTATATGCATAATTGTTACTCGATTAAATGAATTGTATAAAAGAAGCATGTGCCTTTTTGTCTTCCATGTACAGGTTTGGTTTTAAAATATGCCCTTAACTAACAGGTGCCCTTCATATCACGTGCCGTTTATAGAACAACATCGTTGTAGTTCATGAACACTTTACGAGTACTCCATGAAGCCTTTACCAAATATACCAAGGTACATAAATATGAAACCCTCTATAGAATTCAAAATGCATTTGTCCATGGCATAAAAAGAAGAGATTTGAAATCAGCTTTTAACTTTAAGTGATAATGCTGCACCTTATGTTTCCATACAATAACTGTCAAGTCTATAAAGGCTGGCAAACTTCAGTCAAACAAAAAACAACTACTGATTTTATTGGCTTCATGACATAACTGCGTCCAAAAAGACAATTAAACAGTAAACGCTTCGCATAAAATAACAATAATCTAAATCCTAAAACAATCTTCATTTGAAATAAAACATTACAAATGACATATATAAACCATCTGCTAAATTCTGGCACCAAACAATGGTTTCTATTTTTAGCTTTTGGCACACTGACATTTTTTTTAACACAGCATACGTTACACTTGTTTGTTTACTCCCTAACTCTCCTTAATTGTTCTATTTTATTTTTAAATGTATCACTAGTCTTTTTTCCCTCTCTCTCTCTCTCTCTCTCTCTCTCTCTCTCTCTCTCTCTTTCTTTTTACAGATATTAGAAGTCATTACACATACTGGTTTGCTTCAGATTATTATCTCTCTTATCTCTTTTAAACCTTATACAAATGTAAAAACTAGAATACAACTAAATAAGCTTAGGTTGTTTATTTCAAATAAATTGAATGACCTTTTAAAATTATTTTACCATGTGATTTAGGAATTTTGTTTTGAAGCATGCATGCAGAGCATGTACATTGTATTTTAATATAATTATGACATTAATTAACCTAATAATATGTACAACATAATAATGTAATTATAAAATATAATCATGTAGGAATGTTTGTAGCAATAATTTGTATGTCGTTATTGCACCGTAATCTTCCCATGTGACTGTCAGTGACATGTTTTTTATTTCCTCTGAAGGTTTTTTGTCAGTGTTTGGCTAGTTTTTACCATTTGTTATTGTTGTTGTTTTGTTTAACATTTTTGTTTTGTTTTGTGTTTTTTAGATTTTTTTTTTTACATCAGAGCAAGTGTATTTTGATTATTGGCACATGCTGATACAGTGGAACCTGTCGTGAGAGACCATCCCATCCACCACCATAATGTGGTCTCTCTAGAAAGGTGGTCTCTCAAAAGATTTTAGTTTAAGGATAATTTAACCAAGTGGTTTTCAGAATGTGGTTTCTCTACACTGGTAGTCTCTCAAAAGAAGTTTTATTCAAAGGATTATTCAACCAAGTGGTTTCCAGAATGTGGTCTCAGGAGACAAGTGGTCTTTCATGACAGGTTCCACTGTACAAGAATTACCAGCAGCTAATTAAGTGTAATAAACTTTGACCTCAGTTACAGACTACACTGCCAATTAAGATTCTATGGACAATTTGCTTCTAATGTTGAGTTTTCTACTGGATTCATCAATTTAAAAAAAAAAACATACATATTTTTACACTTTAATGAATATTACATGTGACCTTTGGAATGACACATGTATTCAATAGCAAATTTTTATCATACCTGCCCATGATGTATATGACAGAAATTAACATTAAATAAACATTTTTCTTTCTTTATGTAAATATTTATCAATTCTGCTGACCCTGTTCTTGTTTTAATCAAATACGTAAATATTCATTTCAGTAAATTATGTGCAATCTGCATAAAATTTCATGGAAATTCCATTAAAAAACCCCAGAATAAACTGTGTTTGAAATCAAAAGTGTAGCAGGTATTATATATTTTCAAATGTTTAGAACATTACAAAAATAAAATCATTTGTTGACAAAAACAAAGAAATTTCATATTACAGCCAGTCTTTCATTGTCTATCAATTACGTGTCACATTAAGTTGATTAACCTACAATGTAGCATCAAAGACCATGTATGTGTGTGAGTGTCTGTAACTCTATGGGGAATTGCTTGCATGTGTGAGTGTCTGTGACTGCTTGTGAGTGTCAGTGACTGCTTGTGTGTGAGTGTCCTGTGACTGCATGTGTGAGTGCCGGTTACTGCGTGTGAGTGTCTGTCACTGTCTGTGAGGAACTGCTTGTGTGTGAGTATCTGTGACTGTTTGTGAGGAAATGCTTGTGTGAGTGTCTGTGACTGCTTTTGCGTGTGTCTGTAACTCTGTTTGTGGGGAATTACTGTTTGTGTGCAAGTGTCTGTGGTTGTTTGTGTGTGTGTGTGTCTGTAACTGCTTGTGTGTTAGTGTGTGTGTGTGTGTCTAACTGCTTGTGTGTGTGTCTTTGACTGTATATTGGGTGTGTGTGACTGTGTCTATGAATCTGTGGGGAATTACTGCTTGTGTGTGAGTGTCTGTGACTACTTGTGTGTGAGTGTATGTGACTACTTGTGTGTGAGTGTCTGTGACTACTTGTGTGTGAGTGTCTGTGATTACTTGTGTGTGAGTGTCTGTGACTACATGTGTGTGAGTGTCTGTGACTACTTGTGTGTGAGTGTCTGTGACTACTTGTGTGTGAGTGTCTGTGACTACTTGTGTGTGAGTGTCTGTGACTGCTTGTGTGTGAGTGTCTGTGACTACTTGTGTGTGAGTGTCTGTGACTACTTGTGTGTGAGTGTCTGTGACTCTGTTAGTAGGGGACTGCTTGTGTGTGAGTGTCTGTGACTCTGTTTGTGGGGGACTGCTTGTGTGTGAGCACTTGTGACAGTTTGTGGGATGACTGCTAGTGACTTTGTTTGTGGTGGGACTGCTTGTGTGTGTCTGTGACTGTTTGTGGAGGGGCTGTTTGTATGTGAGTGTCTGTGACTGTCCATATGTGTGTGTGGTAGGAGGCTTGACTGCATGTGTGCAAGTGTCTGTGTCTGTATGGGGGGACTGCCTGTGTGCGAGAGGGTTGACTGTGTGTAAGTGTCTACATCTGTGACTGTCAGTATGTGTGTGTGTGTGTGTAATATTGACAACTACCACATCTATATCAATGCATTATAATTTTTCATTTTACTGTTTTGTGTGACATAACAATTTACAGTTTTATGGTCAGGTGGCTGCCAGGTTTTTAATTATAGAATGAAATTTGTGGCTTTGTTTTCATTGTGATTAAAAATTGAAAAATCAAACTAATCGGTGTGTATTTATATGGTAATGTTGTTCAAACATTTTTTTTTTAAATGATGCGTCAGATTACAAAAATCTTATATCAGTACAGTAAATATATGACAACAATCTAGAGTAATTCAAACATATCATATCTTTTAAAATCTAGCATCAAAAATTGATTTTCAGAATTTCAGATGTGACTGACTGATTTCAGCAATGAAAACAACTCTAGTGGAAATGTGACCTTTGAAGCACTTGAGAAATATATTCATGCGATATGAGAAGGAAGTGAAGAAATCAAATTTTAAAAATCTAAATTGTTTTATTTACGAATCATGTACTGTCAAGATGCAGCTTCACTATCAATGACCTACATGTACTGGTGTTGAACATTATCTACACATTCAAACACACCACGACACAGAGTGTTGATCTAATAAAGGAACTCTATGACATTCTAATTAATGTATCTGAAAAAGTTGAAAATCAAAGAGTCCTTCGCCATTTACTTTACCCATAAGTAAAACTAAACATGTCCCCACAGCCTTCACATTTATTGGTTTAAGCACTTTTTGACATGGAAAGTGACTTCCCTCTATTTATTCAAAAGTGCTGCAATGCATTGAAAGCAGTTCTATCTAGATAAAAAGCATTGAAAAGTGAGATACAATACTTTTTGGGGGGGGCAGGGGAAATACATTAATGTGATTATAAAGTTTAGATGCATTTTTGCGAAGTGGTGAAGCAAAAGGCAACCATCCATGAAAGATTATCACAGGGGCAGTGCAGGGTCAAGAAAGGTCATGCCAAGCTAAAGTTACAATCTCTGGACACCATTTTGCTGCTATTAACTAATTGTATGAGCTGTCACAGGCCCCCATGACACATTGTTCAATCAATGACCAATCATACCTGAGAGTGTATGATTACCTCGGTTAGGTATATTTGTATGCTGGTGACCATTCAGAAGTCAATTTTTTTTTACCATTTTTTATGCTATTCAAAAGATTCTCTGTGCAATCTAACATCATTTAAATCTAGTAAATGGTGAACAATTACAAAACTTTTACAAAGGCCTTCACCGGACAAACTTGACAGACGAGGACAAAACTTATGGATCCCCCCTCTGATTTTATTGGTAAAGGACTAAGAAAAGCCTTATAGGTAACACAAGGTCATACTCTATTTACAAAACCGCTGTTCCAGGGATGAAATTCTGTTGTACTAATACCTGAAGGTGTATGATTACCTAGGTTACGTACATCTGTGTTCTGGTGACCCTAAATCTACTGATTACAGGCGACAGACTTCATGGTTTAAAGCATAATGCTCATCAGTACGAAGGCTACGGTAATTCCTATCACATACTTAGTGTTTCTGATTTGAAAGTCTCATCATTTGATTTATTTTGTTGACAAATTTGTTATGAAAATCAAGACTAGAGTGCTGAAAGGTGTTGGGAGTGATGGGTCTGTATACAGTAGAGAATGTCGGTACACATAATCCTAGTAATCTCAGCATATTACATGGTTTATAAACATTCCTACATCCTATTTAAACTGTGAAACAATAAAAACAACAGATTGAACAAAAAAAAATGAAAACTTGGTATGACCTAGAGATCCTAAGTACAAAATATCATTGAATGTGTATGTGACAAAAGCAAAACTACAATGTATACATGTACATCAGCTTTGTGAAGTTCAGAAAGGGTAAACATAAACAATATGTCTTACCTTGGCTGTGTACTTCTCCATTTCTGTTGACGAATACTCGGCGACAGCTTGTCGTGATTCCTCGTAACCTGTGAGATGAAATAATATCTCTATCATCTAATTACATGTACTTAGATTAAGATTGAGTTTTAAAATTACTAAATGTTGTCATATAGCACACCTGGTAAATTTTTTTTAGGATTTTATGAAGGATCACTGCCCTAACCTTTTTAAATGTATAATGTATACGCTAAGCTGTCTTTGTTACTTTTTTTAAAATACAGTAAACAAAACTCTGGTAATTGTGTACAAAAACTATTTTTTTCTTTATGACAGTTTAAAATTTATTTTTAGAAGGAACCATTGAAAATCTACACTGAGGGTTTACCTATAGAAGGATTGTAGCCATTAAACTTTCTGGATTTGATTTTTTCTATGACTGCATTCTCAAGCTCTTCCGGCATTGGCAAGTTGCCAAATACTGTTGGATCACCTGCAATGTACAGAAATGTGTATCATTAATAAGTCCTCATAAAATGTACACTTACATAAGTATCTATGTGACTTAAACTGACAAAAAAAAAAACATTCAGTTTTACATTCACTTATAATATGATATAATTATAGTATAATATATAATTATTAATGATCATTCAATTTTAGATGCATAAAATGACAGATATTGTAGTTAAAAAAAAATTTCTCTTATTAGGAAGGGGGATTTAGCTCCCTCCCCAACCCTCCCCCTTCCACGTCACTGCCCCAATAAAAAAAAAGCTTCTCCAATGCACCAGCTCTCAAGAATAAGACTAGGCAAAACACTGAGTATAGCTGAGCCGGCCTGGCTCAGTCGGTAGAATGCTCAACTTTTGATCATGAGTTTGAGTTCAGCTGGTGGCAGGTTCGTTTCCTAGCTGTCCTTCGGACTGAGACAGTAAAAACACAGGTCCCTTGTCACAGCAGGTATCAGCACGTTAAAGAACCCTCACTGCTCAATGGCCGTAAGTGCCGAGCATAGGTCAAAATTTGAAGCCCTTCAACGGTATTTGACGACGTCTCCATATGAGTGAAAGATTCTTGAGTGGGACGTGAAACAACAATAATCAAACAAATAAACTGAGTAAAATCTTTTTTTAGCCACTGTATCTTAACTAAGGATATAATTTTTAAAACAATGCATCAATATAAATGACATTTTTCAGTTTGTAAGAGAAATATATTATTATGATATAACTCATTCAGCCCTAAATTAAGACATATTTGGACTGCCCTAAATCATTGATTTATAGAAGAGTTCATTGTTTCTCAAGGGTACTTACCAATAGACAATGCTATCATAACTTTATCTGGATTTGGTGCCAGATTCATACCATCAACAATGGTTCTGATTGGATTAAATGTTTTCTTGGACATTTCTGAGGCTGGAACATCCCAGATTTTCCTCATTCTCTTAGCTTTTGGTTCCATGTTATCTGTGTTGTATATGATTCTAGTAGAAATAGGCCTATAGCTAAAAAGACAGAAAAATAATATGATTGATAAAGTGCATGCGCATGCATGTATATCCACAACATAGCACAATGGTGTATCAACTTGCACTATGTCCAATACATCAAGTACAGGTAATCGCACACGTTCCTATTTAACTTCTGTAACTGTAAGAAAATTACCCCCGGGTACTACATTGTGGTAGTATAGCTTGTTTTGAGTCAATGATTTAACAAGTGGTACTGTGACTTACTACTTACAGCCCCTGTCACTCGCCCCTGTTAGGCAGGGACAGAGACGTCTTGTGTGTGTCTCTGTGTTAACTTCCATATTTCCAACAGCTTTTTAAGTGCCACTATATATATTCTTGTACAATCTACCAAAAGAATCAAACTGCCCACCCTACTCCTAGAACCATTTAACCTCCATCTACGCATAGACCTTGCAAATGGGAGATAAAAACTCCCCTAAATGTTCAGATACAAACAAATGCCAGTACTGATAGCACATGTAATTTATCAGAAATTTGATCAACTTTCTGACAAATGTAAAATAGAACTCCTGTGGTGATTCAAATTTATTCTGTGGGACTGACCACAAAGAGCTGAGGTCGTCATAGAATATATGTAAAGTTCTGTAAATACAAACCTTCACCAACAGCATTCCCACATGTATCAAAGCTTTGTGCCAACAGTAAACAATTTTATACTTATATATAATATGTATACTAGCATATACAAATTGTATATATGCTTCACCCTACACACAAATATCAAATGGTAGCGACATATTGATCTTCCATGCATCACATGGCATGTATCAGTAGCATCTCTCCAACTTAGGTCATTGTTGAAAAGTTTTTTGTTTAATTATATTATCTCATATTTCCAAGTTTAAAAAAATTGGTTAATGTGGACCTTAAATTATTTCTTCTTTCAAATTTTTTAAGGAAAAATCAGATACATTCTTAATTTTACTAGAGAGAGAGAAAGAAGAGAAATTGTGTAAGAATGTACTAAATGCCAATAACACATCCAACAAATTTTTGGTAATCATTAGCCTTACACAGGTGAAAGTATCCGAGATTAGATCTTTTGTACAACTAGATGCTGATATC
The DNA here is from genome assembly GCA_030159075.1 of Atrina japonica. Taxonomy (NCBI): domain Eukaryota; kingdom Metazoa; phylum Mollusca; class Bivalvia; order Pterioida; family Pinnidae; genus Atrina; species Atrina japonica. Next base: position 1,905,252 of record BROG01000007.1, read on the forward strand.
ATGCTGTACCTTGTTAGTTCCATCAGCTGCTGAATTAGGAGTTCAGAACACAATTGAAAGCTCAAACTATATGTATATAATATACATGTATCAACTTTTTATTTAAGTTGAAGTGATCACTGAAACAGATGTTTTTATCTCAAATGTGTACATCATATGGTCTCTAAAATAAATGTTCTCTACCGCTTGTACTTGTCTGGCATTAGACAACTGCCGACAGAAGGTCCCGGGTTCATCTCCCAGTACAGTACTAGCTAGGTTATAGCAAAGACAGATTACAAAATAGTAAGTGACTTTTTCTTCACCTAGCACATAACTGACATATGAAGTGAAAGTCAGAGAGAATTTAAAATCTAAGGTCCTGTCTCATCATGGTAGGCAAATGCAATTAAAAGCTAGAAGCACTTCACCACAATTTACATTTTTCATCAGTCCATAGCACAGATCAAAATTTGTGGCACTTCATCTAATTATAGCAGGTGACATCTCCATATAAATGAAAAACGCTTGGTGGGATGTATAACAACAATAAAACAAAAACAAGAGATGAGCGTTCTCTCAAATGTTAAAAAAAAGTGCTTCCAAAGTTTACATAAAATGTACTATTCACATATCTGCATCACAGGAATCTGAAATTCTGTCTGTATATTGATATACAAATCATTTACATAGCTTGCCCTCTGGAATGATGTTTACCTCATCATTACAGAGGGCAAGCTATGTAAATGATTTGTATATCAATATAGGGACAGAATTTCAGGTTCCTGTGTCTGCATTCAGGATTCTCATAATTTCTTTGGGGAATGGGGTCGAGGCCAGTGAAATTGTTAAGATAAGCATTATTTATTACATGTATTTTTTCCTTACGTTAAAATTAAGTTTTTATTAATAGGGAAGAAAGGTACATGTAGGCTTTTAAAGTTGGGAACAGGGCCTATAAATGGCCCCACTTAGAAATTTTGTCAAAATGATAAAAGTAGATAATTTCTAACAACTTATATCTTTGTATACAAAAAGTCATCAGTTTTGAGTTATTAAACAATTTGTAATACAATTGTACCCTCCGTTACTGAAGCACCCCCTAGTGGCTCGTTTATGGACAGATTTCATTTTCGTTCACAAATTTTGTAGATATTGACTTTACAATCATGCAGAAAAAATTTGAAAATCATCTGATCATTGGTTCAAGAGAAGAAGATTTTTAAATATGTACCAAGTTTTGGTCTTATTTGGTCCCTTTTGGGACCCTTATGTGTCCTAGCCCCTTTTTCATTCACAAACTTTATATGGCATCACATGGAGATGCTATATGCCAAGTTTGGTTAAGACTGGCCCACTGCATGGTTCTTGAAAAGAAGTCAAAAATGTGTAAATGTTAATGACGGATGACGCACAACAGAAAATGTCAAGACGAAAGACGCTAGCAAAAAAAATAAGAAAACTAAAAAACTTAATTTTACACATTTGTTTTAAAATACTTAAACTTTATTCTTTATTTTGAATTTTCAAATTAGGGATTTTTGCATATACATGTATCTTTTGCGAAAATACAAGTTATTTTTGCATTTGGAATGGTTCCTGTAACAGTGTTCTACATTAAGGTTTGTCTGGGACAAGTCCATTTTATGCATTTTATATTCGGACAATTTAATGTTACTGTTACCACATTTGGACAAGTAGATTTAAATTATATACCAGTACTTGTCCTGCAGGACAAGTGTAAATTGTCATTATTGTTGACCCCTGTGTAGCCAGACCAAAAATGGCTTAGAAAAATGTGATGTACATGTAAATATTAAAATTACACAAAATAAAACACAAAATGATCTGAACTTGACAAACATTATGGCACATATTGACATAATTTATATATTCAAACAAATACCTATTTTTTCATTGAATTATGGATGAAAGTCACTATAGCGTTTACAAGAAGATAAAATTTAAGCAAACACTTTGTCAATGTGCTAAAAATTAGTGATATATTCAAGTAGAAGATTCTTACCTGAACGTTTAAATTTCGCTTGAGGAGATCTTGTGGCCAGAATATATTTTATGTTTTATAAAATATGAATATGTTTTTCCAGAAAATAAAACTTGTTTACAAACAAATTTTTAGCTAAAAGAGTTGATTAATCTATGATTTAAAATCCAGTAAGTACACGTAAGTGCTCAATAAAGCCTGATAACTTTTATATGATACCATCTAGCCAAAAGATTAATCTCAACACATCTAATTCTAAAGAAGATTAACCTACGGTAAATCTGTATGACCTTATACACCTTTGAAAAACAATGGGATCTACTACACTCCAGTAACGCTAAGGAATCAGTCCAACTGGGTTTTCTGTGGTCAATTACCGGTACTTAGGTAGCAAAATAAACTACTGGTAGCACAGAAACTAGGCCTAAACAACAAGTTATTCTGAACTATATACCAGTAATACATGTACCGTAATCGACCCATTAAGCGCCCATGTCTCTATAAGCGCCCCTCCCCCTTTTTTAATATGATTGAGAACCTTTTCTATTTTGTTGACAAGGAGGTGTGGATCTCAAAATCCGTAAGTAACAGTTTATCTGTAGCACCCCAGCAACAGAATCATGTTGAAAAGTATCCATGGTAATAACTACAACAACTTTACCACTGTGCCTGATAAAAAATTAACTGTTTTATGCCTATTTGACTATTTATTGGTCCCATTAAGTGCCCACCCCTTTTTCCTGAATTCTGTAGCATCCCGGGTGCTTAATTGGTCGAATATTTTTCAAGTCCAGTTTTATCATTCTGTAAATTACTTGTATGCAAATATCATCTCAGAGGTGTTGCATGTCACATAAACATTATGCACAGATGACATATATTTCCATTTTATACCTGCATTTGTATGCAAATTAAGTATATTATGCTAGAATAATTAAATCACATGACAACTGTCACAAACCACAATGTTAACTATTTAGATCAACAGCATTAACCATGTTATTTATCATGAGGTATATCATACACATTGTGCATATGTAATATATATATATAGCCTACATGTATCTACTAACTCTTTCATCTCTATAGACAACGATAGATTGGTATAATACAACAGAAAACAAGGCTAATTTGTACTAGAATAAATAATTCCCCCATCTGGGGCATATTGCTCAGATGTATAAACATCTACATGTACCTTAGTAAAGATGTATGTCTAAACCAAACATGGGAAGCCTAGGAGAAGAAATAAGTTATCCGGGGCATATCGCTCAGATGTATAAACATCTACATGTACCTTAGTAAAGATGTATGTCTAAACCAAATATGGGAAGTCTAGGAGAAGAAATAAGTTAGCTATGGCCTAGACAAGTGAAACCAACAACGGGGAATAACTCTAAAAACAAGGGTTGTAGGCATGTAATATTTTAATGTGACAGTTTGTTTTCTCAATATGTACTATATATAGTAAAATCCACATAACCTAGCGGGGTGGAATCTTGTGAACCCTTTCTTGACCTGGACGGGTTGAAATTTTAGGTGATAAAGCATAACATTAAAATTACGCTGGCTAGAGTAATCGTTACTACTTGTCACCATACATAAGATCGTATCCACTGAGAAATAAAACGTTTTCCCCATGCAGCTTGACATACATGTGACCAAAAAGTGAGTAGAATCATCAGTATGATAATCAAAAGGTTTCTCTGCCCTGCTATCGTATGTGAATTGGACAATATCTGCACTAAATATGGGGAGCATAGGTAAAGAATAAAATTAGATATGGGCTGGTAAATATAATAAATAAAGGGGAATAACTCTAAAAATAAGGGTGGTAGTCATGCAATTTTTATATTGTGATACTCTGTCTTCTTAAAATGTATCCTAGTACAAAATATGGTGAGCCTAGCATAAGTGAAGAAACAAGTTAAATATGGCCTTGACAAATAAAGTAAACAGGGGGGAATAACTCTAAAAATAAGGGTGGTAGGACAAGAGTTTTTGTATGCAATGCTCCATCTCCTTAAGATGTATACCTGAACTAAAATGGGGAGCCTGGGTGAAAAAATAAGTTGAATATGCCTATATATATCCCCAAACAAATAAAATAAACAAAGGAGTTTTTGTATGCAATGCTCCATCTCCTTAAGATGTATACCTGAACTAAAATGGGGAGCCTGGGTGAAAAAATAAGTTGAATATGCCTAACAAACAAATTTAAATAAACAAAGGGGTGCAATTTCTGATGTATGTGAACTCCAAATGGGGAGCCTGGGTAAAATAAGTTGTATGCCTACCCCAAACAAATAAAATAAACAAAGGAGAGTAACTCTAAAAATACAATTTAGGGGTATTGTATGTGAGCCTAAAATGATTACCTGTACTAAATAAATGTATGGTAGATGATAAATGAGGTTTTGGACAAGGCAAAAGGACAGGCAGACGGACGCAACACAAAACTAAAGTCACACCCCCACCCCCCGGGTAACCGGTGAGGAATTAATTAATACATACCATTCAGATATTTGGTGATGAAAGGGTAAAGCACCTTTTGCATGATGCAGATTGTGATGATAGACAATGCATACATAACTCTGTTAATTCGTAAAAAAAAAAAATCTTTTTCATTGTTTTATATCAGTGGTGTTGGAATCAAATCAAAATTAGGCGACAAAATAATTAAATTTTGGTTTACCGGTATATACAATTACATCTGAAACAATTTGCTTACAAATAACACATGCATGTTGATAATATAAGAATTTTGCTTATTATAGGCATAACAGGCTTTATATCTCACTAATTTATGTAATCATTTTTTTAAAAAGTAAGCTAAATGAAAACATATCAATGTCTTCAAACAGCTTTTTCTTAATACATGTAAAGATAAAATGAAGTGAACTGGAATTATTAAAATGCTATTATCATTTTTTTTATATCTTCAAATGGAACTACTGTGAAAATTGAAAACAATAAGACAAGCAAACAGTTTAAAAAAAAAAAATTTTTGGAAAAAAAAATTAATGGACATATTGAAAAAAAAGAAAAAATTGAAAAAAAAATGGAAAGACTGATTTAGACAGAATTTTATGTTGTCTGTAATGCATGATACCTATAGGTAGTAAGTATCAAAGAATTATAATAAAAACAACAAGTCATACATCTCTATTCAACTCCAGCAAGATGAAAAAGAAATTTAAACAAATGAAAAAAACTTCTTTTCTTAGAAAAAAAATAATCTTGACTTAGAATCATTGTATTTGAATTATAATAATTTACAAAACGTCATCTGCGCAATAGATGTGGCTGGTGTTTGATACGGGATATCTAATGATCATTTCTGTGGAAATTAATGTAATGGATACTCTACGTGGTATGAGTTTGCACAAAATCAATGTTTTACGCAGTACTGTTCGGGATCAATAAACAATGTCTACTTACGTCTGACGTTTATGTGCGTTCCGGAACCGGATTATAAATTCCTTTATAAATCTGAAAGAAACAACGGATGAACAGTGGATAAAAATATATAGAGACTAAATTAATATGTTCCATGTATAATAAGAAAAAGCTATTATGAATTGGAAATAATTACAACACTAGAAAGATATCCGGGAAAAACAACACTAAATTTGGAGCGGTATACGTAACACAGTCATTGAACGATGGACGAAAACTTGATTCATGACAACACATTATCATTTCAACAGTCCGAGTTAAAAAATATCTATATGAATTCAAATATGATCAATTAAACCTTAATTAAACTGATTTTACCATTCCATCTTCCTATTACAGAACTAAATTCCATAAATAAGTATATTTTTCAATAAACATCACTTACCACTTCTTTTCTCGCTGCTTCTGCTATGACATTCAAAACAACCTTGACCCTAACCTCAAATCTGATTGGTTGAAAAGATGGGCAGGTCCTGTTTGGGCAAAGAAAACATACGACCACATGTTCTTGTTGGCTATTCAAACATACAATGCAAAAATATTACTGTTTACTTGGGCCCTATATAAGAGATAATATCAAACTGCATCACATGAGCGAGATCACTGATTGTATATTTATCATATAATACCAGCGATATATAAAGCTATTAGCTTTATATATCGCTGATAATACAAATAAACAATCTGTAAAACTGCTTTAAAAGCGTTACTTTTTAGGATTAAAATCGTGGAATTTTGGTTTTTGGCAATTCATGAATGATAACTTGAACCACAAACTTCCCTGTTTGATCAAAATAACATCAGAAGGTCCCGGGCTCGTAGCGGGTCATACCGGAGATATATCGATATATAGTGTTATGTATACATGTCTTATCGTAAGTACTCTAGCAAACTCTGGATACTGTAGCGTACTCAGGGTAATATAACACAACAGAACAGAACTTTATTTCAAAGTCAGATCATAGAACATGATAAATGAGTGTAACAAAATAACAAACAATCTGAGATAGTTTATGAAATTAATTCACGTGAAATCAACAGTAGGGCTAAAAATGATTCATAATAACTTATTATGAGTCGGGAGAGTTGGCAAGTATGAATAAGTTGCATATATTTGCAGGTTTTATATTTGTATTGAATAGCTCACACAATTTAATAGTGTTTACTCGTTCATGGTAATATGTAATTAAACGTTGCAGTCGTGTTGATTTAAATATGGACATTCAAAAATAAAATGTATAAAACGGATGATATATAAAGCTAACAACGATATGACATCTAAATCATACATGCGTTAAATGACAAAGGTTTTGTGGAAGGCTGGAATCGCAATGGCATACGTGTACATGTATATTTTACCGATTTTACTCTGGTGGTAATAAAAGTAATACTCTTTTCATTCCCTATTTTATCATTTATTATCCCCAATGTTTTAGACATCTGAAATAAAAGATATAATATGCATTTCCTGAATGTTTTGTAATTATATATACCGTTAATTATTGTACATATCATTGGGTGGATCTAGAGGAGGTTGAAATAAAACGAAAGGTCTCGGAACTACTGCCCACATTAAATCTAGGGCGGTGTCTTTGGACCGGGATGCTATGATACCAGTAAAATATAAAAGTTATTTATATCAAGGAATCTCGAAAGGGACACATTTGTATGATGCTATTGAATATCAGTTATTGTCCTAGTGATTTTGTCAGGAAGAAATTATTATTGATTAGAATAATAATTATTTTTTATGCCTAGAACACGTGTATGAAAATTAAGAATAATTTGGGACTACTACTACATTCGAACTTTAAAGAAATTAATATATAAAGAAATAAAAAGAAATAATATTATATACAATGTCCTGTACTCATTTTTAATTTCTTCTAAATTAAAAATCAGTAAAGGACAATTATAAGCCTGTTCATTGTGACAACAATAGTGTTAAACTTTGCTACCTGGTTTCTCAATTTCTTTCACCATTACAAACATGTAACCAACAGTCAATTCATTACACCATCACTCTAAAATGTACAGGAATAATGAACAGTTTTGGAGATAAGAGTAAATTTACTCCACAAGTATATATATATATATACATAGGTCAGTGCAATCCACATTATGGGCCTGGTCAATTTCTATGGTTACCATGAAATTTGATATGCAGAATTGCTCAAAGTTACAGGTCAAGCACATGTGCTGTCAATTTCCATACTAAAATCTAGAGGTAAGAAAAACTTGAAGTGTCAGAAGAATAAAGAAAATTGGTGTAATTTATTTGAAGAATTAAATAGAAACCGTAAATGTTATGCTTCTAGTTAATTTTATGTATGATAATGACTTTTTTTACTCTATATGTTATTTAAGGGAGGTGAATTATTTTGCTTAATTACTAATATTGCATTATGTATTCACTATTGTATGTATCTAGTGCAAAAAATGTTTGTTTCATTGTTTCACTAATTGAATTTTCTCACGGACTTAATTATCTATTTTATGATCATATATACCTACGGTACCTGTTTAGAGATTTATCATGTAAGTGGAAAAAAGATTGAAAATTACCATAAAATTTGCGTATTTGTTTGTATTTTTAGAATCTAAGAAAATAGAATCTGTAAAGATGCCCCAAACAAAGAAACTGAGGATACATCAAAGGATTGGCTGCGTTTTAGTGTAGACAGAAAAGGAGGGAGGGTGGAAAGGAGAAAAAGGAAGGAAACGGAGAAAGTGTCAGATGATATCCACATTAATTATTCATGATGATGAAGCAGACAATGTTGAAAATGAAAGTGATTTAGGAATAATTAATCAATCATTAATCACATATTGAAAAGTGAAAAATAATCATTGTATAATTTTAATCACTTTTTTGAAATTTTGAAATCAAGTTGATCTCGTTATTTCTATTCGGAGATTTAACAAAAAAAACCAGCTGATACAGAAGCTGTATTTCAAGTGTTGCCATCATAAGATTAAATATTAGACCAATATCGAACCAACATTAGTTCTTACTGAATAATATGGAATTTTGGAATGCTTATAACAAGTGCTGTGCCACTGCAGATTTAATATTGATTGAATGGTGAATCAACGTTGAGCCAATGTAAAACATAATGCTAGCCAATCATTGATGGAAGATTCACGTTGGGCCATCGCAGTACCAGCGTTGGCTTTCGGTAAGTATAACATTAAGTCCAACGTTGGCCCAATGTATAAGTGCAAAGTGGGCCAACGTTTGCCCAACATGTTGTTTTTACGTTGGCCCAACGTTCTTCACTCAATGTACACAACGTTGGCCCAATGTATAAGTGCAAAGTGGGCCAACGTTTGCCCAACATGTTGTTTTTACGTTGGCCCAACGTTCTTCACTCAATGTACACCGTTGGCCCAATGTATAAGTGCAAAGTGGGCCAACGTTTGCCCAACATGTTGTTTTTACGTTGGCCCAGCGTTCTTCACTCAATGTACAACGTTGGGCCAATATAAAAACAACATGTTGGGTCAACGTTGGCCAACTTTGCACTTCTACATTGTTCCAACGTTGGGCCAACATAGCGTGATATGATGGTCCAACGTAGTCATGCTATCTGGGATATGAAAATTGATTTTCACATACAGTACAAAATCTTTTTTACCTTTCTTTATTTTTCCAGTTTCGATAGGAAGACGGTGATTTTTTATCGACAATAGAAGAAGTTATTATTCTAGTTTTAACTGTTCTTTAATCATTCCTACTGTAGCATTCTCTGATTAGTAGGACCCATTTACTCAATTTAACTCTATAATCTTTATTTCTATTAAATGATCTCAATTACAATTGAAGAGTTTTGTTTTTTTACCAGGAAGTGATATATGTGTGTGTGTGTGTGTGTGTGTGTGTGTGTGTGTGTGTGTGTGTGTGTGTGTGTGTGTGTGTGTGTGTGTGTGTGTGTGTGTGTGTGTGTGTTTCATAATAGGTAGATTGTTTTTTGAATTAAGGGCGGAAAAACACAGAAACAAACTTTGAATGGCCTAACCATGATATACAAACCCGTCCAGCTAAATTAAAGGGAGGTACATCTTACAATCTTATTGTACGAATGTCGCGCACGTTGTGTGTGTGTGTGTGTGTTTGTTTTTGTTTTTTCGTCGTGGTTGACTGTAGTAAGATTTGACTGACTAGGGAATTAATGTGACATTTATAGTGAGAGTTCTGCCTACTGAAATGTGGATCGACTACCAATTCAACGGTATTTCTGACCTTTCGTAGTCCAATAATATATGCCTTCGCATTATCGTTTCAATATATCGCGTTTTTATATTGAACATATTTAGTAAATCCAAAATTGAATGGAAGAGAAAATAGAATAATAGAAAACGTTAATATCGCCTCCTTTTATAGGATAAGAGGTTTCGTAGATATATGCTGAAATTCTGTCCCGATTTTAACCCGATTATTATTGTTTAATTATTTATTGGGGGGGGGGGGTAGAATAAGGTTTTATCCCCCCCAAAAACGTAACTTAAATCAGGCAGAATTCCGGTCCAGACCTTACTCTGTCAAACTGTATAATTATGCGTATGACACTGGACCTGACTTCATTTTCACAAAATATATAGGAATATAAATTTTTTTTTGTTATTGTACATGTAGTGAAAACGAAATATTTCTGGGAAAAAAACACAGCTAATATTTTTGAAGGCGTTTATCAAAGTAAAAGACACGAGTCGTGTTCTAAATTCGTATGTCTGTCTTAGATTTGAATCCGGAACCCCCGCTCACGAGGCAAACACTCTACATGTGGGACAATGCAAAATTTAGTCCACAGAATCCATTCTTTCAATTTTGTGCACAAAATTCAATTCTGTGTGACAAAAGTCAAATCTGTGCCACAAAATTTAATTCTGTGTTACAAAATTCAATTTTGTGGCACAGAATTGAATTTTGTGACACAGAATTGAGTTTTGTGCCACTTTCTTCACTTACAGTTTTTGCATACATTATCATCACGTCTGAAATACAGAGAAAAAGCTTCCCAGAGCTTTTTAATTAGGGCCTACCAAAATTTGGTATGCTCCGCGAAAACATTTATATACTCCTTCCCTCTACCTCGAAATCCTGGATCCACCCTGGCTTTGTATGCATATTTTGGATTTGGTGGATTCGTTTTGCCTTATATATCGGTTGAGATATTGTTTGCGTGTACGCATATAATTTCATTTGTAAACAAAATTTGCACTGGATCAAAATGTATACGATTTTTCCTTTGTGATATTATCAGCTAAAAATCTGAAAATTTACTTATCAATGGACGGTTTGTCCTATATATCGGTAGGGATATCGTTTGCTTTTATTTGTAAACAAAATTTGCATTGGATAAAAATGTATACGATTTTTCCTTTGTGATATTGTCCTTTTCTAATTAAAAATTAGTAAAGGACAATATTATCAGCTAAAAATCTGAAAATTTAATTATCAATTATATCCAATTCTTTACACATAGAAGAAAAAGAAAAAAATAAACAATATTTTCTTCGTAGTCATGTGCTCACTTTTAAATTTCCAATTTAAAAGTTAGCAAATGATATAAGTAACTTTTTGGCCGATCCAAACTTCTTTTGAGAATGTGATTTACTAGCGGATCCGGCCTATTAGGCGTATTTTCCCGCCTGGGCGCAGGAAAATGCTTTTCCGGGCATACCAATTAAAAAAATAATATAGTTTTTATTAGATACAATAAGGCACGACCCCTTAATGAATACTGTCTCACAGTTAATCCAACACTTGGAATTTTGCATAATCGAGCACGGATAACGTGCCCCTGAAATTGATAAAATATGTGTAAAACCTTTAATTTTATCATAAAAAGTCGGAAAATTAAAAAAAAAATTTCCGAAATTTTCGCGCCTCGCCCCGTTCGGCGAATGAATTTGAAATTTATACCCACTCAAACTTTAAATCCTCAGTCTGCTTTTGATGATGTATGCATTGCATCACAATAAATATATTTTTTTCACCAGTCCCAAAAAACATCCACCTTTTATTTTTTTTTATTGCATAATCAAAAGGCACATGAAAACAATTTCACCGGCTAACACATTTATATATATATAATATATATATATATATATATATATATTATATTTATATATATATAATATATATATATATATATATATATATATATATATATATATATACATATGCATGTATCCCAATGTTTAATATTGAAATAAAAATGCTCTATGATGAAATTATATTGATGTGAAATTGCTCTCTGCGTCTGACATTCTTGATCCTGTGATCTCATCAACATGTGGAGTGAGATCTATAGCGTGTAAAGGAGGCAGGTCCATTACGGGATAATGTATTCAATTAGGTTTTTTTTCATTGAAATATTTATGAGCATTGATGTGCACCGAGTACTCAAAAGCATAATACGTTATCACCACGAAGATAGACATGTCTACACCACCGTCTAATAAAATGGCCTGGACCTAGCTTTCAGACCAATCAACGTAGAGATAACATCTCGACCAAATTACGCGAGCTTATTTACATAAGCCATATTTGGGCAACAGAATCGAATAATATGGTAATAAGCTGACAAAATTGAATTTTGTGGCACCGAATTGAATTTTTGACACAGAATTGAGATTTGTTTCACAGAATTGACTTTTGTGCACTAAATTGAAAGTTTATAGGTAAAAAATGGATTTCATGTACATGTTCGACATGGCACCCTGAGGGGGACAGGATAAATTCCATTTCTGTACATAAACTTTCAATTTCGTCACAAAATTGATTTCTGTGGCACAAAATTGAATTTTGTAACACAAAATTGAATGTTGTGACACAAAACTGAATATTATAACAAAATTGGAAGTTTGTATCCACAAAATTTTAGAAGAAAAGCGGCATCTGGGATGAAAAGAGCTCAGAACGTCCAAGTCGCATTAAAGTGGATAAAACTCACAACCCACAAGCAAACATGCAAAGAAAAGTTGAAATCACAGGCTTTTTAGGTCACCTGACCGAAAGGTCTTGGTGACCTATAGCGATCACTCTTCGTCCGTCGTCGTCCGTCGTGCGTCGTCCGTCGTCCGTCGTGCGACGTGCGTCGTGCGTTAACTTTTGAACATTTTCATCTTCTTTTCAAAAACCAGTGGGCCAATTTCATCAAAACTTGGTAGGAAGTATCCCCATGGGAAGCTCCTTCAGTTTTGTGAATATAAAGGGTCAGACTCCTAAAGGGGCCCCATAAGGGGTCAAAAAGGGGTAAAATTAGGAAAATCTTTAAAAATCTTCTTCTCAAGAAACTAACAATGGGAATGACTTCATATTTGATATTTAGCATCTGTAGGGGGATGTTTACAAAGTTTGTGAAATAAATAAATCTGATGAAAAACGGCCCCACTAGGGGGCGCTGAAATCGGGCAAAAATTCAAAGTTGTCAGATTTCAACCAAATTTGGTAGAAAGCATCCCCCAGTAAAGGCAATCAAAGTTTGTGTAGAAATAAAAGGTTCTGATCCTTTTGGGGCCAATAAGGGGGTAAAAAGGGCCAAATATTGAAATCTTCTTTAATGGACTTCTTCTCAAGAATCACAAGGACAATTTACTAAGTTTGGCAGGAGCATCTTCATGTGAAGACGCTTCATGTTTGTGAAAATTGTGGAGTTATGTCCCCTTAGATCCTCCAAAGCAGCCTAAAAGGGGTAAAATAAGTGTTTAAAAATCTTCTTCTCAAGAACCAACAATGGGAATGACTTCATATTTGATATTTAGCATCTTTAGGGGGATGTTTACAAATTGTGAAAAAAAAATTATCTGATGAAAAAACGGCCCCACTAGGGGGCGCTGAAATCGGGCAAAAATTCAAAGTTGTCAGATTTCAACCAAATTTGGTAGAAAGATCCCCCCAGTAAAGACAATCAAAGTTTGTGTAGAAATAAAAGTTTTTGATCCTTTGGGGGCCAATAAGGGGGTAAAAAGGGCCAAATATTGAAATCTTCTTTAATGGACTTCTTCTCAAGAATCACAAGGCAATTTCAACCTAAGTTGGCAGGAAGCATCCATGTGAAGACGCTTCATGTTTGTGAAAATAGTTATGTCCCCTTAGATCCTCCAAAGCAGCCTAAAAGGGGTATGTATAAGGAAAATGTTTAAAAATCTTCTTCTCAAGAACCAACAATGGGAATGACTTCATATTTGATATTTAGCATCTTTAGGGGGGATGTTTACAAAGTTTGTGAAAAAAAAATTTATTTGATTAAAAAACGGTCCCACCAGGGGGCACTGAAAATCAGCCAAAAATTCAAAGTTGTCAGATTTCAAAACCATATTATTAGTAGAAAGCATCCCCCAGTAAAGGCAATCAAAGTTTGTATTAAAAAAATATGATTGTGACTCTTTGGGCCCCATAAGGGGGTAAAAGCGGGCCATATACATAAAATCCAGCAGTGAAACGTGAATCTCCTGCGAGTTTTCAACGTCATCGACCAATGAAATAACGCGAAGCAAACAGAATCCATTAGAATGGACAATTACTATTGACCTAGGATCAATGTTGTAGTGATATTTGTGCTTTATCAAAAATCTGTTGGTCAATTTCAACCTAACCAGGCAGGAAGCTTCCCCATGTGAAGACCCTTCAAGTTTGTTAAAATTGTGGAGTTATGCCACCTTAGATCCTTCTTAAAGGGATAAAATTAAGAAAATGCCTTAAGAACCAACAATGGGAATGACTTCATATTTGATATTTAGCATTTCTAGGAGGAGGATTACAAAGTTTGGAAATGAATAAATTATTTGATGAAAAACGACCCCCATGGGGGGGGGGAGCGCTAAATTTATGTTGTTAGACATTATTCAAACACAATTTTGCAGTCCCTAAAGAGTCTTGCATGATTCCCTTTCTTAAAGTTGGCCTTAACATGTCAATCACTTAATTTAAGCGATTGTTGGTCTTTTACTCAGGTGACCGTTAAGGCCCTTTGGGCCTCTTGTTTATGTTATTATTATTTACGATGTTTTACAATGTTTTAGTCGATATAATACAGTAATAAACACGACTATGAATAAACGAAAATAACGTGTACACAAAGAAATTCACCATAATGGTAAAGTAACTGAGAACGCTGACCTCTCTCGCGAAAGCAGGCGTGTTATTTATTTATTTTTATCAGTGATATTTGTAACCTGAATTATAATCTCTATATATCGTTGGTTTTCTTGCTATTTTATCTTATTCATTTTTATGTAACAATTATCATTTATTTTCTTTTATCTAATTATTTATCTAACAGTGCGGTACTCGCCCTTGAATTTTCAATATTTGTGCCTCGGGACCCCAGTCCTACGTGCCTTCAAACGTGAAAGTTATGAATCTATTCACTGTAATCAAAATTTTACATAATACTTATATTCATGTAATGATAAAATCTTTGTTTATTTGCATTGCGCAACTGTCGTAGAGTTTACCGAGTTCCGGTTTATGTTCATCACTCCGGTTTCTTCATTTACACACCGTTTTCCGGTACATAAGCACGAACACTAACTCGCAAAGATGTCGGAGAAGAAAATATTTAGAGAGTCTGAAATTGCTAATCGGAAGGATAGGTCAACGTTGTTGATAATTCATGATAAAGTTTATGATGTTACAAAATTTTTAGAGGAGGTAAGGATTTATATTTATATACACTTTATGTTGGCAATTTGTGAAAGGAATCAATGCTACAATAACCTGAATAAGCATTGCATGGGCAAGCTCACGTCCCCACGTTTCCATATCAGATTGAATGTGTCAATATTTAGAACGATACATTTTCTGACCGGCCTAGTATTTTACAGGTGTCAAATAAATGTAGATTTCGTAAGTTTCAGTGCAGTACGAATGTACATGAATAGAATCAATAAAAAATAGGCATATTGAAATAATACCGGACCCTCGGTTCTGAATTTATTGTGGGCAGCACGATTTACCCAAAAACACCCAAAAAGACCCCATAAGACCCCAAAAACATGTCCCAAAAAAGGACATGGGTAGCCAAAACGGGGTGTTGGGCGGTGGGGTTTAAACACGCCAAAATGACCCAAAAACAGGCTGTTGGGGGTGTTGTGTTGGGGTTTAAATGCTTTGCATGTGAAACGGTTTACAATTTTAGCCTGAAATTTTGTTAATTTATTGAATCTTATTTAACTATTGATGAATATTTTTTATGACTGTAGACTATTTTTTACTTTGATCCAAATGCTGTTTTGAAAAATCCGATTATTTCACGTTTGTATTTCTTATGTGAAACCATTTGGTGTCATTTTAAATGATATAGTCATTACCTGTTCTTTTACATGACATTTTAAAATGTGTCATATATTCCAGAATGTTACTTATAATGGGACGGTAAAGACGTATTAATATTCTTATATGAAATAATCATTTTACTTTGTTCACATTCCGTAGAATTTTTCACGATTTACCCAAAAACACCCAAAAAGACCCCAAAAACACCCAAAAAGACCCAAAAAACATCCAAAATGACCCAAAAACATTTAAAACGTAACAATTTTAGCAATCTTATTATAATATGATGAATATTTTTTATGACTGTAGATATTTTTTACTTTGATAATGCTGTTTTATCCAATTTCACGATGTATTTCTGAAACCATGATATAGTCAGCATGACATTTTAAAATGTGCCAGAATGTTACTTATATGGGACGGGTAAAGACGTTTTTAATACATATGAAATAATCATTTTCCACATTACGTAGAATTTTTATAATATAAATTTGACATAAAATATGAAAAATATTTCAGGAATCGTGAAAGCAAATAATTGAAGAAGACCGATTTGATGCCAAAATTATTAGAATTCTCTTTTTCTATTACACATTTCAGGCCTATTTCAAAAGGTTCCTTTCACTTGACTGACCCATCTTTAAAAGCCCCCCTCCCCCCCTCCAAAAACAAATTTAAGCAGTTTTGCCTATCACATAAGTGTATTTTCTTAAATCAATTTATACATGTAATGTATTGGTAACATATTTACTAAAATATATTCACAACTGCTGTGTAGTATTGATGATTTATTAGCAGAGAGCACCCTATAGTATGGGGCCGAAATAAGGCCCCATTCCTGATTTAATGCAAACAATTGCATCCTTTCCTCAATTTGCAGTCAAAATTTCTTAAATTAATTCAGATGACAACAAATTTGAAGATTCTTGTATTTTCAAACAGCTATTCGTATTTTCAGATTCCCCAGTTTCGATAATCCCAATTCAAAAGGCCCAGGCCCCATTCCAAATAGAGTGTAAAATTCCTGATTGTATATACATAATAAATGTACCACATTTTGTATTAATTGTCAGTTATTTACAGTACGAAATTACATTACTTGTTTTAGCTTTTCCTGCATCAATACCAATTTGATAAATTAATTTTATCCAAATCAAAATAATAAACATTATTCTTTAATTATGAGAATATGACTCAATATGACTGAGCTCTGGGCAAGATATCATTCTTCAAAACTAAAAAGATTTTTGCAGTAATTCCAAAGCTAGCCATTTAGCTGCAAGAACAACCTGAAAACTTGGCTGTCATCCTATTCAAGGTTTCATATTGTCAAGTACATGTAAACTCCAACTCTTTCTACTACCTGTAATACTTTTTGTAAAAACCAATTAGGCTTCTTTTAGGGAAGGGACACCGTGCAGTTGGTATCGAGCAAACTAAAATCAATTGTTTAAAGGCATTTTGTCACTCAAAATCATATTTTTTTCACGAT
Organism: Atrina japonica; assembly: GCA_030159075.1. NCBI lineage: Eukaryota > Metazoa > Mollusca > Bivalvia > Pterioida > Pinnidae > Atrina > Atrina japonica. The sequence continues at coordinate 1,922,472 of BROG01000007.1, forward strand.
TGAAAATTGATGTATTGATGTACATGTAAAAGAGAGGGAAATAATGGTTCTGTACATGTATTAATTGTCGTTTTATAAGGTTATTCTGTCAGCGGAACCTAATTTACATGTATTATGCAACATCCCAGATACCAGACACTTCAGATAGGCAAACAGACACGAAAGAAATTTTAGACAAGACCTTGACTTTTATCATGGGTGCTGAAGTATGGTAATGCCAATGAAAATAGTTTATACCATTTCAACATTTAAACTAATCACCCATATACATGTATATCCTGCAGAATTTTTGTTCCAGTTAGATATTACATCAGATCTATTGCTTTTTCTAGCAAAATTTGTTAAAGTTAGCAATCGCTTTCTCTCTTTTTTGTTTAAGGTGTTCAGCACACAGAAAGCTTTCTAAATAAGTTTACCTCTGGTCAAATGGACTTTTTGTCATCCTAGACGAGAGTTCTACAAAGCCTTATTCAATATATTTACATATGCAGACTTCAAAATACAGTGAAATGTTAATATTTTTTTAAAATGCTTTAAACATTATTGTAAATTCCTGGTTTTACCACATTAAAAATCAAAACAAAATTTGACTTGCCAAGCGACAATATGCCTTCCCAGTTACAACAAATGGATGTACCCAAAGTAAATATGAAAATTCTGGACTTGTTTTTACTTATATACATACATGTACATTGAACATACATGTATATTTGAGATAATTCCTATTAAAATAAAGAAATTATCTTTTTACAGAATTGTAGCACTGTAATTAATGTAGCTTTTGTTCTCTTTGTACGTATACATATACATGTACCGATAGGTATATTTTTAAAGACGAAAAAAGAGCATTTTTACAAGAGTACTACATCCACAATGTATTGTTGTTTGACTTTGTGGTTTTGTGTACCGGTATGTTAATATTTTACCCACATTACAACATTACATTAGAGCAGTGCTTAACTGTGACAGTCACATGTTGTCACTTTAATCTTTCACTCTGCAATTAACTACAGTTCATTTACACCGATTTGCCCCCAAGTCAAATCTTCATATTTTCACAGAAGTAAGTGTTTGATGCATCACATGTCCCCAAAACTTGTAATTATTTCATATGTAAAAATCGAAATGATGATATCACTTCATAGTGATGGACTGTTACATACACAACTAGCCACAATTGTGACAAAATTGGACAAATGTACTTATCTTTCGTAATGTAGTACGTGTAACATTATTATGCAACTTGAGATAAAGCTGTGAGTGGGGCGTATGTATACAAAATACATAAATTACTTATGTATATCATTCTTATTTTCCTTCAACTTAAAGTTAAATCATCATTGGCAAATGAAAATTAGCGTTAACTTGGAACACACATAATGTGTAATATTAAAATATACCCTTGAATAACGTAGCTTTGTCTAGTATATCCTAACCATAGTCATTTGATCTACATTTGTACTAATGAATAACAACACCTTCAAGTGATGGAAAACAGTTATCTCCCTAACAAATAAAACTTCATCCAAACAAGACATTCTCCCCTATTAACTCATCAATCCCTGAAAAACAATGGACTCTTCTGTAAATCAGTAACTTAGACTTATCCAAATGTGTTTTCAGGGGTGAATGAGAAACAAAATGACAATCACATAGTGTATGTACATGTATGATAAGGATATAGGCAAATCTATGTTATTCAACAACTACTTTCCTCAACAAACAAATCTGGATGAAACTTCTTCATATACCTGTACATTTGTACATTGTAGCTATCACTGAATATCATTATGGATCACAACAAATGCATCTTGAACAATATAAATAACTAGAACTGAAATTGAAAATATTTTACAATGCCTTGACACTAGTAAGGCCACAGGACTAAGTATTATAAATCCCAGACCTCTTAAAGAAGCCTTACGAGATATCTTTTTTTCACCTTGACCTTTAACATTTCCAGTATCAAGGTCTAATTCATATTCATATTTAGTCCATTTACACTTACAGTATGACTATAAGTGATAAGCCTTGCAAATTTAACATGCACTAAACAAAAATATGGTCTTTGATGAGCACTATCTCTGCAACCTTTGTCTGAGACCTTGGACTTGAACATTTCAAGGTGAAATGTATATTGCACTTTATTTAATAGGAGTAATACCTTTTAAACCTCGCACATAAATGGGCCTTGATGAGCCCTGTCCTTTTCATATCTAATATTATCTTCATTTGTGACATTCCCAGTTTCAAGGTGAAATGTATATTTTGAGTTGACATGTATTTCAATTCCAGAAAGAACATAAAGAACATACATGTGGGAGATGGTCCTTTATGATCTCTTGGTCTTTAATGACCCCCTGCAACCTTTAATACCTGTCACAAACATATCTTATTTTCATTTGTTATCGGTACTACACTGTACTCTTAGCTGTTAGCAGTTTCTTGATTATAACAATCACCACCGGATCTTATCTTTTGATTTGCGCATTTGACAGGGTTGATATTTACATACATACATCCTATATGTTCAACTTTGTAAAACACATCAAATGAAATATGAATGACAGTAAGCTGCTACACATGAATTGATGAAACATGCACCAAACACGGCTAGAACTATTAGCCAGAAAATTTGCCGACTACACATGTAAGATTTCATGCTAAACTTGTTGTTTAAAATATCAAGTTCACTACACATTACATTCATTTTGGTTTGGTTTTTCTTTAATGGTCAACTTAATGATGTAAAAAGAAAAAATAATTAAATTAAATTAATTAAATTAAATTAATGAAGCTGGAACTTTCTGTTATATGAATAAAGAGGTTTTAAGTGTTCCTTCAAATTCATAAAAAATTGACAGAAATAGGATGAAACGGCCTAAAATTTTGTATTTTCTTCATACATGTCATAAGATATACATGTAGAAATATTGAAATTATATCAAAAGACGAGAGTTTATGTCTAAACAATGGCAGTTTCACAATATCACCTATTACATTTCCATCAACATTATGCCTGATGTTGTTCAGAAAAAAAACATGAAATTTAATATAATGGATCCCCAGTTTAATTTGAAAAAGTGTTTCTTGCTGATTGTGCATTACCATGAAGTATGAACACCTTTTGGTCAATTTTCATCAAATTCACTGAAAGAGCTGATTTTGGCCAATACTGTACATACTAACCTATAGTCCTTTATTAAGAAAAACTTTTGTTCATTTGATGTTGAAAATCAACATAACTAAATAACAAGAATAAAAACAACCTAAAATAACATGCTGAAAATAAGTTCTTGCTCTCGATATTATTTAGAGGTGGACAAAATTAAACAATATCATAAACCACCAATTTGTTTTACATATTTATGTTTACAGGGAGTCAGCCTGGCTCAGTCAGTAGTGTGCTTGACTCTTGATTGTGAGGATGTGAGTTCAAGTCCAGCTGGCGGCAGGTTGGTTTCCTGTCCTTCAGATGAGACAGTAAAAACCTAGGTCACATGTCACAGTAGGTGTTGGCATGTTAAATTTCGCTCACTGCTCAATGGCCGTAAGTGCCGAGCATAGGCCAAACTTTGAAGCCCTTCACCAGCATTTGGTGACATCTCCATATGAGTGAAAGATTCTGGAGTGGGACATTAAACAACAATAAACAAACAAAAACGTTTACAGGTGAAGTTTGTTATCATGGCAATGTGATCACAGTTCTACATGTAATTTAGTTCCACCTGGTGATGAACATTTTCGTGACTAAGTTTTGGAAAATCTCGTTACCTTACATGTGTATAAAAGACTATCTCCATGCTCGCTATTTCATCAGAAGACATTCTCTATTTACATGTACATGTATGTTTATGCATAAGATTATAAAAAATGACCATGCTTTAATTCAATCTTTCCATTTTAATAAGACACTTAAATTTAGTCGTGATTTGAAATCATGGTCACTTAATTAAATCTCTGAAGAGCACACAAAGAAAATGTCATTTTTCATATACGATTTTTACCTTGACACAGACAATCAGGAAAACATTATTTTCAAGTCCTGCACCATTCCATAATATAAGATGTACAATGTACATGTGTGTGTTTCTAAGTCATTAGTTCATTGATATTTGCACAGTCAGTAAAATACTTTTACTTCCTTGTAAACTGATTTTATCAACAGTTGCAAAATTGATGTACTGGACTGAAAAAGTCTACAAATAAACTCGCACAAAATATCAATCATACATCTACTATTCCCTACAAGTTAGTTCCCATCAAGTCCCTACATTTTTTTAAATTGGTTATGCCAACTTTTTGTCATTTTAGAGTAGAAAGCCTGTTGTTATGGACATGTCACTCACTACATTCAAACTTGTCTATAAAAGCCACTCATGGGAACAGGCAAAATATGTCGTTTTAGACAGGTGGCCTTTATTCAGAGGTTTATTCATTAAAAAGAGGTTCACAAAGGTTATGTTTGAATGACCTTTATAAGCAGGTGCCCATTATATAGAAGTGGCATTTTAAAATGCAAGTTTGACTGTAATTAGTTGTGGGAACAAATACAGTGGGACCTCACCTAAATATCACCTCACTTAGGAGACTACCTCACATCTGAGACCGCAAATATTTAATCTCTTGAAAATTTCCTAATAAATATTCAATAAGTACAGACCCTCACTAAAGAGACAGTGACTTTCTCACGAAGTAGACCATTTGTACTTTATCAGTGAGGTGGTCTGAATAGTGATGTATCACTTTACATACCTAATTTACAAAACTTTTTTATATATATATATTTTTTTTTTTGCAGCATCCAGGAGGAGAAGAAGTACTACTAGAACAGAATGGTATGTAGCTACATGTACAGCATACATATGATACATGTACAGTGTACATATGATACATGTACAGTGTACATATGATACATGTACAGTGTATGTATGATACATGTACAGTGTACATATGATACATGTACAGTGTACATATGATACATGTAGTGTATGTATGATACATGTACAGTGTATGTATGATACATGTACAGTGTACATATGATACATGTACAGTGTACATATGATATGTGTACAGTGTACATATGATATGTGTACAGTGTACATATGATACATGTACATGATGTACATTTATAATGTACATGTTATTTTGTAATGAGTTAGAACTCCTGATAAATAACGATACATGAACTTCTACCAGCTATAAACTCTTGACTTTTAAAATCTGACATTGTTTGATGATCGTTGGCCATGACTTAGCTGCACAAGCATATTTTAGTGGTAAATTTACAAAGCGTAAAGTTGTTACCTTACATATATAGCACATGTATATGAAATCATAAAATCAAGTGGACATGTGATTTATAGTACCCATTGTCTTCAGACTATGAAGGTATACGATGTTGTCACTCGTGACTGTTACAAAATGTAAGCTAGGTCAAATTGTGTAAAAGATAATCTTATGAGTTCATACCTGTATTTTATCAAACAACTATATTTTTTTCCTGAACTGACACATTATCTAGTACAATGTACCCGACAGATTTGATCACATTAACCATTGTTATCTCGTTGAATTTATTTACACTATTACAGGATTTTTTTTGGTCTTCAACATGTGCACATTTCCAGTTTTATGTACCAGTAGTATAATTTTTGGATTCATTTTACCTGTGTTTACTTGCCATGTGTTTATTTGAAGTTGTCATCTCTTACTGAGGACATGTATCACTATGCCTTTGTTAACTGTAAATTTATGTGCATATATATTATAGTGCTCTGCCTCCAGATGAGCTAGGTATTTGCATGTTTTATGCATAAATTAAAACAATGTATATGCCAGCAAATTAAAATACATGTGTACAATACCCAACACAATTTAAATCTGAAATGTAAAATTAAACATGCTGGATCTGATCTGATCTGTGATTTCTCTATTAGACTTAATTATATATCCTTCAATATATATATCCTTCACGGAAACTTACTGAAAGATGAAATATTGAGTGTTTTGCTGACACATTGAGATGAACTACATGCATCAGGTACTAACCCAGTCATCATCCACATCCCATTGCACACACACACACACTCTCTCTCTCTCCCTCTCTCTCTCTCTCTCTCTGATAAAAGCAATATAGTCATTGTCACATGGATCGAATGATTAAATGAGTGTATTTAATATACGTGTATTTCTGTTGTTTAGCTGTATTGTAAAAATGTCTGAAAATAAAAAAAAATAACATTTTAATTCCTTGTCATGTAGTGATCATGTGTTTTGTTGAGCCTCACATTGATGCTTAACATGTATATTTCGTGACAAAACCTCAGCAAAAAAACTGTTTCTTGTCTAAACTAACAACTGTGACCAGGTTTTCTCAGGTACATTAGTATTATGCCCAGATTTTCTCAGGTAGATTATGACCAGATTTTGTCAAGTAGATTGTGACCCATGTTTTCTCAGTTACATTGTGACCAGGTTTATCAGGTAGATTGTGACCAGTTTTTCTCAGGTAGTTTATGACCAGGTTTTCTCAGGTACATTGTGACTAGGTTTTGTTGGATAGATTGTGACCAGGTTTATCAGGTAGATTGTGACCAGGCTGACAGACTTTGCAAAATTAAACGTCACCATCTTCATCAAGATTCCATGGAAACTATCAACCCGTGCTGATGTATTTATTTTTTAAATGGGAGGAATTCTCCTCTTTTTACATACATGTGTCTTCAGCCATTATAGCTCGCTGTCAAAAACGTCAAGGTGTGACCACGTGTTTGTGTTGGTAACAAAAACCGGCTGTCAATCGAGCGGTATGTCATAAAAAGTTAGGATGGATTGTACATTGTGAAATTTTACTATAAATTATAAAAATAGGTATATATATTCATAAATTGAAATAAACATTATGAAAACCTTATTCAAGATATCAAATTAATTTTAAAGCTATTTTGGTTCTAGAAGACACCAGATTGGCAGATGTCAGTCAGTACTGATATTACGACAATGGAAATGATTGCCCTTATCTTTCGATGTGTAAATGTAGGCTAATAGATCTACAGGATAAAATAGTAATTGATGTAAAATTATGTGATGAAATATTTTAAATAAACAAAGATTTGACGTTTATAACACGCAGAAATAGCACACTAGTTCACAATTTAATAAATTCTATCTCATGTTGGAATATTTAAAGATTGTTCAAAAACACAAATTCCGTTTCAGATTGCTGATTCCGTGATTCTGTCCACGATTCCGCGATCGCGGAAAATCACTGGCCCTACAGTGGTCAAAAACTCTAACCTGGCCTATAACTTTTTATCTGCAAGGGACAGGGCTCTGATATTTCACATATACATTCCTTATGACGAGAGCTTTCATTTGGTACCTTGACGTTTGACTTACATGTAGTGACCTTAACTTTGGATTTTGACCTACTATTCAAAAACTTTAACCTTGTCTATATCTTTTAAACCATGAGGGATAGGGCTTTGATATTTCACTTATATATTTTTCTTATGACAATAGTTTTCATTTGGTACCTTGACTTTTGACCTAGTGACCTTGACCTTGAACTTTGGCTACATTTTTTAAACTATGAGGGATAGGGCTTTGATATTTCACATATAGATTTCTTATGACCAGAGCTTTCATTTGGTACCTTGAATTTTGACCTAGTGACCTTGAACTTTGACCTATTTTTTCAAAATTTTTAACCTGAGCTGAAAGAATAAAAATTTTACCAGTCCTTTGATTGTTTGTTTATTGTTGTTTAACGTCCCACTCAAGAATCTTTCACTCATATGGAGACATCACGGTGAAGGGCTTCAAATTTTGGCCTATGCTCGGCACTTACAGCCATTGAGCAGTGAGGGTTCTTTAACGTGCCAACACCAACTGCGACAGGAGACCTCAAGTTTTACTGTCTCATCCGAAGGACAGGAAACCAACCTGCCTCAAACTTATGACCTCACGATTGAGCACGCTACCGACTGAGCCAAGCCGGCTCACCAGTAAACCTGACAGCTGTGGGTCAAATATCTATTTTGAAAATTTACACCCATTTTGGTGAGCTTTGTTGTCATCTGACAACTCTTGTTATTTATGCATATTTATATGCTTGCAGGAAAAGACGCAACAGAACCTTTCGAGGATGTAGGTCATTCAACTGATGCTAGAGAATTAATGAAGAATTATCTAATCGGAGAACTTCATCCCGTAAGTTGAACATACATGAATACAAGTACAAATGGAGAACCCAATCCAGTAATTGAACATAAATAAATAGCCTCAATGAGATAAATTGTATCTGCAGTTAAAAGATGCCCGTCCATGTAGACCTTTGCCCTATTGCAAAGTCTGAACATGTCCTACAAATCTACCTGTTTTCAGAAATGTCAAATTGAAAAATGAAGTTGTATTTGGGTAAATTCTACAACAATTAATTTAGACGTTCTCCAGTTTCAAGGTAAATATTGCGCACTAAGAACCTTTATAAATACATTTAACCAAGTTATCTGTAGTCTTTTGTCTTGGCAAGAAACAAGTTAATATTTCATGTAAAATTAAAGTAAAATTTGAATTCCAAATCATTTTCTCCTTAATTCTTACAGTTGGCTGTAGGATCAATATGTTAAAGCAGAATTTTTTTTGGGGGGGGATATACCTGTCCACTTAAGAAATATTTAAAGGCCCACATTTACCAAATTTAATCAATACTCAAGCTCAACTGTTATTTTGACAATATTGTTACTTGTAAAACTTCTGGATGTGACTGAATAGGAATCACATTACAGTGTATTATTATAATTTTCTCCCATATTCACGGAGTTATCCTTATAACTATATATGATCAGCTTTTCTCCCATTGTTCACAGATTTTTCTTTCATTGTAAGACAGGGGTCTTTATATACAGGGTCATAATTTCCTTGTCAACCCCTATTTCTTCCCTGGTTGGAGGGTATTGACAAGCTACATGCACTATGATGCCACAGTGCAATTTATATGATATAGGGTATCTGTGACGTCTAGAATGCAGTGTATAATGTCAGATTTTATTTGTGTTTTATTTAATTTTCATTTTATTTGATCCGCATCTACACTCTTTGGATTGTATTTAAAACATGGGATAAGAAAACAATAACTTCAACCCCATACCGTTTTCCTTGTTTGCCATGACAAAGGAAATCTCTTTTTATTCTCGAGATTAGATTCTTGAATGACAAACCCTCGCCAAACCTCAGGTTTGTTATTTAAGAATCTAACCCACAGATTACGATTCCTTTGTCATACCCTCAAGGTAGGGGTAGATTCTGTTAGTCGTCCACAGGGGGTGGATGATAAGCTGCATGTGCCTGACCGGAAATGACATAGAACTTTTGTGGCTTCTAGAGCTCAGTACATATTTATGTCGGACTTATATTTATTCATTCATATCAAAAACATTGATTGGGTAAAATTTGTGATAATCTCATGAAATATGAAAAGTACCTTGAATATGATAAGTCTACTGACACTATCTGAAGTTGTCTTCAAATGAGTTATAATTTCCTTTATCAGCTATAAATATACAAAATATATTTACCGGAAGTTTCTGTGCATTTTTATCTTAAAATCCTAAAAAGTTGATTGAGCTTGAGTACTGAGTACATTTAATGACTTTTGGCCCAGATTACATCACCAAAATAACATTTTATCAAATTTTTTTTACAGGATGACAGAAAAGGAAAAACATATAAGGTAATATAAATTACTATTCCCTCATAACAGTTTAAATGAAAAATAATGATAATAATAACTTGCTGTATGATTGAATATATTTTCAGAACTCAAGGATATTTCACCCTATCATAGGGAGTCGAAATAAGGCCCCATTCCCATTGCAGAAAAAAAATTGCATCCCCCCAATTTGCAGTTGAAATTTCAATATTGAAGGCAAACGGTAATGAATTGAAAGAGATTCTTATATTTTCAAACATTTTGGGATATTTTTACTGAAATGTTTTCAGCAGCTGTTTTCTGATTTCCGTGTATCTTTTTATAACCGAAATAATATGCACAAGTAACCTTTGGCCTTGCTGTCAGAGTGACTGTCTTACTATGATATGATGGACAGGACAGGGCAGGGCAGACTTTCAAACCAATATGGGAAAAAATATGAACAGTTACAGTTGCATGAATCTGGTACATTCGTATTTTCACATAACAAAAAAAACAAGTGCTTGATGGATCATTATACAGTGAACCTTGTCTTGAGTGTCCACCCTGTTTAACACTGAAATGAAGTCTCTCAAAAGTTTATTTAAAGATTTATTTAACCGTGTGGCTTTTCAGAATGTGGTGTCAGAAGACAGGGTTCATAATAGACCAAAGGGAAAAATAAAACATGTTTCTTGTGTCAAGCCATGGGTCTTCATGTGTCCAGGCACATGTATCTTGACCGCAATTGTTAGTCTATGATTTGTGACTTTAACTGTATATAACTGATGATATATCTCTCTCTCACATGAACTTATTCCCATATTTTCTGTTTTACAGGAAAACAAAACATTTTCAGATCCTGATAGCTCGTCTGGACAAAAGTAAGTATCAGTTCATATATTTTTAGTTCACTGGGACAAAATGTCTGGAGAGCTCATGTCAAAACCCTGGTTTTGGCAAAATTTGTGGACAAAAACTTTAACCTGGGCTATATCTTTTTTAATATATGGAGTAGAGCATTAATATTTCACATGTGCAATCCTTGTGACTAGCCCTTTCCAATGGTTCCATGACCTTTGACCTCACGACCTAGATAATGCCATTTGACCTACCTCTTAGAATCGGAGATAATATCTATATCTGACATACAATGCCACTTGTGGACTATGTTGTTTTTCGACAAATCTTGTTCCTGTAATAGTTCATATTTATTTATTTACAAAACTGAAAGTGAAATTGATGTTTTAAATCCACAGTACTACAATGTACTTCCCTCCTTTGTGAAATAACGTCCTCTGCATTTCTAGATTATGAAAGATAAAGGTAAGTAAAAAATATATCTATTTACAGTATTCCTTTGACTGTAAACTGTTAAAACAAGGATAAAATGAAAATAAAATTACATTTAGTCCTATCAACTTGATGGTTTAACTGCATAAATTGTGTAGTATTGTGATCACTACACTCTCTGGTAGTATCTGAAAGTAAAAATTAGAAAATTTTAGTTATTACCAATCACAATATTCAATAGGAGTCGATGGCGCGCTCGCCTCTTGATTGTGAGTTCGAGTCCAGTCGGCGACAGGTTGGTTTCCTGTCCTTTGTGGAGACAGTAAAAACCGAAGTCCCATGTCACATTAAGTGTGCACACGTTAAGGACCTTCAATGGCCGTAAGTATGGAGCATAGGCCAAAATTTGAAGCCCTTCATGGGCATCAATGATGTCTCCATATGAGGGAAAGATTCTTGAGTGGGACATTAAACAACAACACAACCAATCAATATTCAATAGGCCTTTTGATATCTCTGTTTTGTTAGCACCTGTTAAAGCATTGTTAACTCCTTCACCCCTAAAGACACATTTGGACTGGCATCAGTCATTGATTTATGGAAGAGTTCATTGTTTCTCAAGGGTTGGTGAGTTAAAAGTCAATGACTGTAAATAGTCTACTCTACATTTCCAATCTGGTTCTGGCTGGTTTGAATGGACTTGCTTAGTCATAACAAACTCTTTCTGTTATCAATTTTTATTTCTTTGTGACTCTCCGTTGGCTATATCACAATCAGTCGCCCAAAGTGTGTTTCACTAGGGGTATAAAATAAAGTTTGTTACAGACAAATGGTAATGTCATTTTATGACACACAAATGATTATAATATATGAAAATGATATACATTTTCACTATCTTTGAGTAGTTTCTCAGAAATAATATCACAAACTTTGAAATTTATAGGAAAAAATGCATGCTACATAGCTTTTCTTCACTGGCATTTTTAGCTCAACTTTGCTGCAATTTCAGTTTTGAAATGTATTTTTGCCATCACTGAGACATATTGCTATAAAAATAATGTTCAATATATCACGATTGGCATAAAAATCCTGTAGAAAATTCTGTTTTTGTCAAGATTTTGCCTACCCTCTTTTATTTTTGGAATGTTTCAAATGTTCTCATTTCTTTATGCATAATGAGAGTAGCTTAAACTTTTAATTTATTTGAAAGTATTTTCAATTTCCTGTCTTATGGTGTATAGTTTTTTATTTTTGTATGAACGGTTGAAAATAAACTTGAGTTCAATCTCTAATTCATTTCTCTATGAATGTTGTCTACGGACAAGTCATACTTCTCCTTTATCTAAGAAATAAGATAGCTTAAGTGTTTGAATCAACTAGCATGAATATTAATGCTTTAAATGGTTATTGAACAACATCAAACAAAATGAAATTAAGTTGTACCTCAACTAAATTACTATTATATAGTGATCAATGCAAATAATAAGTATAAGACCAATTCCATTTACATTGCAAGTTCAGTGTCTTATTTATTTAAAAGAAGATTCTTATATTTTGATATGTTGATTATAACATCTTAAAAAATTATAACATTTGTATATGTGGTTTTATTGTTGTGGAATCCTGAAATGTCTGACCATACATTTGTATGTTGTGAGATCCTGAAATGTCTGACCATACATTTGTATGTGTGGTTCTTTTGTTGTTGTGGGATCCTGAAATATCTGACCATACATTTGTATGTTGTGAGATCCTGAAATGTCTGACCATACATTTGTATGTTGTGGGATCCTGAAATGTCTGACCATACATTTGTATGTTTTGAGATCCTGAAATGTCTGACCATACATTTGTATGTTGTGAGATCCCAAAATGTCTGACCATACATTTGTATGTTGTGAGATCCCGAAATGTCTGACCATACATTTGTATGTTGTGAGATCCTGAAATGTCTGACCATACATTTGTATGTTGTGAGATCCTGAAATGTCTGACCATACATTTGTATGTCTACAGATAAGACAGTAATGTGTTGTTTCTGGATAACAGTTATTTAAAATATCTTCATCAGTTAACTTAAAACTAGGTCCAGGCCTTTACACACTTTAAAGACAATGAGAGTCCATAACTATGTTCTCAGTTTGTGTGTTAATTATTTAAATATTGTTATAGTTTATGTAACTTACAACTGAAAATGACACTGTCTTATTGTAGCATGATTTCAAAAAATAATTGATAAGTTTGATTGTTTTAAACATCTACATTGTACCATGGCTATCATTCTAGTAGCAATTATATATCAGTAAGGGGAGGGAGCTATTATGGTACAGCTATTTTAAACTATGACCTGACCAGATATTTGAAACTTATTTTTAGACTTAAATGATTAAAGGGGCCAGGAAAAGCTACATTAAGGTAATTGATGTTAAATGTAAGTCTGTAAACAGGACAATTTATTTAGATTTTAAATGAAGACTGCATTCTAAAATAGTTGGTAAAAATGTAAACAAGATTCTTCATAGATCCATAAGCGATGCTTAAGATTTAAATTAATAAGATTTGAAATTAAGCAAAAAGAACACCAAAAGGCAACCATCAAAGAACATCTGAGAAAAAGATCAATGGTAAACATTTGAATAATTTGAAGCAGAAACTCTTATTTTTCGTCTTAGGATTTTGATCCAAGTGTAACTATAAATGGCTGTAACCTCTAAATTTTCAAAATGTCTAAGGACAAGACAATATACTAAATTCTGTACTTCTATTCTTTACACATTAACTGTATCACAATCAGATGTTAAAATGTTATAACTTAGTGTTATATGTTATTTACTTAAAGTATAAAGAGAGTTAATTAGAAAATTTATTCTGATTAGCCATAAAGAGAGTTAATTCGAAAATTTATTCTGATTAGCCATAATACAAATATATGTAGGTTTTTCATGGCAGAAAATTTCAAGATAGTGGTACTTGTAATGATTTAGCTATGGCCATTGAAAGACATGAAAGAGGCTAAAATGTCTTGTCTTTTCACTTTGATCTTTATTATAAAGGTACACAACAAGCATCCTGCACCATTCAAAATGTTAACATATCTATATTATTATTGTAATGTTGTGTCAATTTTCGTTGACACAAAATGTATCTTGTCCGTAGACACATTTTCAAAGGAAATTTCAAGTTATATGAATAAACATGATAGTGCTATGCATTAAAATCAGAAGAAAACTGTTTGACAGTTTGTTCTGTGCAAAAGCTACACCTTTTGATCACTGAAGAATTTATTTTTGAAAACTTGTTTTATTTATTATAATGAATACTAGAATTTTTTGAAGTTTTAAAGAACCCCATACGAATTATAAGAATTTTGAATACATAATTTGAACTTTTTATAAGACCTACCGGGCAAATACACATTACTATAGCAAAATGCAGTTATTATATAAACTAAAAATATCAAAATTTATTTGTAATAAACATGTCTACAGACAAGACATGTGTCTACGGTCAAGATATTTGAACCAATATGTCAACATTACAAGTAAAAGTCAAATATGGTATTTCAACTACACCACATACTAGTGCATCTACTCATGTAACAATAATGGCTATATCTACGGAAAGTATTTTTAGAAACCTATGTCTATGGACAGGACACATTTTAGGGCATTTTGCGTCAACGAAATTTGACACAACATAACAATGATAATATATATGTTAACATTTTGAATGGTGTAGGATACTTGTTGTGAAGAATAAAGATTAAAGTGAAAAGACAAGACATTTGAGTATTTTTATATAACTTAATTCTCCAGTATACAGAACTAGTATCAATTTATGAATTTGTATAACAAACATATGACGCCACTGTTTCTGACATGTCTTCGCTTGTATGTCACCTATCTTCACTAAGTTAGCAGCAAAAGAGAAAGAAATGATTTGTCTAAAGTTTAAACATCAATTAAATGCATTTTATTAGAATAAAATTGATTCATCCCTAAAAATCTGTAAAAATAAAATGAAACATGAAATAGTGGATTTTGCCCTGTTTTTTGCCTCTTTTAATGGCGGTTGCTAGTTTTACCATTGTCTTGAAATTTTCTGTAGTGGAAAACATACATATAATTGCTTGTAAGAACATATTTTTCTTTAATTAACTCTTAATATTTAAGTAAATAGTATATAGCATTGGGTAAAAACAGTTTGGTCATCTGATTGTGATATAGCCGCTTGGCCATGTTTCTCCACAATAGCCACCCAGCATTTGTATGATCTATAGCTACTCCGATAGTAAGAACAGGTGAAGGTACTATGTCCAAATCAGATGGAATGACAGAGTCTGATGTTATTTGAAGGACTGCTGTAATAGGTTGATAAGGCATAAGTCTATCAATGTATCCTAACACTGATACGTTGTACTGTGCTATTTGGTGGAATAATAATGCTATTATTCTCTGCTGATTTAACAATTCATTTTCTGATTTTCCTTGCGCTGTGCTGTAAAATTCATGCATTAAAGTTTCTCCGCCTTCTAGCATTCCAAATATGCTATCTAAATTCTGTAGTATTTGAGTAATGTTGGCATCCAGGCGCATTGTTTACATTGCACTTTTCCAGCATCTCCTTTCAATGATCGTCTTATTGAGTGTGTAATAGTAGATTAACAATAGTTGTCCTTAATTAGACATTCAGTTTAGTAACACCATAGCTCATATGACGTGTCCTGTTTGCTTCCCTCTCCATGTAAAAAGATGATATTTTAGGGATATAATGAGGTGTCACAGTTGATTTTGAAGTTGACATGTAAGTCAAAGCTGACTTAGAACTCCTAACAAAGAAATGAGAGGAAAATGAATGACCCTTAACTACCTGTGATGTCATTAGTACACATGTATGTTCAATATGTGAACAAAGTGTATTTATGTACATACAACATACAATCTATATATATATATATATATATATATATATATATATATAAATATATATATATATATATGTATATATATATATATATTCAGACATTTTAAAGCTTTGAATGTTCTCCACAGAGCTAATATGGGCATCACTTCCATGATTACATTTTAGCACCATCTTTCTGTGATCTGACAGTCCTTCAATCAGTAATTTCGAACCATGAAATCTCTCACATCTGGATTTGGCTTGAGACCACCGGCCTTCTACAAGTAAACTGGCAAACTTTCTCACAAAAATCAGTTTAGGTTATAGCGGGGTTTGAACCTGCACTGACCAGAAGTGAGAGATTTCATGGTTTAAATCGTGATGCCCAGCCTGTCTGGGTTTGTTCTAGATGGGCTTACTTAGTGTTCTATTACAAAGAGAGATAACTCTTGTATTATATTGCCACGGCATTCTACCACAAAGAGAGATAACTCTTGTATTATATTGCAACAGCATTCTACCACAAAGAAAGATAACTCTTGTATTATATTGCCACATCATATAGTTGTGGTGGACTTAGATTGTGTTGCAATAGACCTTCTTCATATAAGACTATTCCGACACAGGTTTCAGATTTTATTACGTCAAAGTCACGTGATACCCGACAGGGCGTCTCTTTAGAATTAACATGGCTATCAATACGTTCAGGGGTCTTAAGTTAACTGGATTCCTCTTGTATTTACGCTTTGCTCTAAAACTCTATATGAACAATTTTTCAGTTTGATGATATTGAGAATTTAAAGTTGAATGGATTTATTATTGTTTGAAATAACAGATTTAGAATGCTGAAAACAAGCTAGAGTGCCTGTGATTCCATTTAAAAAATTACATGATCTGGCTAAATTTCCAAAAACAGGAAAGATTAGAGATCTTTAGGTTTTTAATTTGATTGGATAGACTCACTGTAATTGATTGTTTCTTTGCACAATAAAAGTCGATGTAAGAAAAATGTCATAATATATAGGGCCTATATATATAGGAATGGGAGACTTTCTGTTGTGTAACCGAGGCTACTACTGATAGCCTGATATAGATAAAATAGCATAGTGATATAGAAAAAGATTTTTTTTTATTGCATTCTAATGACCAGCGGTAGATAAAGGGACAAATGTGGGTGTTATTGCATACAAATAACCGAAAAATACAGAAGTAAGGGGGGGGGGGGCTTTTTATCATATACTAATGACCAACAATCAATATCGCAACAAAACAAAAGGGGAATCTTGTATCCTAATGACTGATATAATGACTATTCCAGTAAAATATAGAAAAGAGATAAATTTTGATTAATCCTAATGACAGATAAGGCATTACAATTAATAAGGAAATATCATATTGTAATGACCGACGGTCTACACTGGGACAATTTCAGAGAAATTTGATTCAAATTTGAAAAAGGGGTGACGTTTAATCAACTATTGGCCTAGGGGCCTAATGACCGATGGTCTACATAGGGACAATATTGACTACTTTGCTGACATTTTTTTTTTATTTTATTTATTTATTTTTTTACATTTTGTCCCTGCTGCCATTTTATGTAAGGCTTATGTTAATCGCTTATATTGTATATCATGTGCTATTGTATACTGTATATGAAATTGATGAAACGAATGCCTCAAAATAAAATGAATTGTTTGACAAGGCAGTAATGTGACCTAGACTAATGACCAAAGGTTGATATAGCTCAATTAATAATTATGGAACAATTGTAGGCTATCCTAATGATGGATGGTCCACATAGAGGCAATTAATAAGGGGATATTGTATCTCAATTCAATGCATTTCATTCTCCCATTGTACAAAACAATATAGAGAAAATACAAAACAATCGCTATAATAAATATATATAGATCTAGCGTAAAAAGTGTACCTTGTAGATGCATGTAGGTCTATAGGACTACATGTACATATTCAACCTGGAGAGTAAATCTCTTATTAATTATTTTAATAAATCTAGCCAGATCTATTCGTAAATTGTTAATGACAGAATTTTTTCAGAAGGAGAAATATTATGAAACTTCAAAATAAAGGCCTGTAATTTTCTGTTCTTTAAGAGATTTGCATGACATAATAATTAACAGGCTATGGTCTATAATATTATTCCCCAAATCCATCCCCTTATAAATGAGTCTTTTGATTTCTAGGGTTATTTTTCCATCTGCCCGTTTCAATAGGTAGTCTATGGTTACTAGTTCTAAAGCGGGCTAATATTTCAATGTTATTTCTTGATAGATCAAGATCCAAATATTTATATGCGTATTGTTTTGTCATATTTTCTTTAGTTTAATTTGTATTTTGCCATTGCGGGATGTCGGGCATGCCCCTTACGTCATCAAGAAAACCACTTACATCATATATAATATGAAAAATAACTATTTGATTTATTGAGATCAATATCCAAGAATCTTTCCAATGGCAGAGGGTGCATATTAGGAGTCTTAGTTTTATTCCTTTTATTTATTATTCCATTATTGAAATTTCATTTTAATTTCTTTTCAGTTCCTGGACAGGCTGGTTACTCCCCCTTGGAGTTGCCCTGGCAGCAGCTCTTTTGTACAGATATTTCATGAGCACTCAAAGTTGAATGGAAGAAAATAATTATTCAGTTTTTGTTCTGCTGTTGTTAGTGAGGAACAGTGCTGTTACATTGGAAAAATACGCTTCTTAAACAATTTTTTTTTATATCTATGATATATAACTTATTTCTGTAATCAGTTTTTTGTATTATTTTGTTTAAAAGATTTTATGAAAATGTCAGTATTGACCCTAAGAATAACACAATGATTATAATGATTCTGTGGAATGGGAACAAATAATGTGATAATATATCCTGGTATCAATATTCATATTATCTAAATGTGCTTCTTCTTTTATTTTCCGATACAAAATGTATCAACAGTGCATTTCATTTCATGTCTGTAGTCATATTGCCCTGAGATTATATCAAGATTTTGATTATAGTTCAATTTTTGTTCATAGCCAATAGAAATTCATGTTTCATTTACTTACGGCTTATGTGATTGGATAAGAACAGTACTTCATCTTCTCCTGTGTGCTAATTGGATGTACATGTAGAATTCCAAATTTGAGTCCCTTCAGCGCCCTTTAATCTTTCTTCACAATAAATTTATCACTTTCTTGGTCTATGAAAAAAAATTACAGGATGCCATAGGCCCAAAAGTGGGCTTGCTTTTACTCTCTTATTGTAAAGGACATAGTTCCCTGTAGCTTTATCTTGTAATTGTGTAAACACACTCATTTATCAATAAAGAACTTAACAAATTTTATTGTGATTTGTGTATTTATCCATCCTTATTTTAAATATTCAAAATGTATATATATGTACTCTATACCTTTTCGCTCCCAATTGATTTTTGCCCCTAGATGAAAGGGCGAATTTAAAATGAAATAGAAATTTTCAAGCTAAATAATTAAAGCACAAACATAAATGCCATCAATAAGACTATGGTGATCTAAGATGGGGTAAATTTTGTTTTCTGTTGTAAAAATAACAAGGGGCCAAAATGTCCAGGTATGGAGTACATATTACTTAGCATGAGGTTTAGAGTATTTACTGTATGTGTATTTAAATTAGTGCAGTCATATTTAAGTGCTCTGGAGGGGTGTAAACTAATCAGTGCAATCTTGAATTCGCACAATTAATTTTTTTTTTTTTTTTAATTCTTTATTTTCAAGTCACTTTTCTACAGTACAAAACAGAAACATGACATGACATTCACAAAAACATCAACACAAACATACATATATGTAAAGGTATTAACACAAAATGAAAGGCTGATGAAATATTGACATTTTTCTTAGACTGTAAAAATAAGTAAACCTACATGAATTAATATTGATAGTTATTTAGAAAAGTGACAGTCTATTGTGTAGTCCAATTTTGTTTCTTCAATCATAATATTTTGTAGTTTTCAAAAGCCACCATATACCAATTTTAAATTTTCTATGAATGAGGAAGAAATGGAAAAATTATACAACATTGTGTAGTATAGAGAATGAAAAAAAGTAATAAAGATGTGTGAGGTGGTAGAACAGATGAAAACAAGAATACATGTACATGCTAATGATGCCATGTATATATAAACAGATTTCCCTAAAAGTTTAGCTTTATTTAGGGCTTGCATGATTTTATTATATACCGGTATATATTTTTTTACAAAACTACAGATACAATTATAAATATATGAGACTTCACTATTTCAATTTATAAAAAATTAATTATGTATTTCTTTTAAATTTAGGATGACCGTTGTCTGAAATATGAAATTGTACATAAATTATAAATAAATACCTAATATTATGGACACACACTTGTATATTCTCATATCTATATATAAACATACATGTACTTACATGTAAATATTTATTTTTTGGAAGTACAGTTACATATTGGAAATATGCTATAATTGGATTAATCTTTCCCCATTTTTTCCACTCTTCTTCAAATTTATTCTTAAATGTATTATCTTTGCCATTAGCAATAAATTTTTGAACTGTATAATTTTCTTTGATAGAATTTATAAGAGCATTTATATTAAGTGAGTTGCCTAGACATCTTGTTTTATAAATATACTGTTTTATGATGATGATTATTTCATTGTCAACTCTATTGCTGGGAAGATGATTTTGATGTTGCAGCCCCAATATAAAGGTAGTTTTATTTACAGTGAAAGGAATCAGGAAAGCCTCTAATAATATGTCAAAGCTATCCAGTAATATTTGTACTTCAGGGCACTCCCATAATAAGTGAATAATTGTTTCTGGTTCAGAATTACAAAATGTACAAAGAGGGGAGATAACTATTCCATTTTTGAACAAAAATGTGTTTGTTACTAATAAATGGGGGATTATTCTATACTGGAACCACTGAAATTTGGTATTTGTTGTTACACGGAATGGCAGATTATAAAATTTGGGCCAAATTAAATTGTCTATGTTATTTTATTATTTTTGTCATGTATGCAGAATGACAATGGAGGAATTTTAGCAATACACTTGAATAAGCGCCAAAGGCGCTATCAGAATACCACAAAAATAAGTACACGTACATTATTACTTAGGATGACTTGCCAACTGGACAGCAGTTGCAATTTATCTATTCATTCATAGATAGATATCATTTCTGGGCCTGGCACCAAAAAACTAGAATTACTTGAGTCTAAAATGTTTACGCAACTTTGGCTAATCCAGAAATCTGATTAGCTGAACAGGCCAAGTTGAGAAGATGAAGATGTTTTAAAGTAAATTCTTAAGTTTTATGGTGCCAAGCCTTGATTTTATGTGAGGATATTTTTCAAACTGCCTTTATAATTTAGTGTTTAAACTTAAATGCCATGGCAACAGTTCTCTCAAGTTTCTTTGACTGAGTTGCATTTATATTTAAACACCATGCCAATGGTTCTTTCAAGCAGACAGTTTGGATTTTACATTTAGATACTGTGCCAATGGTCTCTCAAATTGACAGTGTGGAGCTTACACCATGCCAATGGACTCTCTAATTGACAGTGTAGAGTTTACATTTAGATACCATGCCAATGGTCAATGGTTCTCTCAAACTGACAGTGTGGAGCTTACACCATGCCAATGGACTCTCTAATTGACAGTGTAGAGTTTACATTTAGATACCATGCCAATGGTCAATGGTTCTCTCAAATTGACAGTGTGGAGCTTACACCATGACTGGACTCTCTAATTGACAGTGTGGAGTTTACATTTAAATACCATGCCAGTGGTCAATGGTTCTCTCAAACTGACAGTGTGGAGTTTACATTTAGATACCATGCCAGTGGTCAATGGTTCTCTCAAACTGACAGTGTGAAGTTTACATTTAGATACCATGCCAGTGGTCAATGGTTCTCTCAAACTGACAGTGTGAAGTTTACATTTAGATACCATGCCAGTGGTCAATGGTTCTCTCAAACTGACAGTGTGAAGTTTACATTTAGATACCATGCCAATGGTCTCTCTAATTGACAGTGTAGAATTTACATTTAGATACCATACCAATGGTTCTCTCAAACTGACAGGGTTGAGATTTAGATACCCTAGATATCATGTAAATTGTCTCTCTTTACATTTATATACTGTGCCAATGGTTCTCTCAAACTGACAGTTCAGAATTTACAGGGTGGAGTTTACATTTCGACACCATGCCAATGATTCTCTCAAACTGATACTTTGTAGTTTACATTCAGACACCATGCCAATGGTTCTCTCAAACTGACAGTGTGGAGTTTACATTATATCATGCCAATAATTCTCTCAAACTGATTGTGTGGCATTTAGATACCATGCCAGGCTGGAGTTTACATAAGTTAAGGAGCAGTTTACCCAGGGATATATGGTGCCAAGCCCATGGCAACAATACTCCTGATCAAACTTAACAAAAAAAAACTCTGGTATTTAGGGCCTATAATTCATTTTAATATTTTCGTTATGGGTATATCAAATGTAATCTTTCACTTACAGCAATGTTTAGGGACAAAATTTTAATTTTAAAGTTTCGGCTTTTTTTGGGGGGGGATGGGGTTGTTAATGAACCTGATGATACAAACATAATTACATCGATATAGGTAACTAAAAACTGTTATTGGGCAATGGGTAATTCTTTTTATTATCAATAATATTTACGGTATATAGAAAGTAAACCTTGTCTTAGAATTAACAATAATTTAACACTTTATAAGTTAATATCGGTGTAAAGCAAGGTGGTATAATAAGCCCCAATATCTTTAAAATCTTTGTTAATGGTCATCCCGTCTATCTCTTTTTCTACTACTGATCCAGTTATTTTAACTAAATCATATTTACACTGTTTTATGTATGCTAATAACGTGTTGTTGTTATCTAGTACTGCTGGAAGGCTACATTTGAAACTAGATAAAATTGAATTTGACGGCCGCAGCATAAATTTTACGTATTTTTACCTTAGAAGTTAGATTCATGAAAAAGTTGTGCGTGAGTACTGAGTAAATTTTGTGACCTCGGGCACTAAACTGGTAATAAAATTTTCTTTTTATCTGATAGGATGTGAGAACTTTGCAGTTAGTGTTTGCCCTTTACAATATTGCTTTGCACGGTAGCACTAGACATGACACATGTTACAAAATTGCAAAGTAATTAATTCAAATGCACAAGTATTATCGTTAATTTGTCTTTTGAAAATATTGATTGTGAACTCATGCAGCCTTTGCTATATTGACGCTTCACGCAGTCATATGCAAGCCTGTCTCGCTCACGTGTCAAAAATAAGTCATTAATAATCTTCTGTATAATTTTGTCAATTTGCAGATTGCCGTTATAATTTTTGTCCAATGACATATGAAATAAAATTGACGGTAGCTCGTATTTTATGGATTGGATATAGCCACGCATTTCACTCTCGAATCATCCTACCATGGCAATGATGATAGTTGAAATTTATTCCGTTATTGATATATAGCCTTTTAAGGGATATCAACGAACCTTTTCCTGAAATATTTGGTTGTATTTTGAAACTCTGGTAATTTTATCAAGGTTCAATGCCAAGTCATTTTATTATCATCGTTATGATCACTATTAAATTTTATACATACAGTGAGTGCAAATATATATATATATATATATATATATATATATATATATATATATATATATATATATATATATATATATATATATATATATATATATATATATATACAATATTTTACCACAGATCGGACATAGGTTTATAGACATAATTAATCCTATCATAATTTGTTACTTTATTTCTTTTATTTGTATGTTTTCTTTCACCAATGCAGCTTTGATTTACCAAGGCAAAGGACTATGCATGGTTTGGACCAAAAACGGCCGCCGTCTGATACTTTTTTAAAAATTAGGTTAATTAGATGCGTCAATAATCAGAAACAATGATATATTATGCCAGGTTTCAAGCCTTGTTCAGAGGTCAAATGTCAAGGTCATATTCTTTACCATGTTATCTATTTATTTCTATGTATTGAAGTATCATTTCATCAGAAATAATTTATTATCTGTGTAAGTTTTATACATTATTATTCTATTTTAACCATTTCCAAAAAGGAACCATTCTCATATTGATAGTGTTGTCTTGAGAGGCATTATCAGAGGTCAAATGTCAAGGTGATTCTTTTAAGTGTTATCACTTTATTCGTATCATCTCTCTTCTATATCCGTTATCGGTTGTTTAAAAGAAGAAATAGAAAAAAAAATCGGTGATGTAATTAATGCCATCTTATTCTAATACCAGAACGATGAAGACTTCGTACAATATCCATCGATCCCAACTATTTCAAATTCGCGTTTAGATAATGTGAAAAGGGTTTTTCTTGTTTTCATTACATGCACAAAGCAGTAACCTGTGACTGCGATGAATTGATGGCGGGGTGAAGCGATGAAGATTAGCGTAATATGTGAACCCAATGATGCTGTGGTCACCTATGGTGGGATGAAGCAATGGCGATGATATTATATGTACATTGTATACCTTCGCATCATCGCCTTTATATTATCGCATCATTGCTATCGCTTTAACGACCTAGGATGATGCGACATTGAACTGCGTGTCCCAATCTGCATTCATATATTTGACCTTTTTGTCCATGACAAGAAATTGAAAAAGATCATATTGTAGCTTTAATACTGAAATATTAATGTATAGGGCGTGTTTTTTTCTGTTGCCAGCTGATGCATCCCACGCTTTATCTGGTTGTCTATTTACAGAAAATAGTTTAAGAATTTTCTCAATCCGAAGATAAGAGTTTTGTTTTTACAGTTCTGTAGACATTTTAACAGTTGTATCGACAATATTTGCTTGTGAAAATCCAGTAATCCTCAGCTGCTAAAATGTCAAGATCAGTTGCTATGTGCACCCTAGCTTACAACCGTCACCACAACAACAGTAACAATAACAACGTTGGACATATTTGTCAATGGTAATACTAAATACATACATGTATTATTATCTGCATTTGTGTAGACCATTATAAAGAGGCACATTTGGGTTATGTGAAAAACCAAAAACAGTAGGCCAAGGCCTTTCATATATATATATATAACATTCCTTACTCAGATTTCATATATAACGTTTATAAATGTACAACACTAACCTGTTACCCACGTCAATGGCGTTATTATTTTGTTTAGACTCGCCATGTTGATTAACATGTGCCAGTTTATCTTGAGCTAACTATACGTATGTGTTGGTTTACCGGTATTATCTTTACCATCGGTAACATTGTACATGTTGTATAAACTGTTTTACTGTATGAAATTTGGTTATAATTTTGAGGTGCATAGTCTAGTGCCAAAGGTCACTCCAAGAACATATCAGTTATATGGTGATGTTGATATGACATCAATAGGTACGTGTACATATAATAAGCTCATCAGATTGTCTTCAGATTTCGGATATTCTTACGGTTATTCCGCGCGTACGCGCACGTGTGTGCGAGTATTTTACTACACGATTACTTGTTATCAGTATACATGAACATTCAATATGATTTTAGAATTTTGATTTGGATCCAGTGTGTATGAATATCTAGAACAGTCATTTTAGTGAATTTTGCATTAGAATTTCCATTTTATATTAAGTATTATTATTTTTGTTTCAGATTATTTTAGATGCCAATTGAATATAAAAATCGCAGATACCAAAATATTTAATACTTTACATTTTTTGTTAGGGGTTTCTGGAGACAGTATACAAATCTGTTGAACATTGGACAAACACGGACCTCTGAAAATCTAGTCAAATAATTCAAATTAAAAAAAAGTGATGGATAAATCCTGGACACAATAGGTGCAGACTATTCAGTGACCACTGTTGAACAGATAACTCCGCATTTAATTTAGTGAAGCATAGTACAATGTAAATGTAATTAAGATATTAAACCGTAAAATTTGCGAAATATTGGCTATGAACGCGGTTCCTGATTTGTGACAACAACTTATCAGTAAGTAGTTTGCCTGTGTATATGAAATGTTCATATGCTGAACTTGCCCTAGCATATTGGATCATCTGCATGATATGAACACCATATGCAGGCGTTAAAGGAATATTACTACTTGAATGTGGAAAGTTGACAGTAGGAAAGTCACGATCATAATATTTGTCGTATAGCTTGGTTGTTAATTTCTCGTCTATGTCTATAGTAAGTAAAATGTCCAAGTAGGAAGTGCATGTGGATGATTCTGTGGTATATTTAATTTCTATAGTTTGTATTGCATTTACATATGTATGGAAATTGCCATTATTAATTGACAATTTGTCGTTGATTTATCTGTAATAATGATAATGTCAAATGAAATGTAACTTTTCATCTTTGGATTAAGAAGCCTCTGAGTGAAATCTACTTCATGTGATTAAAGGAACAGGTTAAATTTTCTTCAGTAAAGGGGTACAATTGGTTCCGATAGGAATTTCGACGGCTTGTCTCCAAAACTACTATCAAACATTGTACTGACTATTAGAAATCCCAGCATCTTTTTTATTCGCTCATCTGAGCCGAAGGCTCAAGTGAGCTAGTGTGATTACTCCCCGTCCGTCCGTAAACTTTTCATATTTTCGACTTCTTCTCTGAAACCACTGAAGAAATTTTGACGAAACTTTACAGGAAGCAAGTGCTCAAGGTCCTTAAACCAAGTTTGTAGTTTTCAGTCAGATTGGCCCAGGGGTGGATCCAGGGCGGGGCAAAATAGGTCCCAAAAGGTACTCTCTTTAAAAATTTTCTCCAGAACCACTACATGAATTGAATCAAAGTACCAAAAGTACTGATACGAGTTGATGGCAATCGTAAGTTTTAATGAGGTATAATACACTTGGTTTACTGAATACTTTTTAATTCGGTAAAATTAAGTTTTACAAAAAAAGTAACTAAAAATCGGGTCAACTACATAGATCAGCGATATGATTATAAAATCTTGTGCTTATAAACACCGTTTCGTCTATATTAAATTTCTATGCGACAAGGCAGTATTATTCCCTTACGCTATACTTCCTATCAGTAGCCTTAAAGACATAGTATCTACGAAAATGGTTATTTTTTTTAGTCGGCAATTTTGCGGAAATATCGAAGATATAACTGAATAATGATCTTCCACGTCGACACTTTTTTGTATAATTAGCGTAATTAACGGATAAATGCTGATTTGTTGTCGTCGTCTGTAAGAATCAAACTCATTAATTATGCACAGAAACAATCCCAGAAGCACACGCAATGACCTAGATCGTATCGATATCAATCAATGGATGCTGAGGTAAGCACGTGTTGATTTATTTTGAGATCCTACATTTAGACGGTCCTTGAGGCTTATCCATCGATCATGCTCCTTTCCAATATTTATCTTGGTCTTGTTGTATTTCGCCAGAACTTCTTTCCGATTTCTTTTTTTCTAGCTGAATCTGTCAATTTAACAGGTCGGCCACGATTTGTTTTTTGCTTTGGACGCCATGCTTTTCACTATCAACAATGGAAATGCGCATGCGCAAATACAGGTCACGCTAAGGTTATATGAATATGGGCGGGCTTGCAAACGAATTTTTGTCGTACCGACAAAAAAATTAAAAAAACGTGGAAAGTTGTGAAATACAATAAAACTATACTTCTATGTGTTTTAATTCAACAATTTTTCGTTTTTTATCTCCAAATATTAACATATTTGACCCAAACAATTGAGATTGAAATATTTGAGGAAATCGTAGATACTATGTCTTTAAATCTCTAGGTCAATACGTGTACATGTAAAACATTTTCCCCAACTTAAAAGTAAGATCACGCGAACGAAGAATGACGCAACTTCTGTGTCACCGACAGATCTTGCCAATACACAGTAAGGGAAACTTGACCAAAACTCATTTGCATATTAATCGTGCGCAAGAATTGTTAACAGTCCAGTTTCAATTCTATCACAAGAGTATAATGGTAAAAAATAATTGAAAAGTAACATTCTAAAGCAAATTTATAATATCGCCGAACTGACATTTTATAGCATATATTTCAACAAGTCTTGTAGACCTATATTTTTCAGTGAATTGTTACTATATTTTCATTTTAAAAAGCAAAAATATATATGAATAAAAGTGTGATTTGGAAATTTCAATCTTGAAGTTGAGTTTATGTTGCTGAAATGCACATACATGTGTAATTTTGCATCAATAGAATGTGTTATTAACCCCTACTGAAAAATTCCCAACTTAGCATAACATAACTGCGTTTATGTTCCATCAACTGGTAAAAACGGATTGTTTCTGAGTGATCTACATGGATGTATGATTCAAGTTTGTATTTTTCATAAAAATCGGGATATTAATTTTTGACGCGTTTTGGGGGTCTTTTCAGACTTTTCATTTTCATTCTTCTCAATTATCTCCCCGTGCATTCACTTTGTTGCATTCATTTAATGTGTTTTACTTGTAATTAGGTGAAGAAATGTTTTTGTGCAAGAATTTTGCCAAAAATTAATTTCTAGAATTTTTTATGAATTTCTTAAAACAGCAATATTTATGTTTCTTGGTCAGATCAGCCTACATGTACATATTCTTCTTGGTCTTCTTTCCACATTTGTAGATGGTTTTCAGGTGAGCGATTGAGGCCCTCTTGGGCCTTATGTATCAACTTCAATGTATTTACGTGTTTAATCAGTGTATCATGATAACCAACGATAGGTATTTGAATTTGCAGTTACAACTTTTAGTGGAAAAAATACCGATTATGTCAAAAAGTCTCTCTTAATTTTTCATGCGGAATTTTTATAAATTGTAAAACGGACGTATGTTCTGAAATTATGAATTTGAGAAAAAAATTGTGTCTTTGAATTTCGAATGTATGCAGTACTGCTGCCAGTATTTTGGTAAGTAGCATATATGTACATGTACAAACATGTATATATGTTTGTATTTGGTTTTGTGAAGTTTAGGTATCCAATATAAATATGCTAGCTTAAAAGGCAGTATCGGTTGTAGGTACACCAAAAGAGCGTAATACTGATTCTTGATTTCGTCCTTTGAAAGTGGGCTACGTGTACATGTAGGATCTTCTAATAGATAATACAAAATAATGTACTAGCTGGTAATGTGATTTACAAAGTATTACTGCGTTATATGGGGGCTTTGTGTGATGGAATATATACTATTACATGAAATGATTTCTCAAACAATGTTTAGAATAATATTGATTTACAAAAAGATATTGACAATTAAACTGATACTAGAAATGGGAACTTTCAAGAATGCTTTTCGTATTTATGTATAAGTTTATGCATTCAGAAGCAAAAGCGCTTTCAGCTTTAAGTGTTCAGTAGATGTTTTTTTTCTTACAAAAATGTTTTTCTTGTATAAAAACAAAATTTTAGAATCCGTTATAAATATATATATGCGTTGTAAAGCTAAAGAAAAAGAATCAGAAACAAAATCATGATGTTACATTTTCTGCACTTGTAAGAAACGGCTCATAATTTTACAAAGGGTGCCAACCAAGATATACATGTATATATAAACTCACAAATTAAAAAAAATCGGCGATACAGGAGCAGACAATTTTGTTAATTTCACAAACAAATTCTTCAACACAGATACTCGTATAACTTGTAAAATCTCTCTCAGAGATGAAACTCACGCGCCAACAACAATTAAACGGATTTACTAAGAATGGCCGATTTAGAATCAAGTAAAAGGCTCGTGATCCCTTTTCAATGTTGATATATTAATTCCAAAACAGAAAATCAAATAATATATTCCTTACATATATAACAAAACTTTATTATTCAATGCACGTAAGTTATATATGGTCATAATACACAATTTTATTTTAAATATATGATACCAGCGATAAAATTTTGTAAGAAAAGAAACTTGTAAATTTAATCGGTTTATTCTGAGTCTCAAGTATTGTTAACAAGCATTGTTATTCTTATATATTTTTATGTGTCATATCAAAAAATAAAAATACAGTTACATTCGCATTTTTGTTTTTTGCATTATTTCCCTTTGCATCGTCAGATGGCTCTTGGTGGGATGACGTCACGGTCACTTGCCACGGCGAAATTTTGGACTATTTTTCTTCCGGAGTATAATAATACGCAAATATACTGCGTTTAGATAGTGGTATGATAGATATATATTGGTGTAGAGTATATATATTGCATGCGGTAATGTAAAGCACGCATATTTATTTGACCTTGTATCACATATCTAAAAATCAAGTAGAATAATATCATAGAACTTAATTTCTATCGCGGAAGGCGCTGTTCGTCCCCGAGGAAGCCATATTGCTCGATTATGAAGTTCTGATTACCTGAGTGTAGACCTCGAGACCGGCCTTATCTACACGTTATACGATACATTTCAAAGTTGATGCTGACAACAGACAAGGACTTAATCATTATCTGTACACTGTCAAGATTACAACAGTGAAAGAGCCAAAATGATGCGGTAAACACACCTGTTGTGTCCCTACCTTTATGAAATTTTGTTGCATTTATTTTCATTGATCATGTTGATTTGTGTGTATGACCGGAAATGAGACCAAAATGAGTAATAATTTATTCCAGTTGATTTGTAACGTTGTCACTTTATCCAAGATTTAAGAATTTCTCGGATTTTTGCTTTGAATAAACATATTTTTGGGGAGTAAGTTGTATGTTGACCCGAAAATTGTTTATCATCCTACCCTCCCACTTAGCTACCGGTAACCAGATACCGACTTCGTTTGAAGAATTTTAGCCACGTTAAACTTCACAGACACATTGACCTTAACTATTATCATCACTTGATTTAAATAATAGATTAATTATGTTAGAATTTTAAAGAAAGTCTTTGCTGAAATGGTTTATTAACACCCGTATTTTGTCAACCAAACACATCGCCACACCCCCTTGCACAGACTTATGTTGACAGCCACTCCCCCTTGATGCCTATACTTTGTGTCAAGGCGTTTTGGTAAACTAAGATATCATCTAAAACACATGTGTAGTGCATTGTTTTGTATAAGATGTAACATTGACAACATGACAAAGGCTAATACAGTAAATAATATTATCAGCTGACAGATAAAACATTTTATTTCATATTTGTTGGGATACACAGTGACATGAAAATAGTGTTTCACAAAACCTTTTCACCTTGCTAACAAAACCTACGTATACAAATTCCTTATTAAATCCTCAGAACAGGGCTAGACATACACCTTTAATGCATAATCATAGTTTATGAAAAAATAAGTAGAACATCTTGATGTATATTAAATATAACCCAGCAGGACGAGCTCTGTGGGTAACAGATGTAAACATTTACATTTTTTTGCTGGAATTGGCTACAAAAAATTGATGTTGGCAACAAAATATTCTCTAAATATATCTATATTATGAGACACTATACACAGTTCATTTGGAAGAAGCGATATTGTTTATAAGAAAATCTGTCCAGTGCTAGCTGATTTTCCATCCTATTGCAGGAGGCTGAAATAAGGTATCATCCGAGAATCTATTTTTATGCACATCAGTAATCGCGCATTCCGGTATCCTGTTTCCAATATTCTTCGGTATTTTTGCTATTTCCAGGTGATTATAAAACTAGCCAAATTTAACAATCAATAATAGATAAAAGTATGCTGATAATCGTTAGTTTTTGTCTCCTTTGTTTACATATAAACTTATTGTGCAAGAACTCTTTAAGTGCGCGGGAAATGGTACGAGGATACCATTCCTTATGCAAAAGATGTAATTTCCCCATTTGCAGTCAGTATTTTCCATAAGAAGTCAATTTGCAATGAATTTGAAGAGATTCTTGTATTTGTATTGTGTAATTTTTAAATTTCCCAATTTCAATAAAATTTTGCTAAAATTCCCAATTCAAAAGGCCCAAGAGAGTGTAGAAAGTCCATGCTAGCCTTGCCCCTGTATGGTTTTAATGATGTTCTGTTTAGATGAATATGAATGACTTCAATACTGACAATAGGGACTGATTCTAAAATTAATTTATGCATGAACGGGCAACAAAATGTCAAAAATCATTGTAACCTATTAACAGATTAGGAGCCTGCAGTAAAAGGAATTACCATAACCTACAAGTTACAATAAGATTTATTAAGACCAAAAGTATATAATTCTATAAATTACATTGTCAGGGTTCGAAAAATTTGTATAAAATTTTAATGTATTTTGAACTTAAAATTGAAGGAAATGGATCAGTTTCGAAATTTAAAAGGGAAAACAGATTTTCAGTAGGGTGTCAGCACTCGCCACACGGGCGAGTTCATTATGTATATTTACTCGCCCAAAACAATTTTTTACTCGCCAATGCGAATGAAAAAAGAGGTTAGATGATTAACATATTTTTCGTAACCTCCCCGTAAGCTGAATGAACGTTGCTATGTTATTTTGAGGTCTGCATGAAGGAATCTGTTGAAATTAAAAAAAAAAATCATCACTTTGACAATATGAGAATAGCATCCATTTGAAAAATCCACAAACTCTTTGTTTTTTTGGCAAATGAGGTGTTTGTAGATAAATCAATCTGCCAGAAAGGTATATATACAGCCTATGACAGTCAGACATTGGTTGATACTGAGCCATGCATAAATTTAGCAATAAAAGTAATTGAGATATAATCCTGAATCTGTACATACAACAAAAATGAAATCTTCATTTAAAGAAAGGTAGCTCTTGGTGGAACCTTTTTCTAACAATATGATCTTGTGTTCATAAAAATTTTCAAAACAATATTTAAGTTTATAATACCTATATGAAACATACTTGAAATACTATTTTAACATTTTTTTATGTATATATTTTGTAAAACAAACCCAGATTGTATTTGATGCAAGGTATCACTTTGCTAAAAATTATATATTGTAGTGGCCATTTATATTTTTGGGTTGCAATTGGTTTCTCATTTTGGCTTACATGTAACTTATTTATCTCTGAACTTTTTGGCTTCTCTGTAGATTATATACATGTATGCATGTGGTACATATTGAATTTCACTGTTTGGCTGTATTGGAATATAAAATAAATTTTGCACTGATTTATTTCTATTTTATTTTTCATTTCTTTTAATTCACTTTCTTCAGAATAGTACACAGTGTTTTGATTTGTGGAAGTACTGTAAATATGTATATTGTATTCTTTAAAGGGGCATTATAATTAGCTGTGTTTTTGTTTTTTTCATCCCCCTCCCTCCCTTTTTTCTACTTAGATTGATATGAAATAACAAAAAATAAATAAATAAATAATAGAAAGAGAGATACATACCTGTTGGCATAAACATTCTTAAATTCCTATATATTTTGTGAAAATTGCTTGAGAAACCCAGGTTTGACACTTCTTCAATTGCAATTGATTAACTGAACCTTACTATTTGTATATGAATACCACACTGAACCTGACCTTATTTCCCCAAAATATATAGGAATATAAGATTTTTTATGCCCACAGTGTATAGCTCTTACTTGTTATTGTACATCAAGTACAAGTAGTAGAAGTAGAAAAAAAAAATCAAATGATTTTTTTTTGTAAAACAGCTTATGCCCCTTTAAGTACATGTAATTTTACATTTACTTAGTGATAAAAGTTATTAAATACAGATTCTTAACAAACTAATGTTTTGCAGATTTGTGTCGTATTTCTAATGTCACGCTTTTTCTAAAATGTTGTAAAATTACCAGAAAAATCATAGAATTTGGTAGAGTTTTGTAAATGCACAAAGTAATAGCTTGCTAAAGCAGTCCTTAGTGAAACATACAGTTATACTTCAAAGTACCAATTGCATATGGATCTACATCTTCTACATTCATGTATATAAATATCTGTATTTGAGGTTTGGGTATTTCTGTTTATTTTGTAGACATAGTTTTATAAGTACATTTTAATATTATATTTACATATATAGTGATAACTGTGATATCATAGATAAAATTTATAGCTTTTTTTTTTAAGGTTATTCCTCCTAAGCAAATTAGTCTTATTTTCAACAAGTACAGTGGAACCTGTCTTGAGAGACCACCTCTTCTGACACTGAAATGTGGTCTTACAAAGACAGATGGCCTCTCAAAAATGGTTTTAAAGAATTTTTAATCAAGTGATTTTCAAAACGTGGTTCCAAAAGACAGATGGTCTTTTATGAGAGCACTCACTCGATACAGGTTCACTATACTGTATTTTATGATGCAAACTTTATCCAATATATATATATTTGAAGGCAAGGTGGGTGGGGCACCTGTAAATATGAACAAGAAAAATCACTGATATGATAGTTATCGGTATACTTTTTCATATATGACTAATGGATATTCTTCTGAAAGGTGCTTGCTCACAGAACTTATTTTAAATTTCAAGTAATTTTATCAGTGTATATTACTATCAACAGAAAAATAGAATATTCTATCATTCATTGCATTGTTTTAAAAATTGCATCCCAAAAATCAGATCCAATGTGGTTAAAAATGAAATTGTGTTCTTCAAATAAATACATCTATACATGTAAATTATGTATACATGCACTACCATTAGCTACATTGCACATGAACTAATCTTTTTAGTTATTCATATGATGTTGTTTTGAGTCTGTTAAGTTATATAAAAAGAAAAAAAATTGTGCTTGACTCCTTAGTAGTAATAGTACCTAAATTGAATAAATAACTAAATACATAGTACTGAACTTAAACTAAACTACATGTATCGGGGATTAATACCGTCAACATGCGGGACCCATTCCCCATGCATAATCTATTTTTTTCCCAGTTTTGAGAAAAAATATCCCAATTATGTTCGCTTTGTTCATCATTCAGTATGAAACAAAACAAAAACAGAGAATTTAGTACATGTATGTACTACACCTTGAAGTCTTCAGATGAAATATGTGTTGTCAGTTAAATAAGAGAAGCTATAAAATGAATCACAAGTTTTGTGCTTTATTCTTATGACTTAAATGACCATAGTTACTTTTCCCCCCAGTTTGCCCATTGGCATTGCGGTGTAAAATTTCTGATTGGAAGATTACAGGACCCTGTCCCCAAAAGGGTCTATCAACCGCTGTGTATCTGAACAAGCATTTTTAAACATGTAGTAATGATACTGTACAGGATAATAATTTATGGCTGATTTAGTATGACTTGTTGTCAGATGTGATACAGTAACCAAACTTAGACTCTTAGTGCATCTGTGGGTTGTTCACACTTCACTGACATCAAATGCCCCTGGGGGTGGGATGAGGTCAAAATGTAGGACATTGCAAAAATTTGTTGGGACCGAGGGCATTTGTGTTTCACAAACACATTTTGTTACAAAACAGTTCTAAGCCAGGTTGTTCATTAACAAAATGAGGTTTGAGTTTTATTGGTCTGAATCATTCCTAAGATACAATACTTGACCTGTAGACTGCAGGACTTGTAACCTGCAGATCTGCATATCTGAATGCAAAAATTGGAACTTCATCTTTGATGATCAGTGCCAATATAAATTAATTTAGATGAGCAATAAAGTCTTTTGGGGTCTGGTTATGTCAAATGATATAGCACTTTGCGAGACTTCCATCCGGGATCCCTAGTGTATTGTTTATTCTTTGGACATAAGAGAGGGCAACAACACTCTCAATGAAGGTTGTGACTACATGTAGATTTTACTATTTAAACACAATAAGTAGGCACCAGAAATATCACCAACATTAATGTTTTTATTTCCTAAATATAAGAGGGAATTAGAATCAGCTATTTGCAAAATAGGGAATGCCCAGCAGGACTCTTACATGTACACCTGAATTCATTTGGAAATGTGGTTTGGGCCAGTCAACATGGGAAAATTTGCAGCATGTTCCCTTACAGTATGTTGGGAGAATTACAACTGGTCTGCATATGCTTTAAATATAAAGGTTTTAATTTAGTTTTTAATATGCACCTGGATGATAAGATACACTCTGTATATGTGACATTACGTCAGAAGTTTGTACAAATGTACACCCCCCTCCAAATAAAATCCGTAGTTTTTCTGCTTCTTAGCATAAGTTTTATCAATGATTATCCCCAGATCATTTTGTACAAATGTTTTTCCTTGTTTAGATAAAAAAAAATCGCTCTGATATGTTAAACCCATAGATTAACACAACACATTTGTGTACTTAATGTGATTCATGTAGCTGATTACACATAAATTAAGAGCAAAATGTGACAAGGAATTAGTTACAGACAGTAGTGTTAACAGACACTGGCCCGCATTAATCCACTGTTGTAGATTAAACTGAAATCTTTGTAGAAAGCTTCTTTTTGGTTTGAATGCTACAGATATATGTATCTGTTTAGTTATACCAATTTGGGAACGTATACTTTCACGCACCACTTAGCAGATTTTATCACTGATATAAACGTTCACTTTTTTTTAGCGTTTTTGCTAAAATTTTGTTTATGGCTTTTTAAGTTTGAACATAAAGGGTTATTTTTGACATCAGAAAAATAAGAGGTAAGTTATTTTTAAACACTGATGCAGTACGTTTAGATCAAGTTGTCATTTTCATGCTTTGAATTTCATGAACATGTATATGACGGAGGAAAATAAAATGTGGGTTCTTCTCTTGCTAAAAATGAACTTGAAGTAACATGAATCTTTAAGTCACTGCAGGGACACAATTGGCTGCAGCATACGTACATGCATGTGTTGGTCATGTGAAGTGTGTTGTGGTAAATCCTTCATTCATTAAGCGATATATTAATTTTTTTTCAAAAACCTCTCGGCCAGATTCTCTTCAGATCTTTGTATGAAATCTGTAAGTGAAGGATAATGAATTTCTTAACCCCAAGATAAAGGATTTTGTAGATCTAGGTACTTGACAAGTATGGTTTCTTGGGCCTCTTGTTATTATTTGTGTAGTATAAATATGATTTTTTCTGTCAGAGTTACACTAATATCAACTTGTCTCTGAAAGTTATATGGTACCAATTTTTTATAAAGTCTCACTCTGTATTAAGATTGATTTATAGTCTGAAATGAGATTTTCTGCTATAACAAAGTACAATCAGATATCAATTACCGGATTGCAATATTCACTGGAGACCCAGCTTAAAATTTTTTATATAAATTGTAAAATTGAATCTTACAGCTCACTGACAATGACGACACCAAAGAGATTACGGGATCTAATACGAGAAATTAGATCGGCTCGCACAGCAGCTGATGAGCGTGCAGTGGTCCAGAAAGAAAGCTCAACAATAAGGGACAATTTCCGTTCTGAGGACAATACGTACCGCTGTAGAAATGTCGCCAAGTTGCTCTACATACATATGTTGGGATATCCAGCTCATTTTGGACAAGTAAGTGGTTCATTTTAATTGGTTAGCACAGTAAGTGATATCAGTTCTGTACTTCTGACAAGAAAATACTTTTATACATGTAGTAAACAAACATCACTTTCTTAGACTCGGTGTGTCTGTTTTGTTCTAGTACAGATCTGCTTTCTTTTATACACAGTGAAACCTGTCTTGAAAGACCACCTGTCTTTTAAGACCACATTCAGAAAAAACATTTGGTTAAATAATCCTTTAAATAAAACCTGTTTTGAAAGACCAGCTGTCTTAGAGACCATATTTCAGTGGCAGATGGGGGTCTCTCAAGACAGGTTCCACTTTACAAGTTGTGCAACAAATGAGAGTTTGAAAAATTTTCATTTTGCAGTAATTACTATTTGTATGTGAATCTGAAAATAATTTTTTTTGATACAGTAGAACCTGTCTTGATGAAAGACCACCTGCGTATGAAAGATCCCATTCATAAAACACTCAGTTAAGTAATACTTTGTATAATACCTCTTTTGAGAGATCACTTGTCTTGTGAGACCACATTCAGTGTGATGATCTCTCAAGATAGGTTCCACTGTGTAAAATTTTCATCTTTTTTTGCCAAGAAGTCATTGTATCTTTTATCTGATCAACAGCTGGAATGTCTAAAGTTGGTAGCATCACAGAAGTTCACGGACAAGAGAATAGGTTATCTGGGTGCCATGCTGTTACTGGATGAAAGACAAGATGTCCATTTGTTGGTCACCCACTGTCTTAAAAAGTAAGTACTAAAAATAGATCACATAAAATTCTATTTTATTATTTGCCTTATTACCAGAATAATTTATGACATACCTTTTTTTTTTATCATACCCTAAGATAAAGGATGTAGGACAATGTTTATGATAAGTACTGTCTGTCCATAACTATAACCTTACTTATAGCAAAGTAAGAAAGTGTCTTTAGTTATGACAGAATGAAAAAGAATACGATGACTTAAAATATGAAGATTCCCAAGTTAGTCAATTGATTCACAAATTTTTGCCTAAATGACTGAAAACATAATGATTTGTATTTTGTATGATGATGATGATGAAAAGGAGAAAAAATTGGCAAAATCTAAGCAGAAGTTGGTGCATTTTTTTTTGTATCATATAGTATACTTGTGATGATTTCATGTGTTTGATGCTTAGATGCTGTTTACAAATATGGAACAAATGATTGCCAAGAAAAATGTGTATTCGCCTGTTTATATTATTTTCTTTTGTTTATTTATAGTGACTTGGGCCATCAAACACAGTACATTCAGAGTCTTGCCTTGTGTACACTCGGGTCAATATGTTCTGCAGAGATGAGCAGAGATTTGGCTGGGGAAATAGAGAAATTAATCAAATCTTCCAATGCTTACATTAAGAAGAAGGTACGTCTTTTTCAATAAATATTTCACGACAGTGTGTAACACCCAAGAATCCAGTAGTGATCACTTTATTTGGTTTTAACTTTCTGTTTCTTCACTGCTCAATATGGTTTCAAGATCTCAGTTAAATGTTGCAATAATTTCCAGAACTGAAATTTTTCACTTTTGACATATAGTATTTCATTGAAATTCTTTCCATTGATTCTGCAGGCAATTCTGTGCTCATTTTGCATCATTAGAAAGGTTCCAGACCTGATGGAGATGTTTATACCAGCCACTCGGTCACTTCTGAATGAGAAAAATCATGGTAATGTTTTATTTTCTGAAAAAAAATTATAATTTCTATCTCACTATCCCTAACAATCACTTGCTACACCTTCAGACCTCAATAATTAAGTAGGATTGTAAAAATTTCCCCTAAGTCTAAGTCGGACCTAATACTTGTAAATTTTAGATTTGAAATGATTTAGATTAGATTAATTTGACTTCTGTGAAAAACGATATGAAGATGGTAATATAACTTTGATATCTTCCCTTTACAGGTGTTCTTCTTACTGCGGTATGTCTTATCACTGAAATGTGTGAAAGGAGTCCGGATACCCTCCATCACTTTAGGAAGGTAAAATATCTCAACCATTTAGTTGGTTCACCATAGATGTGTCTTATTTTTTAACTGGTCTTTTTAGGCCACATGCATCAATTTTCAGATATACTGTGATAGTCATTTTTAGTTCACCTCTACAGAGTGTCAGAGAAGCTTAATTCAATTGCAATTGTCGTCATCATCTGGTTAAGAAAATTGGCTGAGGTTAGTCTCACATGCTTCTACTGCCCATACAGTGACTGAACTTGAATCCATAGGATGTATTTGTCTTCTGATTATTAGCAGATGCTATGCTGTAGATGCTGGATTAGTTTGACGAGTTTGTTTGCAAAAATGAGCCTGTTTCGGCCTTAGTATATTTTCAATGCATTGGTTAATAGAGAAGATTAATTTAGGTTACATTGATTGGGAGATATCTATAGAAAATGGTGGTATATGGTGAGCTTTGTAATCTTGGATTACTTTATGTTTAATAGAAGAAGTCTGGTTACATCGTAACTTGATAAAGACTACTTGCCTTTTACCAGTAAAGCGACAAACATTCTGTATCATTAGGTAAGGCTCTTGTAAATCTTGTACTCATGCTGACTAGAGAGTAAACTTGCCATGGTTTAATAGTACTCTAACCACTCACTATGGAGGTCATTACTGGTGAATAAACAATGGAGCTGAAAACACATCACTCAGCTTCTTATGGAGAAGCTGAACCTTAATTCTTCCTATGGAAGTTATGGAGGTCAATACTGGTGAATAGATGGTGGAACTGGATACCCATCACTCAGCTACTTATGTAGAAGCTGAACCTAGTTGGAAGTTTAAGAAACTACTGTAAAGTGACTGCGTTTCTTTTAGATAGAATTTACATCAAAATATGGCAATGAAGTAGGCTGGTGAATTTTTTTCTACATTTTACAAGGCTTTGAATAATAGGAAGAAAGTGTGATGTTGGCATCAGTATGTATGCAAAAGTGAAAATAGTGAAAAATTTATATTTAATATTTTGTCAGACAGGAAGGTACGAATTAAATTAAGCAGTTTGTTTGATTTGCCCATTTTGTCCATAACTTTGAAAAACTGAAAGAGAAGATCTGTTTGGACTTAGAAGTCAAAGGTGATTAATATTTGCATGTACGTGGTGAGGTTTTGTGTCTAAAAGCTTCTTTCACTTCAGATTGTTCCGACTCTTGTGAGATTGTTGAAGAATTTGATCATGGCAGGCTACTCACCGGAACATGATGTATCGGGTGTCAGTAATCCGTTTCTTCAGGTACATTTTTCTCTGTCCAGAGATTTTGTAGTATTTAGTGCATGTATTTTGTTCATTATTTTGTTGCAGGTTGTACCACAGCTAGTCAGAATTCTAAAGAATTTGATTATGTCTGGATATTCTCCGGAGCATGACGTGTCCGGTGTGTCTGATCCGTATCTTCAGGTATTTTTGTTTTAGTCTACATAATGCAGGTAGTTGTATTCTGTTCCTTAGCTTAGACTTATAAGCATGTGCTGTACACAGAGAGAGTTCTAATATAAAGATGGTAACTGGCAGTAGCAAAAAACCTTGCATGCTAAAACTACTGTTTGTGAAGAAAAGTAACTGGTCATGGTTTTGGTGCTGGAAAATAATCTTGATTCCACTCTGATACAATGTTATTTAAAACTGATCTCTCACTGCTCCCATTTTCTGATAAGTTGTGTAGAGTATCTAACGTAAATGGTCATGTGGTCACAGTTGATTGATATCATAGTTATGACATGCTTGACTTACGAAAATGCGACTTGCAAGATCTTCAAAAGTTTATTGAATGATAAAGGAATGTTAACATTATAAACAACACTGAACACAAAAAATCCAGAAATAGAGAATTCTTTTCATAACCTTGTGATAGAAGTCACCAAAGATATTTTGAATGAATTTCTGTGGACTGACGAGTTCATAAAATGAGTTACATCTCTTTTCTCCTCATTCAATAAACTTTCAAGATTGCATAAATCACATTTTCATTGGTCAAACATGATGC
The DNA here is from genome assembly GCA_030159075.1 of Atrina japonica. NCBI lineage: Eukaryota > Metazoa > Mollusca > Bivalvia > Pterioida > Pinnidae > Atrina > Atrina japonica. Next base: position 1,963,744 of record BROG01000007.1, read on the forward strand.
ATTTATGCGAGCTTATTCACATGTGACCCCTTAGCGGATTTTGTTAGATCCTGTGAGGGATCGGTTTTGAATTAGATTGAACATGATTGAACATAAAGTCAGTGGCTCTTAGTCTTTTTGTACCTAGCAATTTTTCAGTTTAACAGTATCAGTCAGTTTTTAATGGTTGAGAAGAAAACTAGTTGACAGTGTACAAAAGAATATGACCACGAATCTTCATTCAGCAAGTAAAATTTCAAATTTCCCCTCATGAACAGTCCATGTTTAAGCAAGGTTTGAACTTTGAACCTATTTTGACTAGAGGCCAGAGATGTAATTCTTAGATGCTAGAGATGTGATTTTAAGCTTGTTGCACTAACCATTCGGTCACAAAAGCCTAATGTAGGGCCAGTGATTTTCTGTGATCACTGAATGGCGGAAACAGCAATCTGAAACAGAATTTGCGGTTTTTTGAAAAATCTTTAAAAATTCTAACATGAGGTAGAATTTATTAAATTGTGAACTACAGTGCTATTTCCTTGTGTTATAAACTTCATTTCTTTGTTTATTTGTGATATTTCATCACATGATTTTACATCAATTATTATTTTATCCTGTAGACCTATTAGCCAGATACACTGTAATCTGATCTTTTTGAAAGATAAGGGCAATCATTTCCATTGTCGTAATGTCAGTATTCAGTACTGACTTACATCTGTCCGTATTCTTCCAAAACAAAAATAGCTTTAATTTGATATATTGAATTAGGTTTTCATAATGTTTAGTTCAATTTCTGAATATATTTACCAATTTTTATAATTCATGATAGTAAAATTTCACAATGTACAATCCATCCTAACTTTATACGACATAACCACTCGATTGCTGGTCTGTATTGTTAAATGTTTTTCATCTAAAGTTACGTTTTTAATTCTTTTTCTTATGTAATTCACCAAAATTGAAAACAGAATTGAAGCAAATCTGAAACGGAAAATCACTGGCCTTACTAATGGATTCATTGATTGTTTTTTTAATGGGGCAAAAACTAAAAGAATTAAGTTTTATCATCCAGCCATAAACCTGACCATATCACTTCTTTTACAGATTGACCTTTTGACCTTTTCCCAACTCTTGTCTTATCCTTTAAATAACACTAAGTTTAAATACTTGTTGCATGTGTATTGAGTTATAAGTTGTTGTTTTTCTGTGCACATCAGTATTTCGTTATATGAGTATATAACTATATATATATATATATATATATATATACTGTTACAGATCTAGTAGTTACTATAGCTATAATTTTGTATTTGCACCAAAGGTTTTGTTTTTTGTTTGATAAACAATCTTGTCATTGTTATGAGCATGGATAAAATAAGAATAATAAGTTTGATAATTTGGATTGGGGCACATTCATGGAAATTTTATTCACTTTTTATCTCTCCCCCCCCCCAAAAAAAAGGGATGGGGATATAGCTGTCAAGTGGGATGTCCGTCCATCCACCCATCCATCTGTATACAAGTTCCTCTGCAGGGTACAAGGAACCCTAATAAATTTGGGTCATATCCACCAAAGGTCAAGGTCACAGTTGTGTTAGATAGATTTTCTTTATGCTTTCTCGTTATTACATGATGGAAGGAAGCTCAATTTTGGTATACTGTCTATATCTATACATCTATGTACTTATTTTATACCTGTACCTTACATATGTAATTAAAGAATGATTTGTTCACATGTATTCGAGGCCATAGGGTCCCAGATCAAGGTCATAGGCACAATAGAAGATTAAAAATGCTACTTTTCTCCAAATTTTTTACTTTATGTTCTCCATGCCCACTCACTTGGGAAGATAACTATAAAATGCTATATAATTTTCTGAGGAATTATCGCACATATTTTGACATTATATGATTCAAATTGCTGCAGAAATGGAAATAATTTCATGTGCGTTGCTATGGAATTGGTGTAAAAGTTACAACATAACATAATGAATATATTTCACAATTAGACCTATGGTTCTGATATTTTCCAAACTTATTCCAATTTACTTAGAATAGGAACAAATTTTGCATCCCCATTATTAACATCACAGTATTGCATGCAACAATCCAACAAAAAGTGAGCGCTTGATTGATCCTGATTCTTACTTAAATAACATTGATGGAAATATTCAAATATGGAAGCAGCTACCAAGTTTGAGGCAATGATTGATTGACAAATATATTTATACCTGACAATATAACTTTATAGAACATGAATGAAAAGTGATATGTACTGGTATGTATCATGATACACAAGTCAAAGTATTGGTGTATCATGATACTTTTTTTGTGCAGCGATACTCATCCCTACCTATAAGTCTTGGGTAGGTACGTAAGTTGTGAAAAGTATGGGGACCCTGTTGAAAATGTACATTTGGTTCGGTATGTATTAGTAAATAGACATGACCTTCTATAAATCACTCCAATCAGGAATGTATCCCTGCTTTAACATAATTACAGATACATAATTGTCCCACCTATGTCATGAACTTAGACCAGATAATTTACACCCAGAATACGTACAGTCCTTTTGAATTAACAAATTTCATAAAACTTTCTTCTCTTTAAAGACTGCCCTTGATTCTTTCAGTTGAGGATCACATGTTTATAAAACAACTTTCCTGTGGGCCTGTATGAATGCTTGAACTTCATGGCCTGGTGCCTAGATAGCAAGATGTTTCAAAATCTTTGATTACACAATTTCTGTCAATGTATTTAAATACTGTCATGGTATTGTTACAGTTTATAGGTGGTCACTAGGTGATGCATATTGCATTGTGCACAGTGTGCATGAGGAAGAATGTATGAATATAAGTGCGATTCCCGTTTGTGATTACTTTTTATGTCAGAATTATATAGAGCATGGAAATTGTGTGCCTAAAGCTCCGTAGAATTGAAAAACATGATTTCAGTCTGAAGGCCTGAAAACAAAAATACTTATAATTCAGAATGCTCCTATTTTTTTTTTTTTTAATTAATACATGACTTACATTTTGTTTGAGAATACCTAACAAAAATTGAAAATGTGATATTAATATTTACATATTTATTTTTTGGCAAATTTGGTGTGGCATTTTGACTTCTTGATTTCAAACACCTTGTTATAATTATAGCTTGGTTGATTACTAAAAACTTTTTTGTTTTTTGTTTTGTTTTTGTTTTTGGACAAACACGACAAAGTGACTTTCATTCCTAGTCTAAAGTATTGTACTCAAGCATAGGTATCATTCAACTAGACTTTTCATATATTTATTAAAATAATATTATATATGTAGTGGTAATACCTCATTTTTGGTATATTTTGAATAACGCATGTATTATCTTTATTCTACGTAAGTAGTTACATGTGATAAATTTGTTTTAGAAATCAAGTTTGGACATCACTTCTATAACTGTAGGCTAACTAGAATAGAATAGTTGGTAAATCCTTCATTTCTAAATTATTTTGTTTTTGCTGTTGTTAAAAATAAACCATTTCTGGAGACCATCTAGTTTACACTGAGATTGTTATTGTAAATCTAAATAGAGGAAGAGAGGAGGGATTTGGTTTTTTTTTATTGCATTAAATTTCACATATAATTTTGTTGTTAGGCAATTTGGTAAGTATAAATTGAAATTGTTCTATATAAAATTTGAACTTAAGAAATAAAATTTTTTTACTTTCCTGTTGGTTTTTTAATGGGAAATTTTTAGATTCCAGTTTATATTCTTAATGACATAAACATTTTGTAACATGCCTTTGCATGAATAGCATTTTGAAGTTTCATGAATATTTACGCATTTCAGAATGATTAAACTTATGTTGAGGGTTATATTGTACCCAGATTGATGGCACTGGTTGATACTAGTTGCACATACAATTCCAGTTTTCGTTAAGGAATGATGAAATGTATTTATAAAAAAGTTTTTACTGATGGTAAACCATGACCTTTTACGGAGTCTAACATGGGTAGGTCAGACCTGATACTTAAATTTTGGCAGTAAATTGCCATTAAATGGGCACTTTCTAGTAACAGTTTAATGTTTAATTAGGTAAGAAAGACAACAAAATATTTCTGATAAGATGAAACTCAGGTCCTGTGTTGCCTGGGCACATAGACAACCCTCCCTGCTTAAGTTTAATAATGTAACACGTCTAAATTTAGAAACCACCCATACCTGGAAATGTGTTCATCTGGCTAGAAAATGTTGATAATAAACAACAAATAAACCAGATTAATATTGGTAGAATTTAGAAAATTTCAAATGGAAAAAAAAATTATTCTTTGTTTATAGGTGAAGATTCTGAGACTTCTGAGAATTCTTGGCAAAAATGACACAGATGCAAGTGAAACCATGAATGACATTCTTGCACAGGTAAGGATTAAAAATATTTCAAGGTAATATATACCAGATGTATATAAGGGTACAGGTAATATATACCATGTGTATGTAAATGTACAGGTGATCTATACCAAGTGTATGTAACTGTACAGGTAATATATACCAAGTTTATGTAACTACATATATATTGCTAGACAAAATGAAAAATCACAATTAGCAACATTGACAATGTTCAGCCTGACCCATGAATTTATTATTGAAAATACAGTGGAATCTCTTAATGTCAAAATCGGATGAGTCGAAATTCTGGTTATATACATAGATATACTACTTTTATTCTGGATATCTCGAAGTTTTTATCTAAAAATTTCACCTATTTCGAAGTAAATTTCTGGTCCAAAGTATTGAAATATTATAGAATTGCAACTTGTTCTCAAAATTACTGTCTGCGATTGAAAATTTACATTTTGTATGCAAAAATCATGTATAAAATTACTTGTTTACCTGCAAAATATATATATATGACAATCAACTCCCGTTAATGAGTAAAGGTAAAAGTGTAATTAATAATTGCTTAAAACCAATTTGAATTAAGCACTACCCTGAGTAGGTCTATTTGTTCTCCAATAAGAATGGAAAATATGTGAATTGAAAATTTTGGTTATCTCGAATTTCGGATATCTCGAAGTAAACAGTGCGGTCCTGTGAATTTGGAAATGCATGTAATGAGATTCCATTGAACAATGAAATGTCTAATCTTACTATAAACGATATATATTTCCACCATTATATCATGGAGTCAAAATTACAAAATAGAGATTATATTGATAATTGTTGTTGTCATTTTTTGTGAGAAGTATAAATTTTAAAATGTGTTTTAATTTGTTAGGTTGCTACAAACACAGATACAAGCAAAAATGTAGGTCATGCCATTTTGTATGAAATCGTTCTGACAATAATGGGTATCCGCTCCGAGGCAGGACTCAGGGTAAGTGTATGATAATTATAATCTGCTAATTGTGTCAGAATCATTCATGATACACTTACATTCATGTTTAGTTTAACTGCCCAGTTTGTGAATGAGTGCCTAACTAAACATTGTATAAAAGAGTTGTGTAATTTACAATTACAGTAAAACCTACTACCTGTGTATAAAGACCACCTGGTCACAGAGACTGTTTTTTGCTGTCCCCAATAGTACCATTTGTGTACAAATCAACCTCTATATAAGACCGCCTCCCTATAAAGACCCGTTTTCTTTTGTCCCTAAGGAGGTCGTTATATACAAGTTTCACTGTAATTGAGAGCCCTCTTGGCACAGTGGTAGAGTGCTCAATTCGCAACTGGTTGGAGCCTCGGCGAAGGTGACTGGTCTATACTGGCCAGGTGACTGGCCATTTGAAGCCCATCATCGGCATTTGGTGACATCTCCATATGAGTGAAAGATTCTTGAGTGGGACGTTAAATAACAATACAACAACAATTTACAATTAATTTGTTGTAGTTCTCTTGGTGAACTTTTGTCCAGAATTGATATATGTCTTTTATAATTAGTTACAGTACGTGTACTCTAATGAATCTTTTATACTTGACCCCTGTGGTCACATTTAGACTTCCCCAAATCAGTAGATAGTAATGTCCACTGTCATAATTCTGGAGTGAACCAGTTGATATTACAGGTGAAATTACATGTATTACAGAATTAGATCCTAAATTAGAACACTCCTAAATTCTGACAGTGGACTCTACCATTTTTTGAAATGGGTGAGTCCAAATGTGGCTGTAGGTGTTAATGAGTTATTGATTTCTATGTTTGTCATTTGTTTTTGAATGTCTTCTTTCAGGTACTGGCAGTAAATATACTGGGTAGATTTTTACTGAATAACGATAAGAATATTAGGTAAGAACATTGTTATTAAGAATATTATAAAATTCTTTATATAATAGGGGCATTAGCTGTGTTTACCAAAACAAATTATTTCAATTTTTTCTACTTATATTTGTACTTCATGTGCAATAACAAATAACAACTATATATAGGCATAAAAAATCTTAATATTCCTATATATTTTGAATGAAACAACTTCCTATTAGATATGGAACACAGTGATGTATTGTATAGACCATTCAATCTTGTGAGGGCAAAAACTTGACAATTATTTTTTTGTCTAGGTATGTGGCATTGAATACACTGCTTCGAGTTGTCCATGCTGATTACAATGCAGTTCAACGCCATAGAACAACAATAATGGATTGTTTAAAAGATCCAGACATATCAATTAGACGGTAAGTTGTTTTCCTTTTTTAGCATTATTCCTTTCACACACACACACCACCCCCCCCCAAAGTGTCTGAATGGTATGCTCTTTTTTATTGTCTGAGACTATTCTACTATGGTCTGGTGTGTTGGAAGGATCAAAACTATAACAAAAGTATTGGTACTTGGAATAAAGTCAAGTTGAATTAACAGATACGTTGACTTTACTTATTTTGTATTACCATTGATCTCGGTATTTGATTTGAAAGAGATTGAATTTGACCGACAGTTTGATAGATAATTAAAACTGATTGTTGGTGACAGTTTGGATGGAAACTGAGTTAGTGTTCTTTTGCTTTGCTTAGCAGTACTTAAATGCGATATTCATCTCACTTAAAGTTTGGAGACAGGCTTTGGACAAATTTCATACTCTCCTTCAATCTCTATTATATTATAATTCTTGAACATTCTGCATAGTTGTAATTGTCAGTATTTTGTATATTGATATTTGTATATCTATTTCATGTTTCATTTACACGCATTCTTCTACTACATGTGTTATGCTAAATACAGACAATTACAACTGGTGAGGATACATTTACACATCTAAGTTACATGATACAGACAGTTACAGCATGTGAGGATACATTTACACATCTCAATTACATGATACAGTTATGTAAGAATTCATTTACACATCTCAGTTGCACGATGCAGGCAATTACAACATGTAAGGATACATTTACACATTCCAATTACATGATACAGACAGTTACAATATGTAAGGATACATTTACACATTCCAATTACATGATACAGACAGTTACAACATGTGAGGATACATTTACACATTCCAATTACATGATACAGACAGTTATAGCACGTGAGGATACATTTACACATCTCAGTTTTTTACTTTCTTTCAGACGTGCAATGGAACTATCATTTGCTCTTGTGAACACAAACAATGTGAGGGGAATGATGAAAGAATTACTGCAGTTCCTCGAGACATGTGATCCAGAATTCAAATCAGATGTTTGCTCAAATATTGTGCAAGTTGCAGAAAAGTAAGGCTTTATTTGCATATATTAACGCTTTGGGTTGCAATCTGACAGTTTTATGGAATGTGAAAATATATTTATTAATCATGTTAAGATCTTTGTATTAATATCATAGCTTTTTAATATAACTTTGACAGTCATTTTATGGCTTTGTATTTCATATCTATTTTCATAGTGACAAGATCTCTCCTGATATATTTGGAGTTTAATGCCCTGGGAATGGAGGGTCTTTGAAAAAAAAATATGTTATCTGAATTGTATGGGATACTGTAACATAGATATTTCTGCATGTTGTTAATTACATAAATTTCTCACACAAACCATACGCATGGGCTTTTTATGCAATGTCACACCATAATGTGAGCAGTCCTGTATTAAACAAATTGTTTGTGTCTCAAGCCTTTTTTTTTAAAATTGAGCGGGATGGTGTTTTTTGTTTGTTTTGTTGTTGTGGTTGTTGTATTCATTTGAGGTATGTAATGTGTGTCGCCAATAAAAAGGAAATTGCAGACATTAGGTTGTCAAGAGTTTATATACTAAAGATGACTTCCACATTGTTGCAGTAGGGGATATCCGGTAATTAGGGATGGTTTTTACGACCACGGATTGCCAATCATCATGTGAAAAAACTCTACTTACACACACACGTGACCTATTTCTCTGTTTCATTACTGCCACAAATGAAGAATCATTTGAAACAACAATTTTGATTGGTTATCAATGTGTGAATAAATTTCAAAACAGAAAACGGATAAAGGCAGTGGCCTTTACGGACACGTGTAGGGAAATTATGGACGCTTTAAAACATTGCGAAATCTATTTTCTATGAAAATGTTTTCAGTCTTGTCATATATTTAAGTACTCATTATCTTTAACTTTAATCTGGGCATACTTATTAAAAATTAATGTATACTTGATTACACCGAATTTACCTGCTACTTTTTACACTGAATTTACCTCTAATTTTCGCAGACATTGTTCCATTTTCAACAGCATCTATGACAGTTTTCATACTTGTTTCAGTTTAAGTGTTATATTTCTCTCGTAATTAGGCATATATTTTTAGGGCATCCTGAAAATAAATTGTCTTTTAAACATTAAAAATACTTTGAAGGCAATATTTCTGTCTCATTGTGTAATTAGATGTCAGTTTTAAAACTTAGATTGAAGAAGTCCAAAATTTAACTAATACAGTGGTCCCCCCTTATAAGACCACCCTAAATGAAAGAGGCATGTGGTCTCATAATGGAGGTAGTCTTTCCTGGGAGGATGTCTACCGATAACTTGTCAGTGATAAATGACATCTAGTAATACAATTTTCAGACAATTTTTATTCATTGATATTACATCTCCATGTTAATTTGGTTCTTTCTGGTGCAGTAGTCATTAGCATCATATGATTTAAAATGTTCACATTGTCACTCACACAAACATGTTCAAATAATAATTTGATTAAAAATGTTCCAAACACTAAACATAATTCTCGAGTTTATTTCACACCTGTACGTTGTTTTGACAGTACCCAGTCTAAGGCCTCCGGCACCGATGTGTATACAATAGGTATTAAACTGCAACTTGTCACGCCTAATTAAACATACCTGCAAATCATCCTGTCTTTTGTGTTACCCTAATCAACATCCACGATGATAATTAATTCCTAATAATCCTTTAATTAGATTTCAAACTCAGAAGACTTCACCAAGTGTTGATATGACTAACGGTATCGGGCAGCTTGTGTTATGATCGATTACAGGCAGATCGGAAATGCGTATTTGTAGGGAATTATAGGCCTAATATTTTTTAATCGAGGGTACTGCCGTGGGGAACGTGTCCCCTTGGCCCCCTCTGAATCCGCCACTGGTACAGTTTCTCGTTCAAATCTTCTCGTTTTCACGAGACGCAATTTTGTATATGATAAAAACATTGGTACCCGGTAGAGTTAGCGTGTAATTGAGTTTCGTACTTTATTTTTTAAATAACCCGAATCATTCAGTCGTTATATTCTGTTCACTACGATCACTGCATTAACCTAGTAGGATGAAGAGAATCGGAAACGGTGCGGGCTAGAATTATTCGAGTTTAAAAATAAAATAAAAAATCGGTCGCTCATATTTTGGTTACGCAGTAGAGCTAGCGAATAATTTAGTTTCGTATTTAATGTTACACTTTTTAAAAAAACACTCGGTCGCTCATGAGGGGGGTTTTCTATGGAATCAACATGATTTGGCCGATGAAAAGTGGTCGCTGGTCGCGTTATGGGAGTGGTCTCTTATAAGAGGTAATTTATCATTAAAAAAGGCTTTTGTTTGCTTAAGGGGGGTGGTCGCTTGTGGGGGTGGTCGCAAATAGGGGGACCACTGTAATATAGGCGAAAATACAGACACTGAAAAAAAAAAAACATTTTCTTGATTTAATCATCAAAATTTCATACCAAACCATTATTAAAATTGAAATTTTAAACACTATCTAAATTACGAGTATTTAGAGGGTAGCATAAATTAAAATTACGTGCTATAGTCACTTGAATGCTTGTAGGTCACTTGGTACAATTTTTGGAATTTCTAACAAATGGACTTTCGACCAGTATACTGATATTTTCCCGCATTCTATTTATGCCATTAGCTCTGTGCCTTCGATAAATTTCGAAAAGACAGTACATATATATATGGATCCGAAAATTGTAAAATGTCACAGATTAGTGGTTAGATTGCAGCAGGCCTATGGTAATGTTTTAATATTATCACGTCTGTTTTTACGAAAAAAAAATAAATAAACAGACTTAAATATAGCCAAAAATAAAATGACTGACACGCATTGTTTTGAAGGATGTGGGCAGGGCTTGAAAAACAAACCATTTATTTTGAATGGCCTTACACAAAAACTTTTCATTACGAATTTAGTGTAAATTACTCCCACACATAAATTTTCACATTTACAGTAATATCTTTGGTTTTTATCAGTTTTGACAGGATGTTTTTTCTCTCGACAGACACTCACCAAATAAACGATGGCACATTGACACAGTGATGAAAGTCCTCACTACAGTAAGTGAATTAGAAACACAGGGAAAATAACCAAAAAAAAAAAAAAAATTGTAGAGTTGTGGGTAAAAGAAGGGAGCATTGGTAATAGTAGTCCTTTCAATATAAAAATGTTCATGAATTACTGGATAAATTCCTAGCAGATGTGTTGTGATGTGAACAACTTTTTGCCAACATGTATAGTGTTTTATCCTGTATGCAAGAAATGATGTATGTATCAATTACTGAATACACCACAGTTTATATGGTCAGGAACGGATATCAAACACACAATTTTGTTCTAAACTTTTCTGGTGACGTTGAACTTGTTATTTATTGTTGGAATGACATCACACATTCCATAGCATCTTGCATAGTTGTTAAATATTCTTGGGCAAAGTGGCGGCACCCAATATTAAGTTACAGGATATACAGTAAAGATGGTTGGTGTCTTAAAATACACGTTATATTTGAACTTATCCAGCCAGTGTCAGTTTTCGTAACCAGTGTCCAAATACAACCTGTACTTTAAGACACTAGCCATCTGTTCTCTATATACTTATGTTCTTTTCAGTTCTCACGCAATCTAACACAAATTATTTCATACAATAATGACAAACAACAAATGTTGTGAAAGAAGCGCTAGTTAGCCTGCATTTATTACAGCGACAAACAAAAACGACAACTGTTTCTGTTTGATGAATATTTACTTTCTACAGTAGATATGGAAAAATATCAATAAAAAAAAAGTAATAATTTATTTTGTGTCACAGCAGTAGCTATTCTTTTATTTAGCTGTGTTCGATAAAAACAAATTTACATTAAATAAATTCAGTGTTCTATTATTTTGGACACAAAATTAAACATGAAATATTTTATAACAATAATGATGATGATAATATTGGGAGGGAGGGGGGTCTAAATGCAATGACAAAAAGCCATCGATTGAGTGAAAATTTTGCTAAATTAAATACGAGTTTAATAGGTTTGATTACTTTTAATACTGACCAACGGCTAATGACTTCCATTAGTAACAATAGACTCATGTGTTTTATATATACTATAAATGAATATATCTTTACAGGCTGGGAATTATGTGCGTGATGATGTGGTATCAATCTTAATTCAGCTGATAGCAGAGACGTCTGAGTTACACAATTACACTGTCCAACAGATATTTAAATTAGTCCAGAATGACATTACGCAAGCACCACTGGTGCAGGTAGCATCGTGGTGTATAGGGGAGTATGGGGATAAACTAGTGTCAGGTGTATGTGAAGAAGATGTACCTGTTCAGGTAAGGATTATTTTTACTCTCTCCCCTAACGATATTGTTAAAGAGTAGATTGGTTTCATCTTGTCTATCTGTCCATTCTAAGCCAATGAGGCAAGACTAACTTAACAGGATTTTAACTTGAAAGTAATGGTTATTTACATAGGATGCCCATTACACATGTACAAAAGGTCCAGTGTGGTATTGTGTATGATCCAATGTTTGTTTTAATAGTGTTTTACGCCTATATAAGAATGGTGTTTTAATGGGTTTTTTTTACGCCTATAAGAATGGTGTTTAAATGGGTTTTTTTATGCCTGTATAAGAATGTTGTTTTAGTGGTATTTTACTCCTGTATAAGATCAGGATGGCATATTTACAGGATCCCAGTGACTTGTATATGGAATCCAAGTCAGCACAGGATCCCAGTGACTTGTATATGGGATCCAAGTCCCCTCATGATCCCAGTGACTTGTATATGGAATCCAAGTCAGCACAGGATCCCAGTGACTTGTATATGGGATCCAAGTCAGCACAGGATCCCAGTGACTTGTATATGTAATCCAAGTCAGCACAGGATCCCAGTGACTTGTATATGGGATCCAAGTCACCTCAGGATCCCAATGACTTGTATATGGGATCCAAGTCAGCACAGGATCCCAGTGACTTGTATATGGGATCCAAGTCACCTCAGGATCCCAGTGACTTGTATATGAGATCCAAGTCCCCTCAGGATCCCAGTGACTTGTATATGGGATCCAAGTCAGCACAGTATCCCAGTGACTTTATATATGGGATCCAGGTCCCATCAGGATCCCAGTGACTTGTATATGGGATCCAAATCAGCACAGGATCCCAGTGACTTGTATATGGGATCCAAGTCCCCTCAGGATCCCAGTGACTTGTATATGGAATCCAAGTCAGCACAGGATCCCAGTGGCCTCTGTATAAGATCAAAATGATGCAATTACAGTATCCCAGTGACTTTATATATGGGATCCAGGTCCCATCAGGATCCCAGTGACTTGTATATATGATCCAAGTCAGCACAGGATCCCAGTGACTTGTATACATGATCCAAGTCAGCACAGGATCCCAGTGACTTGTATATGGAATCCAAGTCAGCACAGGATCCCAGTGGCCTCTGTATAAGATCAAAATGATGCAATTACAGGATACCAATGACTCAAGTACTTATGTAAAAATTTTTGAAGATAAGTTCTTTACATGATATTATTACTACAATATTCTGATATTCAAATTTTCATGTTCGATTTTTTTTTTTTTTTTTTTTTTATGCCCCCTCACCTGAAAGGTACCCATCAAATGCCCCTGGGTGTGGGTTGGGGTAAAAATGTAGGACATTGCAATATTTAAACTAATATTATTTTTCAAATAAATTTCAGGTTTCAGAAGATGAGGTTGTGGATGTTTTACAAAATATTGTATCTCACAATTACTCACAAGAAATCAGTAAGGATTATGCTCTAACTGCATTGATGAAGCTGAGTTCCAGATTTAGAACCTCAGTAGGGTGAGTAATAGACCTTTTCCGAATTGTTCCGTTCCGTCATGGTTCGTAATAATATCGTGCACATTCAATGAAAAATGTGTCCTACATAACTTCCGGTTAATGAGTTTATCACATAGGTGACCAGAAATATGTATTACGTACAGTGAAAGGAACCAGATTTGAGAAGTAGCCTGAAGTAAAGGCATGACACTTGTCAACTTTACAAGAATGAACATTTAGTATAACTTTTTCCCCAACTCAAATGACCTGAAACAATATATCATTGAATGTTGTTTATTTAGACATTACAAAACCGGAATTTACCTAGGTCACATTTCTGTTGACGTCTCGCAATATGAGTACAAACTAGTCCACAAAACTGAACAGAATGTGACAACTAGAAAAAGGTCTATTGATGATGATTTTCTAGAAAATAATTTCATTTGAGGTAGACAGATTGATTTGTTTTATTGTTGTTTTAAGAGTGCTTCACAGATTCACAATTTTTAGCTATATGAGTTAAAGGCATTGTTGTCAGGAGATTTCAGCATTTTAGAATTCTTCTGCAGAAACACTGACCCAATTTCAACAGTTAAATGTTTAAATGCCAACAAAAATATGTGTGATCAAACCACATTTTTTTCAATGCAGATTGTTACTCCAGATGAAAGTTACTGTTTTATTGATCAGGGAAAGAATAGTTGGTTGTATATGGTGAATCTGTATGTTATGATAAATAGAACATTTCTGAGAGGTCAGTTGTGGAAATTCTCACCCCTTGAAAATCAGCTATGCCTCAGTAGGTAATGTATTTTCTTTGGGTAACATTTCCTACGACCACCCTTTTAGGATTGTTATATTTATTGAACAGCATGTTTTGCAAAGAATTGAATTAGTTTTTGTAATGACACATTTAATTAAAAGGTTATGAAATGCTTATGTCTTTTTATTAGGTTTAGTTTTATTTCAAATTGTTTTGTTTAAATTACAGGAGAGTTAAAGCTGTGATAGAACAATATGGAAGTAGTACCAATATTGAGCTACAACAAAGATCTGTAGAATACACATGTGTCTTTAAAAAACACGACAATTTACTGTAAGTGATGTTTAAAGCCAGACAAAAATCGCTTGCCTAACCAACTGGTTATTTTTTAACCATCCCTGGCTTTTTCAGCAAATTCTGAAAAATCAGTTTATTCTGGCGATGTATTTAAGAAAAATTCATGATAATTTAGGAAATGGTCCTTTCATAACAAATTACCAAGTTCTTTGTCATAACTATTTTTGTATGATATCATTGGTTGTTCTATTTTAATACGTTTAGTATAATGCTGTCACACATAATTGTATATTTACCATCTGTTGGCACTGATACTATATAACCATTATGAGAAAAATGATGTTCGTCATCTTACAAATGCCAACAGCTGTTCCAGGAATTGTACATACAAAAACGGTTGCACATTATATAAGGAAATTTGAATTCCAATTTAAAAAAAAATGAAAAAAGAAAAGTCAGAAAACATAAGAAATAAGTATATATAAGCATTGAACTGCTTTCAGTTGGCATTCATGGGTTTATGAATGCCAACTTGACAAAGCAAATTTATCATGAAGCGTGTTTCATGAAGCGCTAACACGCTTCATGGAATTTTCCTGCCAAATTTTGTTCAAAAAATTAGGAGGATTTGTCTCTGATTGTGTATGAATTTACTTGGATACAAGTAGCCCAGCAATCCTATAAATGAACATGCAAGTAATCAGCCTGTTTTAGCATCTTATTCTATGGTTCTTTCAAAGGGATAGATAAAATTAATATATTCCTGATTGATTGGATTCACTTAAAACTTACACTATTCTGTTCGGATGAAATGACTGCATGTTTATGAATTTTCCAATGTGAGTTTGCCCTGAATGTTGTACCTGACACCGTCTGAGTTTCACTAGGGCCCTGGTGAAATCATTAATTATTTTCACACTCCTATAACTCGCAAACAAAGCAATATATTTAAGTGTGATTAAGGAAAAAGTTAAATTTTCATATAAACATGGTGTAAAGTACATCATCACTCAAAACAAAATTGACACACTAAGTGGCGCTATTGAGGCTTTCATTATGGTTTCACAGGTAGGGGACAAATATTGATTCCATTACCTTACTCTCAGAATTCTGGTTATCATTTGGAATTTATTTTCATTCTTTTAGGTCAGCTTTATTGGAACAGATGCCATTGATAGAAAAAAGTCGAAGTAAAGATATTTTTGAGAATGGAAATAATAACCAGGAGTCTGAAGATGATTTATTGAACACAAACACGACAAGTGAAGTAGAAAGAACAAATATAGAAAATACAAATAAACAAAATACGGAGGTATGTCATAGGCAAACTGTTTTAGATATAGATAATTAGATTTTTGTTTCTTTGATTGGTGTTTTACGCCACACTCGACAATTTTTATGCCCCAGGCCTGAACGGTCCACCAGAGGCATCTAGTGTTTGGATCGTCCATCTGTCCCTCTGTCTGTCTGTCTGACTGTCTGCAATTCCATCCTGCTTTCATATAAAGTGCAATATTTCAAGTTTTGATTTGATGCAGTAACCAAATTTAGACTGTAAGTTCATCTAAGAGTTGCTCACACTTCATCGAAATCATATGCCCCTGGGATGGGGTCAAAATGTAGAACATTGCAATGTATTCATATTATTTGCCAATATAGAAATTTGTTGGGACAGGGGGCATTTGTGTTTCACAAACACATCTTGTTCAGTTATATGGTGGCAACAAGTTTTTAATGGTGGAGCCGAGGAGAGAACCAGGTTTCAGTGTACATGAGTAGAGAGAACAAACAGGCCTTCTGCAGGTTAACTGGCAAACTTGAAAAATCAGCTTAGGTTTTAGCTAGGCTCAAAATCATACTGACTAGAGTTGAGAGACTTCATGGTTCAGATATAAACCATGATGTCCCAACCACTCGGTCATGGAAGCCCTGAAATAACAAAAAATGATTTGAGAGACAAAATCACTGAATGCAGTTATATAAAACTTTGTCACAATAATTACAAGTGTGTAAAAGTTTTTTTTTTCATTGTGCTACTCAGACACCTAGGAGATGCTGGTTATTTATGATAGTTGATTTAAAACTTATGTAAATATTACCAGGCATTTTCCACCCTATCAAACAGTGCCAAAGTAAAGCCCCATTACCAGTGGTCGGTGTGCGAAATAAAGTTATAGTGGGATAAAAGTGGTTCATACTACCCACTAACTCAGGTGGTTTTTGTGACCTATCGTCACTTTCACGTATTAATTTACGTTAGATTGTAATATTATGTTTTTCTTTGTTTCAGAGTCCAAATATATTAGATTTATTAGGAGACACTGGTACTTCACAAATCATTCCGACCAATCCAGAACCACCTAAGCCAGCAGCAGGTGCTAATGACTTGTTGGATTTACTTGGTGATGTAGCAACGATTTCTAATCCAGGTAAATGTCATCTGTTTGCAGAATATACTCATAAAATGTGGAACAGTAGAACCTGTCTTGTGAAGCCATGCTTTCTGCTACTTAAAATGTGCTCTCTCAAGACAGGTGGTCTCACAAAAGAGATTTTATTTACAGATATATAAACTAAAAGGTTTGCAAAATATCTCAAAGGACCGATGGTCTGTAGCCAAGAATGCCTTGACCATATCAAGCACCACAAATCCTTTAAAGGCATGCAGGCTGTCATATTGATAAAAAATTCTTTCCAAATGTATACTCCAGTAAGCACTTTACCTTCGTCAGGTTTCTAGACTGGTTACTTTGTTTTGTTTCAAATGGTGTTACCTTATCATTTATGGAATGGAAAGAAATTATAAGAAGCCCAATGCTGGATGGACTAAACTGACCAAAGATAACTTCTGCAACATACCCAGAATTGACCTAGCAGGCTAGCAACAAATTTACCCCACTTATTACCTGATTGTAAAAATATATTTGTTCCTCTCAATGTTTCTTTGTTTTATCTCTGCAAAAGTGTTTTGAAAATTCTGTTAAAATTTTCAGGGATGTATGTTCACTATTTCAGATAGTTCTGAAGATTTTCGAAATGAACATCATTCAAGGAAAAATTATGATTTTGAAGCTGTAATTGATATAGACCACTTTTTATCTAGATAACATAATTTAGTGTTTTACTGTACTGTAATACTCATGGTTTTTTTTTCTCTTAGCTCCAGTTGTGACACCAACTCCAGTACCAAATCTTTTGGATGGATTTTCTCCTTTGCCTACAAGTCAGATGAACGGTACCTCAGGTAGGTCTCGCAGTGTGTTCTCATACAAAGCAGGGGTGTCGCTGTCATTATCTACTTTAGACACAAGTCTACACATTATGTGAATGAGGCATCTATGGCCAAGTGGTAAGAACATTGCCCTTGAAACAATGAAATCCCACTGGAACCTGGGTACATTGCAACTGAGTTCTTTCCTTGACCAGTAAAAACTGGCAGCCACCATAAAACAGAAAAAATGTTTAGTGTGGCATAAAATAGCATTAAAACAATCAAAATATTATATGATCATAGGGAAGAAAAAAAAAACGAGATGGGTACTAATTAAGACGATGCATGTTCAGCATTTTTTTGATGGTTTACATTACAAGACACTATATTTACTAACAGCAATTATTTCAGATGAGAATTTCATGGTCAGTGTTTTCTCAAACTGAGATTTCAAGGGAAAATCAGTCCTAGGACCTGTTTTAATTTGTGCTAACATTTATTTGTTGCTTAGCAACACCCTGAACATAATTGTCAACTGAATGCTTTTCTTATTTCATTTTAAGTCTGTGACTTTAACGATCAATATTTATAACAGAGTAAAATATAGGATTTATATTTTATAGTGTGTAGTAAATTTTTACATGTATATACAGAATTTAACAAACTCATGCTCATAACGAATCAATAGATAATCCCTGACTGCATCTCTATATATTCTTGGTTAAAATGCAATTTTACAACAAATATTATTTAACAAATTTTTGCTTATAACGAAACAATTTATATGTCCCTTGACGCCTTAACCCACATCTTTTATAGAAATATAACGAAGTGATCAAATTCATTTAAACGGAAATATGTTCTTAAAGTTTTGCTTAGGGAAAATCATATAAGCGGTGTAAATAACAAGCAACAAAAACCTTTGTTTTATTTTGACTTCCTGAAAATTCCCGTTTAGCCTAGATTTAAGAGTGAATTTTTTCTTAACGAAGTTTGTTTTAACCCTTCAGCCCACTTCGCTATAAATGTATAACAAACTGTCCTTATAACTAATTGAACAATAAGGTTCCCCTGAAATTCGTTATAGGGGAGATTTGCTGTATATATACAACTGATTCACATCATCAAAGCTGTGATGAATTCCACTTCTTTCAAAAAACATGTATTATTATTTTATTTTAGGTCCGGTTCCAGTTACAGCCTTCAATAAAAATGGCTTGTTAATAGAATTTAATTGTGAACGAGACAATGACCAGGCTACTGTAACTGTGATCAATGTCAAGGCCACCAACTCAACAGCAACATCAATGTCAGAATTTGTCTTTCAAGCTGCAGTTCCAAAAGTAAGAATTTTAATGATGATGATGATGATGAATGAAAGACAAACTGTCATTTGACCATTTACTCATTGTGTCACATATCTGCTTGTTACTCTAAAAATGGATGTAAGAAGGACTTGTATATCCCTAGCAAAGATTTTCTGTGTCTGATAGACACACTAGTTCAGACTTTTCCAGATGTATGGTTTCTTTAAGATGCAGTAAATTATGTTATTTACTGATATATTATTATCGGTTTACAGTAACATAGGATTTGCAGAGTGTCATATCTCTGAATGCTGTATACATTATTATGTACAGGGCCTTTGTGGCCAAGTGGTTAAAGCATTGCACTTTGTACCAAGAAGCCCCTCACTTCTGGTCAATGAAGGTTCCAACCCTGCTGGAACCTAAGCTGATTTTTCAGGGAAATTTTGCCAGTTAACTTGTAGAAGGCTGGTGGTGTCTTGCCATGTACATTGTAAATTGGTTCACTCCTCCACCATATATCTGTAAAATTGTTGAGTGGCATTAAAACACCAACCAAACAAACAAAAACAAAAATCCGATTATTGAGATCTTAAACAGTTTGTCTATGACATACCTTTGTGTCTTGTTTATTTGTATTTTGTATATTTGTTCTTTCTACCTCACTTGTCATGTTTGTACTAATTAATAATTTCTTGTTTCAGTCATTCCAGTTACAACTACAGTCCCCGTCTGGTAGCATTGTCCCTCCCATGAATGATGGCGCAGTGACACAAGTCATCAAAGTAAAAAATCCGCAAAAGGTAAGATATTATGATACAGTCAAACTGACGAGTCAAAGTTCAAGGGACTACATAGAAAAGTACAAAACATCAGGAATGATAACCAAGTACCATACAATTTGCAATTTTAGAGGTTCTATTAGGTGTATATGACCATATAAGACATAAATGATCATGATCTGTTATAATAAGTGCAGTAACTTGATTTTTTTGTAAATGAAAACTTTCAGTGTTTATGAGAAGAGTAAGTGTGGAGGTTTAACTTCGCATACATGTTAATTTTACTAATAAAGTATTTGTAGGGGTTTTTAATGTTTTTATTGAAAAAGGGCCCAAAAAGTAATTGGAAACATCCAGAAAAATTTGACTCATTGAAGTTTGAATTATAATTTGTTTATAAGTAGTGTTAAATTTGGAAATTATTCATACTTTGGCAATAGTTTGAAGCATCAAGAATTTTGACTCTTTGAAGTTTGGCTCACTGCAGTTTGACTGTATATCTTGTAATGGATGAGATAAGTCTTAGCTGTATGGTACTAAGTGAAGCCCTAAAGTGTCCAGTTTGGGTAGATAAATCCTTAGGGTGTTAGGTTTTTATGCCCCAGGCCTGAAAGGTCTGCCTGGGCATCTAGTGTTTGGATCGTCCGTCTATCTGTCTGTCTGTGTGTGGGTTTGTCTGTTCGTAATTCCGTCCCACTTACATAAAAATTAATGCAATATTTCCAGTTTGGATTGTGATAGAGTAACCAAAACTTAGACTGTAAGTTCATCAAAGGGTTGCTCACACCTCACTGACATTACATGCCCCTGGGGTGGGGTGGGGTTAAAATGTAGGCCATTGCAAAAAAAAGTTGGGACCGGGGGGGCATTTGTGTTTCACAAACACATCTTGTCAGGTAGATTTAATTTATGGGTTTCAAGTATTGTTAAGATATAGCTATAAATTTTACAGTTAAAAATTAAATGGATTCCATTAATTGTGGACGTAGTGTTCTGATAGACGAAGTCATTAGCTTCCTATCAAAGTAATTTCAGATATAGTGAAAAGTTTTATTATGGGGTATAATCTATAGCATAATAACTTTTTAAGGATAAGTCACATGTAGATCTATAGGATGGATATAGGAAGGATCTAACCAGTGAGACCGTGTCTCTAATGTATATGACAAACGTTTTTATGGCAATGTTCAATTTTGAAATACATATATATTTTTGTTTCTTTGATTTTAAAGAATGCAGTAAGTAAGTTTACGTATTTTTGATTTTGTAGCAAGCCATTCGACTAAAGATCAAAGTGAGTTACAAACAAAATGATAATACAGTTACAGACATTGGAGAAGTTAACTCTTTCCCTTCGTCATTATGGCAGTGACACTTAAACGTGATACGAAACGCTTTGTTTTTATAAGTGCTACTAATGTTGTAAGCATTGCAACTTTCATGTGATCAATATTGCAACAAACCGTGGAGATCGTTTTATTTATTTCATGCTCATTCCAGTGGACAAGCTATTAAATATGATTAATATCAAAGATTCATTGCGTATACATAATGAGTCTGTCCTTTTGATGAAGTGGAGTTGTCTCCCTTAGCTGCGTGTGGAAGTGAGAGGGAAGACGAGGACAAGCGGCAATGTTGATGAACTGGGGAGACCCCAGTCGGACAATAAAGACATAATTATACTGTGATGGATTATGTCAGAACAAAGCATTCCATGGTATATGAAGAAAACATAACATATTCCTGTTGAGACATTTTGTCATCATTAAAGACAGGTGCCAGGTTTGACAGGAGTTTAGTTTGTGAAATCAGTGGATACTGTGAGGTACAGTTGATTAAGCACAGGTTGAACCCTCAAGTTCATAATAACATTAACCAGTATCATGCCAAAGTGTCATTTCCTTCTCATCAATTTGAATATCTGATATTGTTCACTTGTATACAGATACAGCATTTCTGTAAATCCGTAAAAAACTTTATCTGGGCAGAAGTAACTCCAGTCATCTATTGCATGTATTTAGTGTTATTTTTTATTTTAAGTTTATAATTTTTTTGTGTGTGGGTGTGTTAACTGTGTCTGTGTCATGTGATGACATAAATAGGTCTATATAGCTTCCATTTGCGGAATTAATTCAAAATCTCCGAACTAAATTTTTGTTTGTTTTTTTATCTACAATATTATATAAATACAACTAAACAAGCATTGATATATGGTCATTTGGTAAAAACAAATTTTAACATGAGAAATTGAAAAGCTTAGCCCACTTTCAGACTGCTTATGTGTTTTGAATTTGATGAACGAGAGGGAGAGAGTGAAAGAAAAATTTATCATGGAAATGTTTGATTGTAATGATTATGACGGTTAATGTATTATTAAATATATTTTACAAAGCTGAATAAATGGTGGAAGTTTATTTTAATCAACTTGCATTCTAGAATATAGAGTATACAAATATATATCGAGCAACACTATGAAACAGCTCATTAGGACCCTGTTAGAAAAATCAACAAAGGCACACTTACCTGTCAGGAAAAAATGGGTGCACTGTATCTATACCTGTTGGAAAAACAACAGGTGCATGTAGCTTTACCTGTCGGATAAACAACAGGTACACTAGTCATACCTTTCGGATAAACAACAGGTGCACTAGACATACCAGTCAGATAAACAACAGGTGCACTATATCCATACCTGTCAGAAAAAAAAAACGGCATTGGTGCACTATAGCCATACCTGTAAGAAATACAACATTGGTGCATTATAGCCTATCTGTCGGAGAAAACACTAGGTGCACTGTTGCCACACCTGTCAGAACAATAGGTGCACCATAGCCATGCCTGTTAGAAAAAATACATTGGTGCTTTGTCGCCAAACAAATAGGAAAAACAACAAGGGTGTTTTGTTATAACTGACTTAGATTTCCATCCGTTGGTAGATCCATTTTGACATAATAGTAGAAATACAAAGCATGAGAAATCTTGTGATTTTACATGTAAATAATAATGACAAATTCCCAGTAAATAAATAATAATAAAAAAATTTTATCTTGAATTCTTGAACTCATATTTTAAATTTTAATTATATAATTAAATTTGTATTTTTTGTTTATCTAGATTTTACTGGTATTGATGCATGGTAACAATGACTTTATTTGTCCCAATTATTACACACATTTATAACTTGAATTTCCATTTGCTTCAAACCATGCAATTTGTCACCTATAATCAGATTGGGTCTAGCCCCTTTTGAAACCTAAGCTGATTTTGTGAGAAAGTTTGCTGGTGGAATGCTGCTGATCTCTTCCTTGGTGCGCTGTAACCATATTCCTGCCACCAATAAAAACTGGCTACAGTTATATATATGAAAAATTGTTGAATATTGCATGAAACACAATATAAACAAATCATTTGATTAACTTATTATTAACTACAGTTAAGAGCTGAATATGAAATCAACTGAGTGAGAATTATTGATATTTAACTCTTAAATGACGTTGACATACATGTTCAAGTCCCCTTAATGGGCCCCTAGATGTGGGGTGGGGAGAATATTTTTTCTTGGTGCATCTGTTTCTATATTTATACTCTATAACTTGTGAACCAATCAAAAAAGCAAAAAAGTGGTAGTTTTTGCCTATTTGGCAAAATTTAAGAGAATAAGATTTAGTTTTTGTAAAGCTCAAACTGGTACACCTTGATAAATGTCTAAAATTAGATAAAAATCAGAACCAAAATTAAATGCATTGCAATTATTAGGAAACTACAGATACAGATCAACTTCTTGTTCCCATTTAGATGTGGCTATACTTTGGGATATTTGTGGCAAACAAACACATTTTGTTTTCTTATTTTATGTTTTTTTGGTTTGATTAACAAACAGTTCATGGAATGTCAAGTTTTTCTTGTGAATTGTACATACCGGTATATCTCTCCAGCATTATTTATTTCTTAGCAATACTGTTCAAAAAGATTAAAAAATTATGCATGCTTTAGTTCAGTTGAATTAAAACTGCAATGAAGGCTGTGCAAGTAGCAATATATTGTCATTTTATAACTCATCACCCCCTGAAAAACGGTGGACTCTACTGAAAATCAATGACTAGTCCAAATGTGTTTTAAGGGGTGAATGCATTAAACTACTAGTATATAATTTCTCTTTTCTTTTTTTAATTTCTTTTTCCAAGATTAAGTTCTAACTATACCCATATTGTAGTTTTCCTCTATCTCTGATTATCATTTAAACAATGGAATTTCCTATATGAATTATTTGGCCATCTAAATACTGAGCATCTTGCAGTTTCCAGCCTGAGTGGCATGCACAGATCAGTGAGTGTGGAATTTGTTTAATTCACTGGACCAAGAAATATTGTGCAAATAAAATTCAGTGGTCCAAGAACTAGTGTATCAGTGTGGTTCATTGGTCTGAGGTATGTTGGAACACCGGCAAATCACCTGTCCAAATAGTAGTGAGCACATTAGATTCACTGGACCTTGGACTAATTAGCACATTAAACTATTTGTCCAAGTAACCAATAAATTTTCACATTCAGAGGTCCAATGACTAATGAGCATATCTTGTTAATTGGTCCAAGGACTAGTTAGCAAATGAGGTTTATTGGTCCAGGGACTGAGAGCACATGGAAATTTGCTGTTTCTGATTATTTGAGTGACTTGATTTTCAGATGTATTAAAAAAAAATACTTCTTTACAAGCATAATCATTTTTAGCTGCGCAATACAAATGTATTCTATATTGGTATATGGCTTTGTGTTTTATCTGTATGAGAGCTTCAGCCTTTCATTTCTTACTAAACACTGCACAGTGAAGTAAAATATAAGCAAGATAATAGATTGGTGTTTGATTAGAAAAAATGGTGTTCGGTAGAAAAGAATTTTGATGTAATGGATCAACTAGGTATTATTCACTAGTCCACCTTATGATTCTTATAATTACACAAGGTTTATGTTGCCGCATGGATAACTAAAATTCATTTTAGTGGATTCACATTAAACATGTTAACTAGTAATTCCACAGTTGGTCGTATAATAATAGATTGGTTTTGTCGGCATCTGTCGGTCCGCTTTAAGTTTTGTAATGGCTCGCTATTCACTTAACTCGTCAACCCCTGTGGTCACATTTAGACTCGCCCAGATCAATGGACTTTACCATTCTTTGAAAAGGGGAAAGTCCAAATGTGATTTCAGGTGCTAATGAGTTCATAATGGTTTTACAGGTAGGGAAATGTGATTCATCATCACTCTCACAAGGCTCGTTTGATTATTCTTCCATGTGCTATATCACATGTTGTGCATATTCATCATTGGTTTTTTACTTGTGACTTCGA
The DNA here is from genome assembly GCA_030159075.1 of Atrina japonica. NCBI lineage: Eukaryota > Metazoa > Mollusca > Bivalvia > Pterioida > Pinnidae > Atrina > Atrina japonica. Next base: position 1,988,916 of record BROG01000007.1, read on the forward strand.
GTCTTACAGATGAGACAAAACCGTGGTCCTGAGTCAGGTTCAAGAGCCCTTACTGTATTGGCATAAGTCCATAGCACAGGTTTAAAATTGTGCTTCACTATAAGCTGCATGCGTATGAGTGAACGATTCTTGGCAGTACGTATGAGTGACCGTTGACCTTAGATTCCAACATATCATAGACTATAATCTTGAGATTTTCATCAAAAATGTAAATATTTTTTCTCATGTTTTCAGGGATAGTACTGACTTTTAGGGTATACAGGGCATTAAATTTGTGTACTTGTAAATTACTCTTTTTTCTAATCATATACTGTAGCAAATAGAAAAATAGCCTCCAATGTGCTTCAGTTGTATTTTCTAAGACAAATTTGTCTGTTTTGATTATTAGATACAGACTTTATGCCATTTTTGCTCATCAGTTACTGTGTAAATCACTTATTTTATGAGAGATAAATTTTCCTGTAAATTTGCAAAGGGATTTGCTTAAGACTAGATATCAACATGTATATTGTATAAACAGAATTCTTTATTTAAAGAAGTTGACTTCTGAAAAAGCAATTAATTCATTTTCTTAATATCCAAGTCAGAGGGGGGCCTCCATGGCCGAGTGGTTAGAGCATCACTCTTTGAACTATGAAGTCTCTCACTTCTGGTCAGCGCACGTTTGAGCCTATGCTGGAACCCAAGCTGATTTTTGTGAGAAAATTTGCCAATTTACTTGCGGAAGGCTGGTGGACTCTTCCCGAGTTCTCTCCTCCAATGTTAAAAACTGCCCCCCACCACATGACCGAAAAATTGTTGAGTGTGGCGTAAAGCATATTCAAAATCAAGTCGGAGACATACCAATTTCATGCTTTGCGATGTCTGAAAAGGTGAATACATGAGATAGTCATTGCAGAATATTAGTTTTACTGTAGTATATCGGAATTACTTTTGCTCAGCAGACCTCCAGTATAAACATATACCCGTAGATCATTCTATGACTAATTCTTCGTCATTTGATTGGACAGTAGTATAAAGTGCATCATGGGTAGTTAATGCATTACTAAATTCATCTTAGATTTGAGCTAGGCATCGCTGTGATATAAAATGGGTTGTGTTTTAGTTGGTTGGATTTCTATGTGGAATGAATTGTTTTTGTGTGCTTTTTTTCTTGAGTTTAAAATGTTTTATCAATGAAACATTAATATTTCTTACATTGTCCCCACATGTCAGTTCATTCATGTATTTCTTAGATGATACATGCATTACTTAGTATTGTGAAATGAACTTTTCCAGTGAATTATTTCAGACCAGTATATATGTAACAGTTTACATCATTGTCATGTTTGAAATGTCAACATTTATGTTAGAATAACCTCGTCATTCGTTCAGAAATTTGTTGGATCTCTTTCATTTTTTTATTGAGGTCATTCTGTAGATACTTTATGTTGGACAGCTTTTTATATTTCTTATTTCATTTGAAATTTGTATATCAGACGTGTATAGTTTTACCAAGGTAAAGTGACACATCCAGGATCTGTCGGAAAACAAAATAATGTGGTCTATTTTCCAAAAAAAATAATAACATTTTACCCTGCACGGATTCCATGCATTACTATAGCTCTTAATATTTTATGCCGACAGGTAGGCTTTCACCTCTGTTATGATCTAATTTTGACTGGTTTGTAAACGTGCCAATTTACCGTGGTAGACCTATATATGGATGATTCCATATTGATGATAACTTGTTCTGTTTGGTACATGGATGATTCCATATTGATGATAACTTGTTCTGTTTGGTACATAGTTGATTCCATATTAATACTGCATACATGGGAATTTTCGCCCTTTTCCGACAGAAAACATATTCACCCCATCTTAAATTTTCTCTAAATCAGTAGTCTCAATGATGGCATGTACATACGATTTCAAGTATTTAGCTTGAAAATTTCACTTTCATTTTTATTTTGTTCTCTCATCTAGGCAAAAATTAAAAAGGAGCAAACATTTCCAGGCATACAGTAATTTGTTCCTTCTGGCATATGGGTGATTCCATATTAATGATAACTTGTTCTGTATGGTACATGGATGATTCCATATTGATGATAACTTGTTCTGTTTGATACTTGGATGATTCCGTTTTGATGAAAAATTTTTGGTGTGCTTATTTGCTGTGCATTTTTACAAATGATTACCAGTAAAATGATATTTCTACGTTCTTGTCGAGACTCGTCACTGCGTATCTAAAGTCATACTTAACTGTACAATTTGTACAATGCATCATCTAGATAATGGGTAAAGGAGTTTAGTTAATTTGTTATTGTTTAAAGCAGGATTGTTGGTTTTTTTATTTAAATGAAATGTCCCTAAATTTAATTTAAGAACCATTCGTTTGTATACATCATTACTTTTGATCATGTCGAAGGAGAATACCGTTGTATAAACTTTGTCACCAAAGCAGAATATTATGAATATAAATGTTTTGCTATCATTTCCCTGAAGCGTTAGATGGAAGTCTCCGGTTTGATGTTTTTCATTCGTGTTCTGATCAAACATTTACATTGGTTACTATCATATCTGCATGTATAGAGCTGTACGAGTATGTTGTTTTGTATGGAGATTAAGCTGGTTTGAAATTAGTTGTAGTACTTAAATTGACAAATTACCTGAAATCATTTGTAATCATTTACTCATGCAATAAAAATTCATGTCGGGATTAGAGAAGACAAAACTCAATAATCTATCAGAATTTCTCCTGAGTTATCAAATTGCTTATTCAAAGATATAAAATGGAGTTTTAAGTCATTTATACACTTTGGGTAAAGGTAATAATGTATACTTTCCTTCTGGAATCATCTGGAATATGAAAATCATAGATTTATATGTTGTGTGAAAAAATAATCTTAAACACCAGATACACAGGACATAATTAATGTGTAACTCTAGTGTATGAATTTGGTTCACGTTTGTAAACATTGAAATCTTCTGTCTTCCGACCTTTTAAACTACTAATGACAACTGGATCTTACTGTTTTTGTATTACAATTATAAGTGTCACTAGAATATGAAACTGCTAAACAGGAGTCGTCAAGGATTCCAGGATCCTTGTAACTGGGTTTTCTCCTTGATCATCTCAACTAGTGACCTCCAAATATGTGAAAAAATGTGGCAAAAAAACACCACGACAACACAACAAAATGTAATAGGGATGAAATCATGGTATGTGAAGCATTCGTCGTTCTACAGTATGAATGTGGTTTCAAAACATGATTTTTTTTTTTTTCTATATGAAAGCAACAGATCAGAGAACTAAGTCCTGCTACATTATCATACTTCCCAAGCCTCGCCAATAGCCTACACAAAGTTTAACAGAATTCAAAAACCTGAATATTACATTTTTCAGATATGCATGTATTTCTTTTTACTAGTTATTACACCCCTAGAATTGTAACTTTGCCTCTGGATGTAGAATGCTTTGTAGACAAAAAATGTGTATACAAATATTACTGTTTTCACAGAAGAGAAACAATTGAAATGTTCTATTTTACGTCTCCCCTCTCCCCAGTTAACTTGACGTAGATACCGCTTGCTCTAATTATATGATCAATTAAGTTTTACAGTATTGGTATATGTTGATGAAATAGATGGCACTGTATTACACTGTTAAAGAATTGATTGTTTCGACTCCGATATAAATTGTATATTCTTATTATATAAAATTTTGTTACATACCAAATATGTAAATTATTAACTCTCTGGCATCCTTGTGTATCAATATATGTACATATAATGAAAGTGGAAAGAAAGATGAGTGGAAATCGCCTGGTATGAGAGCGCCATCTGTCAATATATGTCTTGTTATCATTGTGTTTGTCACATGTTTGTGTCAGACAGAACAAAGAAACTGAAATAAACACATGGATTATAATGCATCTGACTTTGGTTTTATATTTGTATTTACCGTGCTGTAGATACGGAGAATGATTGGTCACAGAGTTTTCCTTTTTTTTTTTTTAAATCTTTGGGTGAAGCACGACAATTTTTAGCTTGCCGGGACAAAAGTCCGGAGAGCTAATGCCATACCCCTGGCATTGCTGTCTTCAGCATCCATAGACAAAACTTTAACCTGGCCTATAACTTTTCAGCCACAAAGGACAGGGCTCTGATATTTCACGTACAGATTCCTATTGACAAGAGCTTTCATTTGGAACCTTGACTTTTGACATAGTGATCTTGGATTTTGACCTACTTTTCAAAAACTTCAACCTTGGCTATAGCTTTTACACCATGAGGGATTGGGCTTTGATATTTCACATATAGATTGCTTATGACCAGAGCTTTCATTAGTACATTGACTTTTAACCTTGAACTTTGACTTACTTTTCAAAAACTTTAACCTTGGCTATATCTTTAAAACCATGAGGGATAGGGCTTTGATATTTCACAGATTTCTTATGACCAGAGCCTTCATTTGGTACCTTTACTTTTGACCTAGTAAACTTGACCTTGGACATTGAACATTCAAATTTTTACCCCGAGCTGAAGGAATCAAAGTTTTACTGGTCCTTTGACCTTAAAACCTGACAGCTGTGAATCAAATATCTATTTTGAAATTTACACCCATTTCAGCGAGCTTTGTTGTCTTCTGACAACTCTTGTTTTACCTATGCTATAGACTGATGCTAATGCATTGTGGGTTCTTGAACTCATCAATAATTGAGAAACATGAACTCTTCTATAAATCAATGATTTAGACCAGTCCAAATGTGTCTTTAAGGATGGGTGAGTTAACATATGCCTGCTGTGACCCAGAACCAAGGTTTCAGTCTTATCAGAAAGACGTGACTTTCACTTCACATGCCAGGCACATGATAAAGAAACCGTCACTTCTGCTTTTTAGGTCACTTGAGCCAAAGGCTCATGGTTGCCTATTGCAATCTTAAGACCTCTTAAATTTTCTGAAGAATCAATGGTTCAGTTGTTAAACACTTGACAGGAACTACCCCATGTGATGCAGGATTATGTCGTATAAAAATTTCAGCCAAACACCTATTGTAGAAAGTAAGTTGGAGAGCCATGCATTGTGGCTCTAATGTGCTATGTGTACAGTGACACTGGATCTACCAGAAGGTTTCACATCTTATCAAAAAAATACCCATCACTTCTAATGCCATCCTTTTGGTAAAGGAAGTCGATACCTCTTAAAAGTCTTGGGTACGACATGGTGCCAGGCATCAAATCTATTGACCCTCTATTTTCTAGACTAACGTGAACACTCCCACATAACCAGGTAGGAATTGATACTTATAATGTGTATAACATGACAAAGTCATCTTCCCGAGTCAAGGTTTTCAGATCCACTTCATTCCTCATACACCCTCTCAGATTTGGCCTGTAAATTGTGACTGCGGCATCAATTTCCATTGACCGTAATTACCGTTAGCAGCCAATCAGAAAGCTTTTCAATGGCTAAAAGTCAGTGGTCGTTGTTGGGTCAATTTAAGTGAAAATTTTAGATCGGCGCTAGATGTCGCCACCAGTGACCGCCAAATATGAAGTGTAATGTGTCAAGATGTATGAGGAATGAAGTGGATCAGAAAACCTTGACATGGTAAGATGGACAAAGGTTTGATCCCAGACATTGGTTAGTCTTTAAGCTGATGAAAAATGTCTGATGCCATCATTATTTTGTAATATTTAAATACTGACAAAGTGTGATACATATCTATTAATAGTGTTTAATTCATCTGTAACTTTATCTTAAGTCCAAATAAGACTGTCACTCACACAAGAGAAGCACACGCTGACTTTAAATCTGGATACATATATTCGTAACCAGATTCTAATGTTCTTTTGGGAATCACTTTTTGTCCTTCTAAAATAACTTTAGCTCGCTCATTGCCAAAAACTAGTGACATAGCAAATGATGGTACGGGAAGAAAAGCTGGTCTACTCATTGCACTTGCAAAAGCTTTTGTGAAATCTAAGTTAGTGGCAATTTGTGGTGCCACAGCATTTAAAACACCATGTACTTTATCGTTCTTAATTGCATGTAAACATATTCCAGCAACATCTTCAACATGTATCCAAGGCAACCACTGTTTACCAGAAGATATTTGCCCTCCAAGGCCAAAAAAGAATGGATAATACATCTGTTTGATCATTCCGCCATCTTTTCCCAATACTACTCCTGTAGAAAAAATAAAAAAAAATCAAATACTTCAGGTTACACTGACCTGGTTCCATGGTTACACAAATGGTCAAAGTTCACAACGACCAGTTACTAGTTATCTAATCACCATTCTCTGTCTGTCTTTCTCAATGAAGCATCTCTCACTATCTCTTGCTATCCCTGTGCAGTCTCTCTCCATCTTTGAAATCAATTTCTCTCACTATCTATGAAGTCTTATATCTGAACTCTTTCTATCTCTATAAAATCTCACTTTTATTATGTATATGAAGTCTCACTTTCTTTCTCACTAGAAGTTTCACTATGTATATGAAGTCTCACTTTCTTTCTCACTAGAAGTTTCACTATGTATATGAAGTATCACTCTTTCTCACTATCTATATCATGGTTCACACATCCACTGAAACAGATTCCTCTAGCATTTATCTAGGATATTTCAGTGTTTTTCATGCACTTTCAATGGGTCTGTTTAAGCTATCAAGACCTTGCAAGCCAAACCAAAGTAAAAAACACAGTTAGTAAAGTTCTTTCATGTTTCAATGGGTCCTCAAAATACTTCTAAGACTTCCGCTGAACACTAAAGAAATCCAGCAGTACCAAATCACAAAAATGCTTTACTCAAATATAGTGTATTAAATGATGGAGTTCATTTTTCATTTTTGTTAAAGTCTTATTTTAGTAATGAATAAATGTGCAAGAATAAGAATTCAATTACTCTGATGAAATGAATCAAGCATTTTGCATTAAATTCAGTCATTTTTCAAGGGTATTTCTGTTTTAAATAATTTTCGAGGACTAACTCACTATTCAAGCAGTTCTCAACATGTTCAAGGTCTATGCTAACCCTGCACATGAAGTCTGACTCTGTCTGACACAATTTTTGTTATGTTAACCCTTGAAATGCTACAAACCAAATTTAAAGAAAATTTGTCAGGTGGTTCCTTGGACCAGTTTGAATTCTTTTTAAAAATGTAAGAATGATACTTTAGTCGGCAACAGGTTGAAATAAGTTGCCTTCGAAACCCGGGTGACCTCAAAAGTAATTTAATCATTAGAAATAATTATACAGCGAGTTTACATATTACGTACCACATTACCACAAATGACTACTGCACAAAATTATCTACAAGAACGTTCTGGTAAGATTAAAGGATATCTTAACGAAAATTCAAAGAATTAAAAAAAAAAATTCAAAAAATTCAAAAAATATTTTTCAAAGATTGTACCTGGACTACCAAAGAATTCAAGGACTATTCAAAGTCTTTACGACCAGTGTCCCATATAAATCACAGCAACTATTTAAAAAAAATAATAAATAATAATTAATATTATAATAATAATATAATAATAATATAATAATTTAGAATAGGCACATATGGAAAAAAGGTAAAAACTGACCACTTCTGAGTGTAACTTGTCTGACCGAAGTGGATGGATGAACTGATGCAGCACATTCCCAATCAGCGACTAACTCAGAAAGAAAGTCATACGGTTCACAAACGGAGTCTTCTGTGTATTCGGCTGTCTCGCTAGGTTTGTACTTTGCTGAAAAATACAAAGACAAATCAACGCCATGGAAACACACCTACAGGATACTTTCTATCAGTTAATTAGAAGAACTGATTTTGAGTTGTTCCATTCTGTCACGATTTGTCACAATAGTAAGCAATTTATCGTATAGACCTTTTCAAGATAACTGCAGTCCTACTAATTTCACCTGCACACAAAGAGTTCCAGACAGCATCAAGGAATTTCATGTCCAAAACGTTTTGTACCCAAAGACTAATCCTACCCATTGAATGACGAATCGTCCCCCGTGTATGATTTGTCTTTCATTGGGTATGATTTGTTTTGGGTATGAAACTTCCTGATCCCCTGTGAAAGTTTTTTTGTGCTGGTGAAATTAGTAGGACTGCAGTTATCGAGAAAAGGTCTATTTATGACCTAGAATATGGCCGTGGATATCATGAGGTTATTGGTGCCACATTTGAAAAGCAACCTACAGGAAAGTGATAACACATCATTGTTACAAAAGAGAACATTTATCTAAACTGAATTTCTTGAGATGAACTGACACAAGATATTACTGAATATCGTCAATGTAAGTATTACAAAACTGAAAGTGACTTTGCCTGACTTCCATTAACCCACTCACCCCTAAAGACACATTTGGGCTGACCTTAATCATTGATTTACAGAAGAGTCCATTGTTTTTCAGGGGTTGATGAGTTAAAGTTGTGTAATCTGACAATAAAAGACTCCTTGTCATGGGAGACTACATTCTCCAAACCACATGGTTCAATAAGCATTTAAATGAAACCTTTTTTGAGAGACCGTCTGTTCTGTTAGACCACATTTCAGTCAAAGAAGGGTGGTCTCTCTTGACGAGTTTCACTGTAGTGCGGCCATTATTAGACCCTTTTTTGGGACAGGGTCCAGTACCATTTCGATTGGGAATTTTATGTTGAAATGGGCTGAATTTGGTAAAAAGAAAAGTAATTATGGTCATTTGACTATCAAAATAAAGATACATTGTTTTTTATTAAACTGACAACATGGATTTCTTCTTGAGACATGAAAGTTTTAACTGAGCTATATTTTAAGTAATCCCGCTAGGGTCATTTCGAATTAAGTGGGAAAGTTTGCCAGTTTTCTTGCGGAAGGTCGGTGGTCTTTACCCGGGTAACCGGGGTTTCTCCTCCACCAATAAAAACTGGACGCAGTTATATGACTGAAAAATTGTTGAGTATGGCGTAAAACAAAAAAATCAAATAAAAAAAAATCAAATATTTTAAGTTGTAAAATTTTCCTTTGTCTGTATGCCAAATGTAAGCTACGTGGTGTACATAACTGGGAAAAATATATATTAATATAGCTGATTTTACATCGGTAATGGGGCCTTTTTAACGGACCTGCATGTTGATATAAATTCCTGTAGCGTTTATTGAAAACTGTCTATACTGGTACTTGCAGCATACTTACCAACTCCCGACATGCTTATGTACAGCTTGGGCTTTGGGTCACGATACTCAATAAGATTAGCTAAATATTGACTTGAATTGATCCGACTGCTACGTACTTCTTCTTTGAATGCTTCATTCCACCTGCAGAATTAAAATTAATTCATTAACTCATTCACACCTAGAGACATATTTGGACTGGTCTAAATCATTGATTTACAGAAGAGTCCATTGTTTTTCAGGGGGTTGATATTAACTTAACTTCGTGAGAACAAAAATCAGCAGAATCTCATTGTCTCGCAGTTCATGGGACCATCCCCTATTCCATCGAGATATGCGGAATTCGAGATAACAGAAATCGACTCATCCAATTTCGAAATAATGAGATTCCACTGTATTTGCTCTTTTCTTTAGTATCTGGGCCCCATTTTACGAAAGGTCGTAGTTCCTAAATCCTAAGTCTTAGTCCTAATTCTCCTGGGAATCAGTGATGTGTTGTCATGGTAGTTAGGACTAAAAGTTTAGGATTTAGGATTTACGACCTTTCGTAAAACGGGCTCCAGATCTCTTAAAGTTGGCAGGTACGGGTAATTGATGATATATATTTCCTATGGTCACCTGGAGCATAGCTAGACAGAGAATGGAATGACATGTGGCATGTGGGACTGCTACAAACATTTTGAAGGATTTTCCAACAAAATTACACATGGGGATCTGCAGGACTGCTGGAAACACTTTTTAAAAATTTTTCTAACAAAATTTTACGATTTGGACATCAACTGTTACCTGATGTCCTGGCTCAAGGGTTGATGGTTTGAATTAAACTGAATTCGAATTTTACGAATATAATTCTAAATAAGGTTTGTTGATGTAGATATAAACCTGTATAAAAGTTAAGATGGATGTTTAAATAAAATAGTGTTACAGTCTTCCTGAACTTGTTTTGTTAATGAATTTAATTCATAGCAATTAACTTTTGTTTATTTTCATGCAATAGCAGTGACAGCATTATTGGAAGATAATGTCACACCCCAGGAAGTCTTGACACAAGTGCCCATGCATAGTACAATGTATTTTATTAGGTCAGTTGATATATGTTATGTTATTTAATGCTTTTTTGTTAAATTATTTGAACTGTAGTTCATTTATAGTTCCTAGCAGAATTTCTTTTTCACAAATTAAAATGTTTACTGGTGTTTTTGCTTAAATCAAATTTTAAATTAAATTTCAAATTTGTTCAACACACTTACCTTTTTTTAACATGGGCAACTAGTGGCACCGACTTAAAAACACAATCTGGCACAATCTTTAAGCTGAAAGTACCTCCAATCCTTGAATAGCTATAATTTTGAAACTACTTCCAACGGTTGAAAAGTTACAAACTTGAAACTTTATATGCGATGAGATTGATACGTAATGTGCATCGGGGGTCTCCAAGCGCATCAAATATCACAGTCACCCATCCAGATGTTGACCGCCACGACGTTACTTAACTTGAGTACATGATTATAAACACCAGTCGTACAGCCACAAAAAGTGGCTATTCACTTGACAGTTAAAATGCCTATATCCATGACTGTTACTCTACCTCCTACCGCCGACAAGCTTCGTTCCAAAGCTTCATGGGTTCAAGCTGAATTTCTCAGCTTACTCAATACCATCCAGCATTTTTCAGGTTCCCTCGTTGCCACACATATTATGTTTCCAGGATCTAGCCAGCGCATCACATCACATGGTCACCTATCCAGATCCATTGCTTAACCTCAGTACATGAATATAAACATCAACCATCCAGCCACAAAAGCTAAGCTATTGGACTGGACAGTTAAACTACCTCTGTATCCATGATTGTTACAGATTTATAATCTTGGGTTGAAGTGTGAAATAAAAAAATGAATTTGGAGAAAAGCTTCAAAAGCAATACAAGAAATAGTTAAGTTTACCTTTTAAAGGGATTCAGGATATTGGTTCCACATAGATTAATAACTGCATCCACTTCAGGAAGACCATTGGCATTTATTTCTGTCTGTAAAAAGAAATTTTGATTCTGTAAAATGTACATGTATAACTATGCTGTAAAATCTACTAGCCACAGATGAATCTGAATTCTATCTAATTACTAAACCCATACAAGGAATAATATCATCAACATGCAGATCCAGGTAAACGGCCCCCCTTTCCAATGCAAAATCTACTATTCCCCCCCATTTTGAGCAAAAATTTCCCAATTATGTTTACCATGTCATTCACATTGGGTTTTAAACAATAAAAAAGTAGAATTTAGTACATGTATGAATGGCACTTCGAAGTCTTCAGATGAAAACCTTGATGTCAGTTAGATAAGAGAAGCTAAATGAATCACAAGATTTTTTCTTTATTCTTATGAATTAAATGACCATACATGTAGTTACTTTCTTCTCAATTTTGCCCATTGCAATGTAAAATTCTCAATTGAAAGGGTACATGTACAGGACCCTGTCCCAAAAAGGATCTATTAACCCCTGCCATATAAAGAACTAAATGTACATGTACATTCCGAAAGTATTGAAGAGTCAATACATGTTCCTTACCTATGAAGCCATTATTTTAAACTCATTCACCCCTAAAGACACATTTGGACTAGTCTAAGTCATTGACTTATAGAAGAGTCCATTGTTTTTCAGGGGTTGATTAGTTAAGTGAATGGTGAGCAATTACAAAACATTAAACAAAACATTAAGCTGACGGACACAAAATTTCTAGTCTCTCATCACTTCGCCTCCCTGTTGGGGACTACTGTATTACAGTAAATCCCGAAATTTTCGTGGGATTTTATTCTAGCCAAACACCTGATCTCAATTTATTAACGAGATGATATTTTCACAATTTTGAATGTCCATTTCATCATACTTAATTACAACATTGCATTGTGACTTCCAGTTTCACTTCAAGTATCAGGTTACAATTTTATCTTTGCAAGTGAAAGGTCTCACAAAACTATACATAAAAAATTCTCACGAATACATGTAATACCAGATTTACCATATAAACAATCATGCTCTTTGATACAGCATTCATTTTTACCTATTTTCAGATATACTGATTGCTGTCAATTTGGAAATTGATTTGTTCACACAAAATATACAACTTACCTGGGTGGCAACTAAGTACTGTAGAATCTGCCTTAAGGTAACAACCTTTCTGCCACTGAATGTGGTCTCTCAAGAAAGGTTTTATTTAAAGAAATATTTAACTGAGGCGAATTTCAAAATGTGGTTTCTAAAAGACAGGTGGTCTTTCGTGACAGTGGTCTCCCAATACATGTTCTACTGTACTAATAGATTCCGGCAAAAGAAATCCCTGACATTTTACTAATTAAATTGTGAATTGTACAGAATAATTCTTCCTTATTCCAGTGGGTGACTCTCCCTTTCCCCAACAGCCATCCTATACCATGGTTTTCTCTGGGGTTGAGTTTTAGCGAGTCCCTTAGACCCACAAGATAAAGATTTGTGAGTACCAAGAAAAATTTGTGAGTCCAATTGAGTAACAGTGACTTGATATATCCCAGTAATGAAAAAATGATACCCTTTTTCAGTTCCAGATTCAAAACCACTTTAGTTTACAGAGTTATAGGGGGTTCTCAGGGACTCAGTTTTATTCATTTAGTACATACTACTCGATTTGAAGTGAAAGGCTCAAGTTTAAAGAGATCAAGCCAAATTGTTTTGGAAAAGTTTAAAATGTTTAAAATTTTCAACAGGACACACACTTCCACATAGAGTTATATACATGTATATACATATACCTAAACAAAAGGCTTATAGTAATCCATTACACAAAATTTTCGATAAATTTATGAATTCACAAACAGGTGCATTTGCAAAATTACAGTAAAATCAATATCTTGAGAGATAAAAGTGATTTGATATGCAGTAACTGACCCAGTGGATCGAATTTGGATGAGATGATCGTCGATTTCGTGTTAGTATGTAGCACTGAATACCGTTTGCAGCGAGAACTCTCTCCACATGACGACCTACAAAGCCACTGCCTCCACCTGTAGGAGAAAAAAGACATTAGTGAGTTAACAAAAAACGTAATGAACTGTCTGTGATGTAGGCCTACGAAGACAGCAGCTAAAGCATTATGGTAATTTTACTAAAAGACTGCTGAATATATAGTCACACAAGTAGTATGTACATTGGTAAGTCTGCTGTATATATAAATGTATATGCAGTAAAACCTGTGTTTAGTGGACAGTTGTTAGACTAATCAAATTGTCCGTTATAGAGAGGAGTCCACTGAATGAAGGATGACCATTAACTGCTAAAACATTCATACCTATAATCAAGGCAATCGTTCTTGTAATCAAGTGTGCCAATGAAATTCAAAGAAATAAATATGAGGGAAAAACACAAAATACAAGATTGTAGGAGTGTTTCTCAAGATAGAAGTCGGGGCATACAGCTTAGTGAGAAATTGTCTGTGGCAATGGAAGTCGATCATAGGAAGGCTGACCGCTAATTCAAGGTTAAAAATACAGAAATTATGCATATTTGGGCCAACAACTTTGTCCGTTGTCCAGGTAAGGGAGGTGTCCGTTGTTTTAAACAGATGCTAGTAGTCTTACATTTTGTATATAACAATTTAAATTAGGACCTAGACAAACTGTCTGTTATCAGAGGGTGTCTACTGAATTAAGCTGTCTGTTATGGCAGGTTTTACTGTATAGTTGAGTTGACATTCAAATTTATATGGGGAATTTTTTCTTTATTTTTTAAATATAACTTAAAGGGGCATTAGCTGTGAATTCTTTTATCCCCCCCTTTCTACTACTTAGATTGATATATAGGCCTACATTTAACAAAAAAGAGATATACCGTACACAGGCATAAAGATTACTAAATTCCTATATATTCTGTAAAAATTACTTGAGAAACCTAGGTAGGTTTGGCACTTATTCAATTACAATTAATTAACTCAACCTTACTACATGTATGGTTTTTGTATATGAATACCACACTGGACCTGACCTTATTTTCATAAAATATAAAGGAAAATAAGAATTGTTTATGCCTGTGTATACAAGTAGCTCTTATTTTGTTATTATATATCAAGTACAAGTAGTAAAAGTAAAAAAAAATGGAAATACTTTTTTTTTATACATGCATAAACACAGCTAATAGTTTATATATTGACAGGAGTCATATGTTCATGGGTGATACTGTAGTTTATAGATTCACAGGAGTCATGTGTACATGGGTGATACTGTAGTTTATAGATTCACACGAGTCATGTGTACATGGGTGATACTGTAATTTATAGATTCACACGAGACATATGTACATGGGTGATACTGTAGTTTATAGATTCACACGAGACATATGTACATGGGTGATACTGTAGTTTATAGATTCACACGAGACATATGTACATGGGTGATACTGTAGTTTATATATTGACAGGAGTCATATGTACATGGGTGATACTGTAGTTCATAGATTCACACGAGTCATATGTACATGGGTGATACTGTAGTTTATAGATTCACACAAGTCATATGTACATGGGTAATACAGTAGTTCATAGATTCACACGAGTCATATGTACATGGGTGATACTGTAGTTTATAGATTCACACGAGTCATATGTACATGGGTGATACTGTAGTTTATAGATTCACACGAGTCATGTGTACATGGGTGATACTGTAGTTTATAGATTACGATCATATCACATGGGTGATACTGTAGTTTATAGATTCACACTAGTCATGTGTACAAGGGTGATACTGTAGTTTATAGATTCACACGAGTCATATGTACATGGGTGATACTGTAGTTTATAGATTCACACAACTCATATGAACATGGGTGATACTGTAGTTTATAGATTCACACGACTCATATGAACATGGGTGATACTGTAGTTTATAGATTCACACTAGTCATGTGTACAAGGGTGATACTGTAGTTTATAGATTCACATGAGTCATATGAACATGGGTGATACTGTAGTTTATAGATTCACACTAGTCATGTGTACAAGGGTGATACTGTAGTTTATAAATTCACACGAGTCATATGTACATGCATGGGAGTGGGTAAGGGTGTGCCTATGTACATGTATGTAGCCTATAAATAACACTAGCGGTCAGTTTTAACAACACAAGAAAAGCAGTTTTAAACAAATTCTGTTGAATTAAATAAATTTGACCAAGGGTCCTACTTCTTTAGGCTGGCCACAATGGCTTATGTTTTCTGACCTACTCTTTAGATACAGTGGAACCTGTCTGAGGAGACCATCCCAACTGCCACCGAAATGTGGTCTTATACAAGACAAGTTAACTTTTTTTATCTAAAGAATTACTTAACCAAATGGTTTTCAAAAAATGTTACAATTTTTAGTGAGAGGGGTCTCTCATGACAGGTTCCGCTGTGTAGGATTCCATGCTTTTTCTGGGATTCTCTTGCATCTTACATGTAGATGCCATATACCGGTACAAAATTACGAAAATTCAGTGAAACTTGTATATAAAAACACCCTTGGGGACACAACAAACCCGGTCTTTACAGGGAGGTGGCCTTTATATAGAGGTTGATTTGTACACAAATGGTACTAGTGGGGACAGCAAAAAACAGTCATTATGATTAGGTGGTTTTTAAATACACAGGTCATCACTACAGCAGGTTTTACTGTAGTAAATATCACAAAAACGTATTTGATTTTGTAATTGTGCCATCATGGCCGAGTGGCTATACCATCAAAGCATCACACTTTTAAAATCATTAGGTCTTTCACCTCTACTCAGCTTAGGTTCAAGTCCCGTTGGAACCTAAACAGTAAGATTTTGTGAGGAAGTTGAATGACATTTTCCTAGCCGAAGGTCTGCCAGGAGTCTTTTCCCAGATTCATTCTCATCAGGTTTTCTCCTTCATCACAGGCGCCACCATACGACTGAAAAATTGTGTTCATGTACATGTAGCACAAAACGCCATTAATAACAAAAAAAAATTTGAAATATATATATGTAATTTATTTCCAAACGAAAAACTTGAAATATAATAACAATCCTTTTTAAAAAAACAAAAAAAAACAAATATAATACATATATCATGCCAGTGAGGTTTCTTCTTTCTATCTCATCACGATCAGCAAATTGATCTACATGTTTGCTATGAAACTTGTGGTTTAAATGTACGGCGTCATGCCATAAGTTTACGAACAAATGTCATTTTCCGTTTACCATCAATATTATTATCTTGTTTGTGATTACTCTGTTTCACTAAGTGAAATGTTGAATTACCTGTTCGATGGCGGTTGTTGAAATGTCTGAATCGATTGTGACAAGGATTCGTTCCTCGTGTATTTCATTTTGATTTGACTGTGGACTCACGGAGGATGTGACTGCTCGACAGGGGATGCTTACTCCTCCCACCTCTTGATTTCAAGAGGTCCATGTTTGTCCATTTTTTACCAGATATGTACCTATATTCTGGACATCCTAAAGATTTATACTTTGGTATCTGAGTTTTTTTATATTTCTAAGATCTTTTTGAAACAGTTTCCAGTGACTTCGTTTTTAAGTCTATTTTCTTAAAATTTTCAACAATTACATTCAAAATTAAATACATGTACATACAGATTGACCTCATAACATTTTTATTCAAACACTGTTGTTAATTAGAAAGTTATATACATTCATTTTAGCTTGATGAACTTTGCTACATCATTTCCTTCATTGTTCCCAGTAAATTATCCCAAGAAAATACTTGCTGTGAAGAAAGTATATTGTATCTCTGAATTTTAGTATTGCAGTAAATGTATAATCCATGAATTATGAGAAGAAACTACACAGATTCCATTCTGAGAAAATGAATTTAAAAAATAGTAAAAAAAAAATATACCCAGGAGGATAATTTAAAAAAAAGAGACAATTTTACATATAGAGAGTAATGGGGAATATTACATGTATGTTTGTTCATTACCGGGAATGCTCAATCATGATCAGTCAATGCATGACAAAAATTCAAAAAACACACATTGAAGCATTCTGATAAATCAATGCCAAAAAGTACATTATGGTGAGCAATTCCAAAACTTTAACCAACGCCTTATCCAGATTATTAAAGACAAAATGTAGTCTCTCATAAGACCAGTTTCTCCCGGAAGGGAACTTAAAACAACACATGTAATACTGATTATATACATGTATGTAGATCATGATCACTTGTTGGAGCCTCGGTGGCTGCATGGTAAGACCATGAACCATGCTTTGAAGTTTTGCACAGGTTTTAGCCCTGCTGGAACCTAAGCTAAGTTTTGTTAATAAGTTTGCCAGTTTATGTTGTACTTGCGGAAAACCAATGGTAACTGGGTTCTCTCCTCCAACATTGGAAACTGGCTGCCACTATATAAATGAAAAATTGTTGAGTCTGGCGTAAAGTTCCATTCAAAATTCTAAGTCACTTGTTGATTCCCAGGTAACCTTGGAGACAATGATGATGTTTGAACCTGGCTAACACTTTCAATTTAAATACAGATGTCACTACATGTAGCTACATGTATAAGTGAAATTCCACAAATTTGACTTGCGCAAAAAAAGGGCTGGTATTGTGGGTAGCCAATGTAGCCATTGGCTAATTTTTCCCTCTAAACTGGCTACATTGTACCAAAAAATTAATGTTGGCTGCAAGATATTCTCTAAATTTATGCATATCCCCAAGACATTGTGAAAATAAAATTGTATGAAATATCAAAGCGAAATTGGCTACAAAGAAAATTCATCCAGAGCTAGTCCTGGGCCTAATTCATCCTGAAATCTGATTGGCTGAGCAGGCCGAGTTGAGAATATTCTCAGACTTGAGTAAATTATTAAGTTTTATGGTTACAGGTCCGGGTCTTAAAGTTAAACTTATGCAATAAGGATTCTCTTGCCATGTTTCCAGGATGAAGAAACTTACTTTCATCATAAACACTCCTTAGTGACCATTTATTGTTCCAAGCACTTGGTCCAGGAATATCACATCTAAGTGCCAAGAAATCTAAGATGTGACATGGACCAGGAATTCACAAATTCAAGCTTTATTGCTTGAAACTGTGATCTAAGTCAGTAAAGTAGGATTGCAACACTGATGTTTGAAATGCAACAATATGTACATGTAATGAGTTATCAGAACGCTTACGGCATTATAGAATCAGCATCTTTAACACTTCTTAATACAAACACATAGGCCATTATGAACTATCTTTTAAAACATTCCCATAACAATTGTAATTTTCATAAATTAAAATTTCAAAATTCTTTACTCTGTCTCATACAAAATGTCAAGCAGTGAAATGTATTCAATTAAAGTTTTTGGCAGTAGATTCTTCAAATGCTCTGCTTCTGAACTTCTCCGAAACCTGCAAATCTGTCGGATATTTAGGCGACAAAGCTGCTTCAATGTCACTGGTTGAATCATGTATGTTTTCAAGTATGATTCTATTTGTTGAAAATCTGCTGGATCAACATCTTCTTCATATTTCTTTAGTGTTTGCAAAGTATCAAGACTTAGTCTAGCTCCGGCTCGGAGAACTAGATCTAGAACTTTTATCTTGTCTTCGACACGGCCCACAGATTTAAAAACAGCCTGCAAGGGAGATAATCCAAAGTTATTCTGCAGAGACGTGTCACTTCCGTAGATAAGCAAGAGTTTCACTTTCTCTATACTCAGTCTCTGGCAGGCATAGTGCAAGGGGGTGTCATTAGAGTTGCTTCGTTTATTTGGATCAGCCCCCTTTTTCAACAGCTTGTGAACTATACTTGGATGAACATTTGGGGTCATGCATGCATGATGCAAAGGAGAAAACTGAAACACAGAATCGCTTTTGTTGATGTCTGCTTTTTGGTTTAACAAAAGATCGGTAATTTCCAAGTGAGACTTCAACACGGCATCAGACAGAAAATTATGACTTTCCAAACACACACCCTTCTGTATAAGAAATTGCACTCCATCGACACAGCCCATCTGAATTAACATTCTTACTGGATGAACAGACTGCATTCCATCAGAATTATCTATATCCCCTCCATTGTTCACTAAAAACTTGATTAAATCAATGTTTTGCCGTTCGCAAGCTATCGACAATGGAGATTTACCCTGTAAATCAACTATGTTCACATCTGCTCCTTTCGTTATAAGAAACTCTGTCAGAGCATAATTATCATTTTTACATGCAAAATGAAGTGCTGTCTCAAAATCCATGGTTTCCATGTCAACATAAGCTCCATTTTCCATTAGACTTTTCACGATATCTAAACTGGCATCTTCGTTTTCACAAACAAAATGTATAGGTGCCTTGTTTCTATTTATGACCGTTGTTGCCACATTTGGATTCGCTCCGTGTTGCAATAGAATATCCACAATATCTAAATCATTCAACTTGCAAGCTAAACTTAGAGGAGTAATTCTTTCCTCGTCATCTATTCTATCCACAGAAAATCGGTTGTCCTCTGCGACCTCTCGAACACACACCTCCAACACCATGTTCGAGTCGCCTTGGCGAATAGCTGTCATTAAATCGCTTATTCCCATACTTATATTTGATGGAGGAAAGACCTTATCTATATAAATGTGTATTGAGCATCAACAGCTTCTGTAATGAAAAAAAAAATTATATATGTGCAATGTCTGTAAAGTAATTAATATTTTTAAGATACTTTTTCATAGAATTTTACAAAATTTTCATTATATGCTTTTCATAAAATGTTTTTACTTACTGAAAAAAAAAACATAATTCAATGCATTTATTCCCAAATTTGTGCCCCTAAATTAAGACTAGAAAATAGAGCTATATTGTTTTAGATACATTAGGAGTTCCTAAGACTTAGAAGGGCATTAGTATGTTTCTTTTTAGAAAAAAATGTTCTTCCTTTTTTACCACTTAGATTGATATTCAATAACAAAAAAGAGATAATACCCAGGCATACAAATTTTTTAGTTCCTATATATTTTGTGGAAATTGCTCGATAACTCAGGTTTGGCATTTTTTCAACTGCAATTGATTAACTCAACCTTACTATTTGTATATGAATATCACACTGGACCTGACCTTATTTTCACAAAATATATAGCAATATAAGATTTTTTAAGCCTATGCATAGCTGTACATGTACATGTTAAATGTTATTGTACATCAAATACCAGTACAAGAAGTAAAAGTAGAATTTTTTTTTTTTATGTACACCAAGCCAATGCCTCTTTTAATGCTATAAAAATCATGTAGAAAAATGTCAAATTACAGGGTTTTTACATGTACCTGGTAGTTGTCTACTCAATCTTCTGTAGAATCAGAAAATGTTGTCAGATGGGGTTTCGTTTTCATTTCTTTAGCTGTTTTCATTCATTAGAGAAATTAGAACCAGGACCAAATTTACTTGTACCTGACAAAGTAACAGATACATTTTCCTGTATTTTTTGTAGCTTGAACCTTTGTCAAAAGATCACCTCACTTACTACTTAGGTGGTCACCTAGCATTCAAGACCATAAAATACTAAATATTTAGACTTTTGAAAATTTCTTATTAATATTCAGTGTTTTTCCTCCCTCAGTAATTCAGGCCCAAATTTGGTCGCAATTAATTCCCCAATGCAAAACTGAAGACTTTTCTTCTACCAAATTGATGACAATTCCTCAAATTAATGTAAACTGCCAAACGGTATGTTGAAATAAGTTGATAAAGAGGAACGTGTCTTGAAAGACCACCCTTTCTGCAGGTGGTCTCTTAACAGAGGTTTTATTAATGGGATTACTAAACCAAGTGGTTTTGAAAATGTGGTCTCCCTAGACAGGTGGTATTTTATGGCAGTGGTCTTTCCAGACAGGTTTCAAAGTACGCTGGTATTATCTGACAGAAACATAAAAAGTGGAAAACAAACAACATTAGGAGTCAGTAAATAAGTTGGTCTGAATGGTGAGGTTTCACTGTACTAATGAGTATTGGTTTCTGTATTTATAATGGAAAAGTGAAGTAAAAGTAAAAACATCATCAATTTGTTTACAATATAATAAAAATGATATCTGTTAATCATAGTCATACATACCTTTGTTCACAATATGGTCTTTTTTCTTTCTTTTCATCGTTACTGTTTATCAGTAAAAAAACAACAGAGCGAAGCAAGATAGCGAACACATGCATGCAACAATTAACATCAATCACATTGATTAATGTTCTGCCGAAAACAAAAATGTCAGTTTACTGCACTGCATTGTCATTTCAATATGGCGTTCACATGTACTAGTGCATTGTACTATTCAAGTTGAGCATAAAAATATGACAAAACAAGAGACCAATGGGTGACATTGCTCACTTGAAACTGTATTGGTATCTTATAAACACAGTGAATGGAACATTGCCCAAAAACCACCATGCTAAGGAAACAATCTCACATTTTTAAGACTATAAATATTCGGTCTCTTCAACTTTATAAATAAAATATCAAATAAGTCCAGACCCTCACTTAAGAGATCACCTTGCTAATCAGACCAATTTGAGTGTCGGTTAGGTGGTCTTAATGGTTAAGTTCCACCGTACTTTTGACCAGATTGTCTCAAATGTTGATCCAGGGTGGGGTAGTCTTAGAGGGTACCACATATTCATAAAAAAGAAAATAGATTTCAGAAAATTTCTTTCACAGAAGCATTTCTTCACCTAATTACAGGTAAAATAAATGTACCATATTCATAGTATATTGAAGAGGATGAAATAAAAAAAAATTAATTAAAATGTCAGTCTGAAAAGATGTGAAAATGCATAAAATAAATCCGACTTCTATAAACATAACAAACTTCGATCATACAGCCATTTAGATCACTCAAATGCAATTACAGTCAAACTTGTATATAAAGACCGTCCAGGGGAAATTTAAAAAAACGGTCTTTATAGACAGGTGGTCTTTATATATAGGGTCACATGTGATATTATGAAATCCAAGGTATCGGAGATGACTTTCATTATTTCCAACTACATATTTCTTTCCTGGTTGGATGTTTCATTTAGTAATTAAATGTATATTGTATTTATTTACTCAAATGATTTTCCTAACTCCAGCGTCTGCAAAATTGGAAAATATTTATTTTTGTTAAAATTCCAAATTGGGAATTTTTGCATATTTTGGGGAAAATACAAGCCATTTTTGCATTGGGAAGGGTTCTGTAACCTGACCAAAAATAGGCATAGGAAAATCACTGTAACTAATACATGTATAATATGTAAATAATGAGAATAAGAAATAATTCAATGTTTTAAGTAAAATTAATTTATGATGTAATTGAATTATATACATGTACATCGAAGATACGGCACATTATTAAAACTGAGACAAATATCTAAAATGTGCTCAAAGTCGTTGGTTTGTGTTATTAAGTCACGCAGAAGTGTAAGAATATACAGAAAGTTGTAGATCATGTACATGTAGATAGATGAAATTTATTTAATTTTCATTTTACTTGACATAATCCAATGCTACAAGCGCCGGTGATTTTACTCTTTGGATTGAGATGTCTACTTGCTAATCAAGTGATGTTCGATAAGATAAGATGTAAGACAATCACCCCATTGCACTTCAGAATACGAGAAAACAATTCATCAGTCGTTCAGCCATGATATTTAAATGCTCCTGTTTGTAAAAACACCTTGTCACAAAGTGTGTCCTTTCTGACATTTTTTTTTTAGTCTTAGTTTTTCGCCGATTAAGTAATCATAACCGAAAACTTAAGGTCATTAATTGATGATCGAAAACAAAACATCAATCAGTCAGCGATGATTGTTAGTTCCTGGTTGTAAAAACACCATGACTTAAAGCATGTCTGGGTGCCTAATTACTACCCGGGGCATTAATTGATACCTCCAGGTGTGTGGTGACTGTCAAAACATTGTGTATTGCGCCATGTTGTTGATTAGGTCTCCAATGTCCCGCAAGAATTATCTACGAGTTATCACCCGTCCACGAGTGGTAAGTGTGTAAGAAGTCACTATACGCAAGTAGGACAACTACCAGCAGACAAAATACAGCGGTCGCCGGTCGCGTAAGGCAGGTGGTCGCAATATAAGGGGTAAATATATAGTAATTCTCAAGGGGCAGTCCAAATACGGTTGTTATGGACAGGAGGTTGTTATATGAGGGGGGTCGCTAAGGCAAGTTTGACTGTAGTTTTTTTTCAATCCATGCTGTGGTTCTGGAGGAAAAGATATTCAAAGATGGATATCCCCTGACATATTATTTCACCACACCCTGGGTCTATCCCTGAGCCAATCTAGCCGAAAAAAAAAATATAGTTGTTTAAGGACCTTGTATACTTGCTTGCTGTAAAGTTTCGTTAAAATCGCTTCAGGCAGTTTCAGAGACAAAGTAAAAAAAATGTGAAAAAATTAACAGTTAAACAGACAGACACTGGACAGAAAAGATATGTTGAATATTCAGTTTTAGGTGAGCTAAAAAAAACTCCATGACATGATTATTTTTATTTCCACAAGGCCTCCATGGTTGAGTAGTTACAGCATTGTGCTTTAAATGAGTTTTCTTACTTCTAGTCAGCACAGGTTCTAGTTCCAGCAACTGGATACTAAACTGATTTTGTGAGAAACTTTGCCAGTTTACTGTGGAAGGCTGGTAGTCTCTTTATGGGCACCTTGTCTTTGATTTTTAAGGGGAAGCAGGGATCAACAATAATGAAAATTTCCACTTGTCCTGCAGGACAAGTAGTATTTAAATCTATGTGTCTGAAAGCAAACATGACTTGTCTGAAAATCGTGTAACATTCGAAGATATTATTTTGTGTTTAAACAAGTATAATCTTTATTTAATGAATTTTTGTCTTCAACAATTTAATTCACTTGTCCATTCGGACAAGTGAAAAGTAACAAAAATATCTTGTCCAAGACAACCCTTAACTCATTCACCCCTAAAAAAACATTTGGACTGGTCTAAGTCATTGATTTACAGAAGAGTTCATTGTTTATCAGGGGTTGATGAGTTAATGTTGAACCCTGGGAAATAAAAATCAAATTAATTAGTTAAATATCTTCTTTGCTTCCATCATAACTACTTATTCTTGTTGATAGACTCAATCATTTGTTCAGCCTTGAGGCTAGACACATTATTAGATAGTCTATACACACTGTACATGTCACACTTTCTTTGCCGATTCGGATTACATAACCGATATTACCATATGTTTTCATATAACGCCATATCTATCAAAACATGCTTGTGCCAGAGACAGAAATTTGTAAGAATTTAACCTTACAACCACAGACTGATAGAGTCCTTACCCTCCTGTACACATCCAACATCAAATTAACGATAACTAATATGACCTTTTGCAGGTAGTTCACTGCCCAACACTATGGCGTTTTTTTAGTGTTGCCTGTTGGAAAGCGATCTACCTACAGAAGGCGACAAATGTGGTTTGCATTTGATAAAACGTGAAACTATTGTGCTTTTGATTGCATTGTAATTTGTACATGCCTTATTTGTGAAAATTATGTAAGTGTCGCCGCAAAATCAAGAGCCGGCTAAATAACAAAAATAAACCATTACACTTGTCGGTAAGCCATGCAAGTAAAAGTAGAAAGTATCTGCATTTTAAAGAAATGAAAACTCCATTCTCATTTTGGTAATTAACGTGTAAATTTAGGCAATAAACATGTACCTATAAGTACTTTCAGCGGCATTCTTCTTCTATTTCAAAGCCAAAGGACAATCGAATGTCCTGTACCGGAACAGCATTAACCGGGGATGTTCTCAAAACTTATTTTTAGGCATCTATGAAATAATTTCTGTTTTCAGAAGCCCAGTTTTATATAGCAAATATCTATTGGAGGAGCTATCTTTCAAAAATCAATTAAGATCAAAGCGATTAAGCTTCATATTAACCATGTAATGTAATAAATGATTCTATAAAATAAACAATCGGGCTCGATAAACACCTGGAATTGTCACGAGAAATACAATCACAGCGTAATCATTATGTGTAAAGGAAAAAGCCCGAAAATACCCGATGGCAAAAATATGTCATTTGTTGACAGCCATTTTCAGGAATGTTCCGTAATTTAGGTGTCTTACGAAATTTCGTAGATCATTTAACAATTAACTGAGTATAACACAAAACAAAGATATAACAATATGCCTGTAGTTTCATTAGACCGTTTACCACTTCCAAGTTTACAAACTTATTCCTCAGTAACCGTTTTGTTGCTTTCTTTTGCTTTATTATATGCATATCAAACCGTATCCAAAGTGGAAACAATAACAGAAACAGAGACAGATCCGGGAGCCGGTAGCGTTACAGATGATGACGTATCAGTTGATGCTCTCGGGGACGCCCTCCCGTATGAGAATAGGGGACTCAATCTGTTGCATGTACTGACGACAGAAGTATGGTGTGTGTGGGTAAGTGTAAATGTGCATCTCGCCATCTGCATGTTGTTTATCTACCACTATGATGTACTGTGTGTGGGGGGGGGGGGGGGGGGGGGGGGGGGGGGGGGGGGGGGGGGGGGGGGGGGGGGGGGGGGGGGGGGGGGGGGGGGGGGGGGGGGGGGGGGGGGGGGGGGGGGGGGGGGGGGGGGGGGGGTGTTTTTTTTGTGTGGGGGGGGGGGGGGGGGGGGGGGGGGGGGGGGGGGGGGGGGGGGGGGGGGGGGGGGGGGGGGGGGTGTGTGTGTGTGTGTGTGTGTGGTGTGTGTTGTGTGTGTGTGTGTTTGTGGGGGTGTGTGTGTGTTGGCCAAAAACTGGTAGATCTAGTAGGTGTCGGGATGTTTTGCCCTATTACTTATTTGCCCCTGGAGGTTTCACCCCAATTTCTGGAGCGAAACATCCTGTTATGCCTGCACAAATACATGTTAATTTTTTTTTCATATGAACACTGTGATGAGCGACTCAGTCGAGTCGTTCAAAGCAGCTGTTTCAGCCTCCACACATCATTGAACTCCAAACTCCAAGTAAATAGTTTTAATTCTTTCTTTAAATTTTAAATACTTTTTCCTAGCTTGCGCAACCCACAGTGATGTAAACTTCAGCAAGTTGAAGGTGATCACTTACCAAACAGAAACAGAAACCACTATGATGTACTGCCAAAAACTGGTAGATCTAGTAGGTGTCGGGATGTTTTGCCCTATTACTTATTTGCCCCTGGAGGTTTCACCCCAATTTCTGGAGCGAAACATCCTGTTATGCCTGCACAAATACATGTTAATTTTTTTTTCATATGATCGTTTGCGACAAATTGCGATGGTCTAGTGGTAGACTTATGGTAACATTTGACTCACAAGTGGAAGGTCCCAGGTTTGATTCCCGGACTGGGTCATCTCAAAGACTTTAAAAATGGTAGTAACTTCTTTTCACCAAGCGTTCAGCATACGAAGTGAAAGTCACAAGTCTTTCGGTGGGCCGAACTTTCTGCCCTGATTTTAAGCGATTCTTTTTGTTGTTGGTAAAATAAAGGGCAGAAGTCCTCCAATATACTTTCTTTGTAGCAAGATGCTGTGACATTTTCACAGCAGTTTATCAGTCTTTTTAACCATCTATTTCTTATCGCCAATGTCTGATATTTGTTGATACGCTTACCTGATCTTTTAACTTTATAAAACCATTGTCACTAAGTTTATACCTGTCAAGTCTACCGATTTCGGTGGTAGTCTACCGATTTCGGTGGTAGTCTACCGATTTTTATATTCATCTACCGCCGAGAAAAAAATCTACTGCTACCGATTTTTCTAATTTTCAACCGATTTCCGTATATTTCTACCGCTTCTTGTCCATTTTCCAGCGATTGGTAGATGTTTTTGTCAGCATTAAATGTTCGTAAATCATAATTTTCAGTCAAAAAAATAGCATGACGTTCTGGCGATATTTCTGGCGCCTCCATTTCATTGAAGTATTAAGCTTTCTAGGTTACATAAGTCCCGTATATCATCCAAATGGCCACCAGGAACATGGTTTTATAACCCTGTTTATTAATAAATGTCATTAGACCATACAGTGATGAGTCAGAGGTGTTTGTTATTGGACGTGTGCTAGGGGTAATTACACAACGACCTGTACTGTGATCAGGTACCTAATATACAACATGTACAGATTGATTACCTGTATATTTAAACCTCCACACCTATAATCACTATCCATATGTTCTGTCCTATATACAGACATCAAAGATTTACATCATTAATGTTATATTAATTTCATGCAGCTTGTGTATCAATCCTCAATGATTTTACTTTAAAAATTTAGCCGAGAAATATTGAAGCGAGATTGTGGTGTTTTCTATGACATCCACACTCCACCTACTATACAGTGTTATGGAATGGATGCATCTTAAAATTGTGATGATTGCAATACAAAAACGATGTTTTATTTCAATTACATAATATTTTAAACAAAAACAATAATGTCTTCTTGTAACTCATTGAATTGAATTAAATAAATTGTCAGTAATGACAGTTAACACATTTATATCTGTTTTTTATTATTAAAAGCAGATTTGATTTTCCCTATCTTATTTTTTTTTTTTTGAGTAAACTATTTTCAGTCAACATTTGTTGTTTTTTCTTATCATTTAATAAAAAAGTACAATATGAAGATAAAAACCTTCATATAAATATTTTCATTAGAATTTATTCTTTAACGTTATTAAGTTGGTGATCAAAAGCATTGAACATTTATGGTTAACTTTTCATCCCTCAAACACACTTTACAAAGAAACCCATGGTTGATAATGAAAGTTTCTGAATTGATTGGAGCCATATTGATTCAGAAAAATCCTTTTCCACATTTTCTCTAAAAAGATGAAAGAGAAATCTGACTTTTGCCAAGGGTGGTTTCAGTAATTATATCACACTAAAATTATTACAGTTTCTCTGTTTGGTCAACCATTTAACTTGAATCAAGAAAATTTAAAATTAATGTACATACTGATGTTTAATTGTCCTATTGATCTTAATATAACCCATTCACCCCTAAAGACACATTTGGACTGGTCTAAGTCATTGATTTACAGAAAATCTATTGTTTTTTGGGGGTTAATGGGTAAAATACTGTATGTAGATATGACATCTTATACAATGTTTCCAGACATGCAAAAACCTGCATGAATCACATAGTATCATTACAAAACATGCATAAAAACAAAACACACCAGGTGCATTAACACGTACTGGACAACTATCGCTTTAATAAGTGTATTTATATCGTCATTATAATGGTAACGCTACAGCGATGTCAGTTCCCTGTGTCCTGTCCTTACTTTGTAAACAGTGTTGAGGGATTATAAAACAATTTTAAATCCTCAAAATTATGTATTTGTGAGTACCAGTACAACAATAATGACTTTTTTCATGACCTTCCCAACTTCAAAGATTGCCACATGATTCTTATCAGTTGAAGGTCACATTGCAATGTACTAACAAAAGACTTAAACTTCACAACGGTGTGCTTAGATAAAGCAGTGATGTGAAATCTTTACAGATTTTAATTATGCAATTTTTGACACAGGATCTAAATTTTCTTGAATCCCAATAACTTGAAAGTCAATTAGTTGCCACTAATTGTTGAACTTGTGGCATTATTTACATATGATGTCAATATATATATCTACATCAGATCCACAGACATTTTTTTCCATTAATGGGGTAGAGATGAGTAAAATAAACTGTTTTATTATTTTTTTTTTGCTTTTGATTTAATTTTATATATACGTACCCCTGATTTGTATTCAGCATTTGAACAAGATGATGATGATACCGTAGTATTGACCTTACTCTTTTTTGCTATAATACCGGTATCATGTGTGAATTGTCTATTAGCACAATAACAAACTAACATCTTGATACCAGTTTCTCTTATGACCCTTTATTATCCCTTATGACCCTTTATTATCCCTTTCTCTTTTTATAGATCCTTGTAAATACGGCATATTGCTGTTTGATTTTGATCGGCAAAGGCATTCAGAAAGTTGTATTCGGAGATCTGAGAGTTGTAGAAAAACAGGTAAATATCATGTTTTATGTTTTCAGTTATTTTATCATTTCCATATATCAGTACATTCAAATCGGTTTTAAGAGACCATGTGAGGGAAGGTCACATTGCAGTTAGTCTCTTAACTCTGGAGACCCAATATTCAACTTTAAAAGAGATTAAAAGTGAAAAAGTTATCGTACATCTTTATTTCACATGTTAATTTGTTGAAGAGAATTAGCATGTATCTTTATTCTCATTTTATTTGTCCTAACATAAACACTAACCATTTCACTATGGACATGTTGATTTTATGAGCAATTCTACCTGGTGCAGGATGAAGGTAAGCTTCTAAAAAAGTTGCTGAATAAAGGGTTGTTTCATTGTTTGGGCAGGTAGATGCTTAAATCAGGTCATTTATTCAGGAACACGCTTTTAGAAGACCTTATTTATAGGACAGTTAAGACAGGTAACTGGTAATTATAGTGACTTACAAAGGCAGGTTAGACTGTATATTTGTGCATCTTTAAAATTATAATTTTTATGCTTAAATTTATGTATCTATTTATATGATTTTGCATTGCAATTTATGAAAATTAAATTTGTGAAAAAGACAATTCATCATGATATCTTCTGTTAATTATCAATTTAAATAATAGTTAAACAAAGAAGAAAATTAATGCTTTATTTTTCAGCATCTTCGAGACAAATTTTGGAATTTTCTCTTTTACAAATTCATCTTCATCTTTGGCGTGATGAATGTTCAAACACTGGAGGAAGTTGTTTTATGGGTTACGTGGTTTACGATCCTTGGATTCCTCACCCTTCTGACACAAATATCTAAAGACAGATTTGAATATGTAAGTATTCAGGGATTAATATAAATCATATGCAGATTTAGTGAAAGGCCCCATTCCTAATGCCAAAAAAAAAAAATGCTATTTTTCCCATTTTGAGCAGAATGTTACCAACAGAATTTCTTGTGTAGTAAATTATTAACCACACGGATGTAGGGAACAAATTGTTTATGAATGGAGTAAGATTTTATGGTATATGTCATATGGAATATTTTCCTTTGCTTTAAAATCTCAGAGAGATTGAATAGAGATCATTATATATAAAAGAAGTTATACAATTATAGTTTTTTGTTGTTATTAGCCTGCCAGTGAAACATGGGAGAAGGGGGGGGTGTTTATTTTGTTGTTGTTGCAGCAGTCTGTCCGTCAGTCTATGCAGTTAAGGTTTTGTCCAAAGCTTTGTAATTGATTATTGCTTAACATTTACTTAATAATTTCATAGATAGCAGATATATATTGATATGTCAATACTCTCAGAACGCTTGTTTATTAGTGTAGTTTGTGTCCAATAACTGAAGTTTTTCTTCAATTTTAACCAAACGTTTGCTTTATTTTATTGAGATCTAGAATTTCTTCAACTATGGTAATATTTCACGGCCCTATTGGCCTATTGTTGAATTTATATGTTCCAATATTTTTGTCTGAAGTAAAGGTTTCGTCACTGCTTATTATTGATGCTTTCTTTTTCTTCGTCAGCTTTCCTTTTCACCAACAACACCCCACTACGTACACGTGAAGTTGCTGACCCTGCTTTGTGGGATTCTACTGAGCAGCTGTGGGCTTCTGATAATATGTGGACTAGTTGGACTTCATTCTGGATTTACAATTCTAGCCTTTATGGCAGCAGAGGTATGTTCAAAATTATGATATGGTTTATTGTTTGCATCTACAGTCAATCCTTGAATTATCGCTACTCAATTCATCACCATTCTTGCAATAATGCCACATCATTGTGGGAATTTTTTTTCCTGCCATATAAAATTCTCATTATAACGTCAACTTCATTGTCGCCATCTGCCACTCCATTTTTAGAACAAACGTCCATTTAAAAGTGTCAGTTCACACGATATACCGCCATAGGTGATCCTGTTCGATAAAGCCGCTAATAGGTCGCTAAAGATCACAGGTATAAAGCCAGGTAGCAGTACTAAGAACGGATAATTGAAGAATTGTATAAACAAGATTAATACTTAATATGAACTTTTGTCCTGTTTTCTGTTCATTAAAGGTATGTCTATGATACCAAAGAACGGTAACACTATTTCCCCAAAATGGGAGAATTCATTTCATCTCGAGTTCGCCAAACTTGATGTATCACCGTACTTTCTCAATAACAAAGGTAGTGGTCTATTGAAAATTGACTGTATTTTTTCTAATTATTACTTGGTATACAAAAATGATACTTGCCAAGAACACATATCTCAAAAAGTAAAAAATTTATTTAAAAAAAAAAAAGTCTAAACAAAAAAAAATGATCCCACTAGCCCACCATGAGCAGTTCAAGTATGATATATTTATAGATAGTCTGACTCATTACTACCTGGGTGTTATTAATTCTTTGTGTGATCATCCTTGAAAACAATATGTCTCGCTATGTACACGTACATAAATTTCTATTTTCAGTGCCTTATCTTAGGTGTCAGAACTCTCTATGTTGTTGTCAGGTAAGTCAGTATATTATACACAATACGAGCTGGACAGTTCCAGATGGACCTCTGTGGCGGAGTTGTTACAGCATCCCTCTTTATACAATGAAGTCTCTCACTTCTAGTAAATATGTTTATTCAATTGAACGTTTTAAATCTGGCAATTTTGTTTTGTTATTAACTAGTTCTTTTTAATTTGTGTGGCGTTTTTAGCACTTAGAAATACTATGGCCAAAATTTCTTTGTCATGATCAGTAGCAGTAACTCATGTGAGTGGCTGACAAGTGGTTGTAACTGTCATAAGAAATAGCAGAAACTGTCATAAGTGGCACTAACTTATGTCAATGGCTATAATTGTCGTGATCATTGGCAAGAACTGTCTTGTCAGTGGCTGTAATTGTCATGATCATTGACAAGAACTGTCATGATAAGTGACTAATTGTTATGATCAGTGACAGTAACTTTAATGATCAGTGGCAGTAACTCATGATCAGTGGCATTAACTCATGATAAGTGGCAGTAAGTGTCATGATCAGTGGCAGTAAGTGTTATGATTAGTGGCAGTAACTCATGGTCAGTGGCAGTAACTTGATCAATGTCAGTAACTGTCATAAATGATTTTAACTGTTATGATCTGTGGCAGTAACTCATGATAGGCCGCTGTAACTGTCATGATTAGTGGCAGGAACTATAATAGATTTTTTATATGTTTATCTTTATTGATGCATGTATCAGAAATACAGAATAAACAATTTAGCAGAATTAGATGTTAGATATATCAGAGTAAATTTGAAATAATTGGTGTTTGAGCAACTTATCTTTCCAGTATTGTAGAATTTCATTTTATTTTTAGGTATGCAATACATCTGTTTGATATGAGCCTTAGTGGGATGTGGGAGAACCGATCAAGCTTTAGTTACTACACAGAACTTATCTTTGAGTTATCAATTCTATCCATTGACTTTGCTCACCATCTACACATGCTAGTAAGTATTAAAATGATGATATTATGAAAACTTATGTTGAGATGAAATAAGTGTTTATTTACTAAATTACTGGTAAAAATAGATTTTGGGATAAGCCCTGTAAACATTTAAGGATTGTTTTTCATTTTTTGAAAAGCATGGAATATGTATGCATTGGATCATGGAAAAAAATTCTGTGAATCTGTACTCAGCTGGTTACAAAACTCATTCTATATAATTGGCTTTGCAGCGAGAGTTTTTCGTATGACTTAACAGCTAACCAGCTGTGTGAGATGAGAAGTAGTTCCCTTTTTCTGTCCGGAAATACTAAATGGAATTAAGGTTTATTTTTATATGGAAAATTTTGAATACTTGTCAGATTTGTTTTGAGGTTATTTTAAAATATTCGACTGCTTGGTGATAGAAGGTTAAATGTGTCAGAAGAGAATTGAAAATGCAAATGGCCGCACCCATGGCTATGCTGTATTATGTATTTACAACAAATTTTCGTTTGAATTCTGATATATTATTAATGGGATATACCTAAGAAAGTTTGAGTGTGACTTATGAGAAAGGAGACAGCTAATATTCATTCATGACAACTGAAAGTAGCCATTTTAGTTGACATTTTTTACCAATCAGCTGGGAACCATGGGGACTGGTTCATATGTAACTTACGTAAGTATTTCACAGGGCCTGATTTCACACAATGCAAGTGACAAATTGTTTCTGACAGGTAAATGTATATTCGGTGAAGGCAAACAAATAGACCTGTTTATTAGAGATGCTTGACAAAGTTGCACTAGGCCTAAATCTCTTTTTCTGTTCAATTGACAAGTAAAAATTGTAACTACGAAGCAAACTTTCATTTCTTTGGTCTGTGGTTCTGATCATAACATGACCTATATTTATAGCGAAATTGGCCTGAAGGCTGTAGCCTGTACAGTGTGCTACAGATGTAGATCTAGTCTTGTGTTTCTGATTTCTTTCTGTGATTTTTGTTTGTTTTGTGGAGATGTATGGCTTTTACGATTAAATAAATAAGAAATAGATATGTGATATTCTATTCTTTATTGATTCATTCATGCATTCCTACACCAAAAGTAAACTTGTGAGCACTTTAGTCACATGACTACAATTATTTGAGTATGCGTTACATTGCTTTATAGGAAATTCCAGTCGGTATGTAAATATATGTATCTGTGAATGTACATGTATGTTTAGAAATGTGTGGAGAGAGAGAGAGAGAGAGAGAGAGAGAGAGAGAGAGAGGGGGCAGGCATTGCAGCTATTTTTTTTAAGGATAAGATAGACTGTATTACTGTACATAAGTCAGTCTGTTTTACATCTAGCCATGATTATTTCGAAAGAACAAAGACCAGTTTGACAGAAAGTTCAGTGCTATGATGGTGTGAAAACATTTAACTTTCATTATCAACTCTATTTGGTTTTTGAGCATTTTCACCACATTTCAATTATAAGTTCAGAAATAAATACATTACATTTTAGTGGAACTGTGTGTAAACTTTTTATTTCATGTATCAATTTCTACATTTTCAGTTATGGGGAAATATTTTCCTGAGTATGGCGAGCCTGGTTCTTTGCATGCAAATTCGATTTCTATTCTATGAATTCCAGAGGAGAATTAAACGACACAAAAATTATCGCAGGGTTGTTAAGAATATGGAGGCAAGGTAAACCTGATTTTTATTGAATTTCCAAAATTTGAAATAGATTAATGAAAAGATATCCTTTCAATGAATTTGCATTGCATGTAAACTTACTTTCTGAACAGCCATAAACAAAAAGTGTGGTGGTTGCATTTTAGGGACAGTACATGAGATATGAAATCATGACAAAGATAAGAGACAACACATGAGATATGAAATCATGACAAAGATAAGAGACAACACATGAGATATGAAATCATGACAAGGATAAGAGACAATACATGAGATGTGAAATCATGACAAAGATAAGAGACAATACATGAGATATGAAATCATGACAAAGATAAGGGATAGTACATGAGATATGAAATCATGACAAAGATAAGAGACAATACATGAGATATGAAATCATGACAAGGATAAGGGACAATACATGAGATGTGAAATCATAACAAAGATAAGCGACAATACATGAGATATGAAATCATGACAAAGATAAGGGACAATACATGAGATATGAAATCATGACCAAGATAAGAGACAGTACATGAGATGTGAAATCATGACAAAGATAAGAAACAATACATGAGATATGAAATCATGACAAAGATAAGAGACTACATGAGATGAAATCATGACAAAGATAAGGGACAATACATGAGATATTAAATCATGACCAAGATAAGAGACAATACATGAGATGAAATCATGACAAAGATAAGAGATAGTACATGAGATATGAAATCATGACAAAGATAAGGGATAGTACATGAGATATGAAATCATGACAAAGATAAGAGACAATACATGAGATGTGAAATCATGACAAAGATAAGAGACAATACATGAGATGTGAAATCATGACAAAGATAAGAGACAATACATGCGATATGAAATCATGACAAAGAAAAGAGACAATACATGAGATATGAAATCATGACAAAGATAAGGTTCAGTACATGAAATGTGAAATCATGACAAAGATAAGAGACAATACATGAAATATGAAATCATGACCAAGATAAGGGACAATACATGAGATGTGAAATCATGACAAAGATAAGAGACAATACATGCGATATGAAATCATGACAAAGATTAGAGACAATACATGAGATATGAAATCATGACAAAGATAAGGTTCAGTACATGAAATGTGAAATCATGACAAAGATAAGAGACAATACATGAGATATGAAATCATGACAACGATAAGGTTCAGTACATGAAATGTGAAATCATGACAAAGATAAGAGACAATACATGAGATATGAAATCATGACAAAGATAAGGTTCAGTACATGAGGTATGAAATCATGACAAAGATAAGGGACAATACATGAGATATGAAACAGTGACAAAGATAAGGGACAATACATGAGGTATGAAATCATGACAGAGATAAGGGACAATACATGAGATATGAAATCATGACAAAGATAAGGGACAAAACCTGAGATATGAAATCATGACAAAGATAAGGGACAATACATGAGATATGAAATCATGACAAAGATAAGGGACAATACATGAGATATGAAATCATGACAAAGATAAGGGACAAAACCTGAGATATGAAATCATGACAAAGATAAGGGACAATACATGAGATATGAAATCATGACAAAGATAAGGGACAATACATGAGGTATGAAATCATGACAGAGATAAGGGACAATACATGAGATATGAAATCATGACAAAGATAAGGGACAATACATGAGATATGAAATCATGACAAAGATAAGGGACAATACATGAGATATGAAATCATGACAAAGATAAGGGACAATACATGAGATATGAAATCATGACAGAGATAAGGGACAATACATGAGATATGAAATCATGACAAGGATAAGAGACAACACATGAGATATGAAATCATGACAAAGATAAGGGACAATACATGAGGTATGAAATCATGACAAAGATAAGGGACAATACATGAGATATGAAATCATGACAAAGATAAGGGAAAATACATGAGATATGAAATCATGACAAAGATAAGGGACAATACATGAGATATGAAATCATGACAAAGATAAGGGACAATACATGAGATATGAAATCATGACAAAGATAAGGGACAATACATGAGGTATGAAATCATGACAAAGATAAGGGACAATACATGAGATATGAAATCATGACAAAGATAAGGGAAAATACATGAGATATGAAATCATGACAAAGATAAGGGACAATACATGAGGTATGAAATCATGACAGAGATAAGGGACAATACATGAGGTATGAAATCATGACAGAGATAAGGGACAATACATGAGATATAAAATCATGACAAAGATAAGGGACAATACATGAGATATGAAATCATGACAATTTGGTTTCATACTCATTTCTATGTTATACATTATCTGTTATTATGTTTTAAATGGTGAAATATTTTCTTTCATAGATTTCCAATGGCCAGCAAAGAAGAGGTTGAACAAAATAATGACAGTTGTGCAGTGTGCTGGGAAAAAATGGATTTGGCTAGAAAATTACCATGTGGACATTTGTTTCACAAGTAAGTGTCCGATGAGGAAGCGTGGTCTATCTATACCAACTTCAGCGTCCATCAATCACACTTGTCGTTTACAGAGCTTTGCCTATGAACACGGTGATACAGAACTGTTCTAACTTTTAGGTCTTACCTGTAAGACCTTACATTTAGTATTGTAAGGCCCTGTCTTACAAAAGGTTCTATGTCTTAGGCACGACTTGTGATCATTTTACAAAGATTAGAACATGTTATTTTCAATGCATTGGCTTCTGTTCATAGCATAGGTAAAAAATTTGTAGGACTTAGCCTAAACCTATAACTGAAAAAGTATTGGCTACGTGTAAAAAAAAAAAAAATGAATGAATTAATACATACAATTTTCAGATCTGTAAAAACTTTAACACACCTCTTTCTTTCACACAGTCCTTGCCTCCGATCCTGGCTAGAACAAGATACGTCATGCCCAACGTGTCGCATGTCCTTGAATGAAGGTCAAGTAATTGATCCAAATGGCAATGTTCCAAATGAACGTGGTGATGCACCAGCTAACATTGTTCAACCACAGCCAGTCAATGCAGCAACCACCAACCATTTTTTCCATTTTGATGGTATGTATGTTACAAGTTACAGATAACTGGAAGACAGTGTTAAAAGTTTGATATTCAGAGTTAAAGTAAATGAAAGAAACCATTGTACATTGCTATTAAGGTTCAGGTTACTGAAATACACTGAAGTTTAACCATCTGGACATTTTTATTTAATATCTATGTTGATGTTTAAGGCAAGAAATAGTGGAAGATGCCATTTTATGTTGATGTTTAGGGTAAGAATAGTGGAAGATGCCATTTTATGTTGATGTTTAGGGAAAGAATAGTGGGAGATGCCATTTTATGTTGATGTCTAGGTTAAGAATAGTGGGATTTGCCATTATGTATTGATGTTCAGGGTAAGGATTGGTGGAAGATACCATTTGAAGTTAATGTTTAGGGTGAGAATCAGTAGAAGATGCCATTATAGTTTATTTTTAGAGTTTGTGATGGAATACATTGTATGTCGCATATGTCCTCCAAACGAAGCGGGGGTGGGGTGGTGGGGGGGGGGACATTATGTGTTTATTCCGTTTCTTGGTCCAACACTTAAACATAAATATCTTTAAAACGGCTTGACAGATCATTACTAAAAGTTCATATGGATATTACTGATTGGTCGAAATTTTAAAAATTGTTTGATTTAGATGATATTTGGAATTTATAGGTATCAAGGGATTGCTATTTCAATCGTATGGGTTTTATTGCCGTCTATGGCAAATCGAGGCTTCTGATTGGTCGAAATTTCAACATTGCCTGAGTTTGATGAAATTTGGAATTTATCGGTTTCAAGGGATTGCAATTTCAATTGTATGGGTTTCGTTGCAGTCTATCACAAACTGATTGATCAATATTTCCAAATTGTCTCATTTTGATGAAATTTGGAATTTATAGGTATCAAGGAATTGCAATTTCAATTGTATGAGTTTTGTTGCCATCTATGGCAAACTGAGGCTTCTCTTTGGTGAAAATTCTGATTTCGCATCTCGAAACTAACCACAAAGGGAAGACTGCTTAACTAGTTTAGGGGACATCCTGTAACGACTGGGTGTTCAAATTATATCTCTTTGAGGCTTGAATGTATAGGAAATAAATCAACTTAATCTTTAGGGTTAATGGAAAATGGGTCAAATACAGTGTCAATGTGATATCTTTGGAGTTGAAAACATTTCAGTTTCAATACGCAATCTTCCCTTTTTTCTAGAAGTTGAGCTTTTTGTTCCTTGATAAGATATCTGTTGGATTATGTTAATATTTTTTTTAGAATAACGTAATGTTTGTTTGTTTGTGTAATGGTGTTTTACACCACAAACATCTTTCCGTTATTAGGTGGTGCTCAGTTTTTAAATTGAGGAGAAAACCTGGTTACAAGGTACCCAGGAAATGACTGATGGCCATCAGCAAGTAAATTGCAAACTTTCTCACAAAAATCAGCTTTGTTTTCATACAGAGTCAAACACCCACTAACAAGAGATGAGAGACTCCATGGATTATATAAAGTGCATTGCTGTAAGGACAGTGATTTTGTTCTAGGTTCAAGGTAGAACAGTAGAGTACAGAGTTTTTCTGAATGATTTATCTTGTTCTGATGTCATTATATGATTGAAGTCACACTATTGTGCGACATCATATGAGGAACTTCATTTATAGCTGATATAAACGCCGTCTAGATTAACACCGAGTCTATGGGAGACTGCTGTGGGAAATATTGCGGAATAGTTTGCACTTTACAATATACTGCCTAAGTCTAATTTTGACTTGCATCTGCAATAATAATACGACGTATAACTAAAACACAATTTACAATCTTGTTTTAGGTTCAAGGTATGTCAGTTGGCTGCCAAGTTTTTCGGTGGAAGTAACTCATACACAGTTAATGCCCGGTGCTCACCGGCGACCAATACAAACTTCACAACTAGACAGCATGGTAAATTTCCTGATCTTATTTTCATTTTCAAATTTTTTCTTTCCTGATTTTGTACACTGCTCCACTAGGATTTTGTCAGTTATACAGTAATGGCAAGTTTATAAAGATAGCTTAAAAATGTAGCAGTTATAATATAGCAGTTGACATGGGGACAGATAGATTGACAGCCCAGGACGAATTTACCAGGAGGACACTTGTTAGTGGCAGTCTGCCTGCCCAAGACCACTTGCAGAATATATACAGTGAAGTGAGGTTATAATGTAAGCAGGAAAAATCCAACAGCCTCCTGCAAGTTAACTGGCAACAGTCTTTATATAATTAGTGAAAAGTAGAAGTATGGGTTGTGCTATGGCAGGGTGGCGTAGGGGTTAAATTAAATGCACACTATCTATTTGTAAGTACTGGGTCTGACACAGTCCAGCCACAGAAAAAACTTGAGGATCATAAGTCTATTACGATACTACCATTGGATCAAACATCAGGGATTTTTCTACCTCCTATAATCTGGTCCATGGTCCATTTGATACTCTTTTGTCTTTGGAGGTCAAATAAGTGTACCTCACAAAACCAGTAAATGTGGTGAGAATATTTTTAAACATTTATTACCAAGAGATTCTGATTTACTATTTAGAATGGATACTCAAGGTCCTGTACATTGTAAATAGCATGTAAACAATTGGAATTAAAATGTTGATGAGACTTCACATTATATTTTAGGCAAGACAAGTCCAGTCAGTATTTCCACATTTGTCTCTCAGTGTCATCACAGAAGACATCAGGAACACACGATCAGTGGACTTTACCATAGAAAACATATTAGAAGGCAGAGTCCAAGCAGCACCCGTAAGTGACATTTCCGTCATTTGGTTTTTCCTAACTTTTAAACGGTAAAGTTTCCATTTTTTATACACCCAAATTTCAGTTTGACATGAACAATGTTATCCATATTATTGTCCCATTCACATAACTTGGCGGGGCGAGATAGTCTTTTATAATTTATCGTACGGGCGATTCTACTTACTTTTTGGTTATGACAGGCTTAACGAGAAAAGCGGTTTTTTACCAACTATAGATAACCATGCATATGATGGCAAGTAGAAATGATTACTCTTGCCAGTATAATTTTAAGGTATTACCTAAAATTAAACTCATCCATGTCAAGAAATGGTTCATGAGACTCCACCTGCACAAAGCTGTATATGTTATGTTTATATTTAGTACAATGCTGTAACAGTAATGTTTAGAGTCAGTATCATGCTGTATGTCAGGAGTAGAGTTATTATTTTTTTTTCTTTATATTACAGCCTGTTACCCTAGCCACACGGGCAGCTTTGGGGGAACCAGATAACCTATCAGATGGCGGTTCTGATTCACAGGTACGTCTTCATGAAGTGGTGATTTGAAGTTGTGTTTGTGAACATGTATTGGTGTGTTTTGTGTGTGTGTGTGTGTGTACATGTTTATGTGTTACATGTGTGTTGTGTGTGTAAATGTGTGTTTGTGTTGTGAGTCATAGTGTGTCATTAACTCATCAACCCCTGAAAAACAATGGACTCTTCTGTAAATCAATGACTTAGACCAGTCCAAATGTGTCTATAGGAGTAAATGGGTTAAGAAAAGTATACACATTATTACTGACTTTGTGGATTTTATGGTTTAATGTAAAACCAAGAATTTTTGCATTCATTCTTAGAAGTTATTATTACAATTAAACTACCACACAGATGTGTGCAACTGGGTCAAGATCAATAATGGGATGATAACGTATTGATCATCCCACACCCCCCCCAGAAGAACAGTAGACACTACTTAATATCAAGAACAGGAGACGGTCAAACTATATCTGTAGGGGTGTCTGAGATGTACACAAGATCTTGAGCATATTCCAGTAGTAAAAACTAACAGATTTTGGGTCAATCCATCTTAACTATTGACACAAGATTGTAAACATGTCAGCGAGTCACACTCAGACTGTCACACTCTCTGATTGGTAACCAGGCATGGCTTTAATCATAAAATATCCATGGGAAACAGAATAGTACAGTACCTGTGTGTGCTGTTAACCTTCCTCATAGAGTTTTATGCTATTATTGAAAATATGAACAATCTCAAACTCAAATTCTAGTGATTATTTCGCGCTTGTAGATGACAAAGCTAACCGCCATACTGTAACTGTAAATGGGGGAGTTACATGGAACAGCATATGTAGTATCTTGTAGTTTCGTATTTCAGATTCCTATTTTGTAGTTTTACATTTATTTCAAATCTCATAGTATCATATTTTCTTTTATCTAATAAATATTTATCTATTTCTGTCAAATACCGATCTAAGGATTGATATTTAAAATAAGTCTGATTTTCAGTCATACTAATGCCCCAGTAATGGCCATGTAAAAAAAAACCCAGATGCGGGTTAGGCCTAAAAGCACGAACACCTTTTTTTCTCCAAGATCTGATGCTGAAATGGGGGGTGCGGATAATACATAAATGCGGATTATACACGGCCGATTACGGTATATAGTGGAGTCTCGTTATGTTGAAATCAGATGAGTAGAAATTTGTACTGTTAGTTCAGTTCATTGAAGTGGAATTTTGAATATCATGAGAATACGAGATTCCACAGCATTTTAAAACTCAACAAATGTTGGGTAAAACCATCTCCACAATTGACTCAGGATCATAATCTGGTTGTGAAAATTAACAAGATTGGGGTAAATCCATCTTGAAAATAAATTTATCTGTTGTAGTGCCACAATATGGAATTTTCATGACCACTTTATTTTGTTTTTTGTTTTTAAGATGTTGTTACCCTCAGCAATGTGGTCAAGACCAACAGACATCCAGGTTGAGGAGAACAGTGAACCATTGTCAGATTTTCAACTGTCCAGTGATACAAATATGACTTCAATTATAGATGATAATATTCCTTTATTAGAAGATTACACAGAAAGGTGAGAATAGAATCTTCTTATAGTTCAGGTAGTCAAAATATGAACTATTTCATAAACAAGTAGCCTACACGTAAATGACAATTTTTGTTCGTTTCCATGGAAAAATATCGTGTTTTTCCAAGTGTATCTTACATATAAGATCTGTACATTTCAAAAATAAGTACAATAAGTAAATTACATATTCATTGTTTCCATGGGAACATATCAGGTTTTTCCGGCTGTATCATAGATATTGGTGAATTCAAAATTTATACACATGTATTGTCCGATTCACATAAGATGGCGGGGCGGAGTAACCTTTATCATATGACTGATTCTACTCACTTTTTGGTTATGACAAGCTGCACAGGAAAAAGCATTTTATTCCTCTCTGGATGTTTTCTTATGTATGGTGACAAGGAG
The DNA here is from genome assembly GCA_030159075.1 of Atrina japonica. Lineage (NCBI taxonomy): Eukaryota > Metazoa > Mollusca > Bivalvia > Pterioida > Pinnidae > Atrina > Atrina japonica. Next base: position 2,031,541 of record BROG01000007.1, read on the forward strand.
GAATAATTACTCTAGTCAGTGTAATTTTAATGTTATGATTTATTACCTAAAATTTAAACCCGTCCAGGTCAAGAAAGGGTTCACATGACTCCACCCAGCCAGGATATATGGATTTTACTATAATCAGAAGTTAAATCTTTCCCTGGTGTATTTCTAGATTTAACATCAACATGAAAAACTCGAGACTTTTAAACTTTTTGAATTTTTGCTGTTTAATCTTATCAGAAAATGTTGTTTTTTTTTTTATATAGAGCTTACTCAAAATAATCCATGAGTTTTATCAATCAGTTTTGAAGGCAGTTCTGAATAAATTTGATAGTTGTTTTGTTATGAAAACCTTGGTTGCGACTTCAGTTAAATCCAAATATAGTGGAACCTAGCTATTAAGATCACCTAAATGACTGAATCAAAGTGGTTTGATTTGTGATATTGTCTCTTCAGTGAGGATCTGGACTCAAAATTCCAAAAATTCAAAACTCCACTGTATATTTATTTATCCTGAGATGGAAGATTGGAGAGCAGATTTTGTTGTTGTATTTGTTTTTCTGTTTATCATTTGTCTGTTTGCAATATCTTGGTTTATGTCAAATGACTTCACTTTCTGTCCTCCGATTTTAGTCAAATTTGGTATATTGTATTATATCAGTTATATATCAGATGATTTCAATTATGGCCAACATTTGACAGAGTTATGGGACTTCAAGATCTTCATATTTGACTTAACTTATATGAGAATAGTTTTGTTTTACTGTTGTTTAAACATTTTGTGTCTCAGGTGATGAGAACAGCATTTAGGGCCTCTTGTTAGTCCCCTACCAATGAGACTTGAGGAAATACAGGTTTTTTCTTCGTCCATATGTCCATCTGTCTGGCTGTTGGTCCATTCTTTTAAGGTTTTGGTTAAAGTTATGTAATTGCTCACCATTCAATATTAAGTAGTTTTACAGGTAAGGAGACATGTACCGATTCATTAATACTCTCAAAATTCTTAATTTTTATTTGAATTTTAAAGTCTCGGTTTTAAAGTTGTCTAACTTTGCAGAGAGAAGGCACCAGCATTAAGTGGTGGAAGATTTTCTAAATCCTCAACGGAGAGGGAGTCCATGCTACAAGAGCGGAAAAACTCTATGCTTGAACAGGCTAAAAGGTAAGAGGTGAAAGGTCACTGGTGTAGTTAGAAAGATGTTACAGTGTTGGTTTAAATATCAGTCAGTTAAAGCTAAAGTGCAACAAATCTTTGTCAGTCACCACAGGTCCAAACCCCTTTGACCCTAAGTTGTTTATGTTGGAGATTTCCCAATTTATTTTTAGAAGGCCATGGCCAGTGGTCTATTATCAGTACATCATGTGAATAGGTGATGTAGCTTTAGACCACATTTGAAAATTTACTGGATCTGATATGGCGGTATTATGTAATTAACAAAAAACTCGATCAGAAAACCAGTAGGTTAACTCATTTCACCCTTAAAGACACTTTTGGACTGTTCCAATTCATTGATTTACAGTGGAGTCCATGGTTTTTCAAGGGTTGATGAGTTAACACACTGACACTTGTAGCCACTTTTGGACTCATCCATTACAAAGAATAGTAATGTCCACTGTCAGAATTCAGGAGTGTATAATTTAGAATCCCAGTTTCAAAATAATTTTACATTCAATATTAACTTGTTCAACCCTGAATTTTGACAATAGACTTTACAGTTACTGATTCAGGTGAGTCTAAATGTGACCACAGGGGTTGATGAGTTAACCAGGTACTAGACATTGACAGATTTGACAACCCTAATTTAAATAGCCATCGCAGTGTTGATATCGACTAGAAGATACCTGTTTTGATGTCTCTGTAACATAATCAATATTATGTATCATATCATTTTAGGAAATATTTAAATACACATGGCAGTAATGATGATGAAACGTCAACGTCCACTTTCAAGGAAGAAAACGATTTATCAACTAACATCATACCAGAAATTACAGATGAAGTCAGGCGAAGGGAATTAGCTTTCCAGGCTGCACAAAGAAGATTACAAAGCCCTGATAATTCATAAGTGATAAAGCAGGGAATGCTCTCGGGGAATATCCAGTGACTTTACAGACATATATAGTCTAGACGGGAAAGTACATGTGATATTCATGTACCATACATTTGGAAACCCTCGGGACTGTATGTACTTTGCTCATATAAATATTTGGAGACGTATGAACCACCAGTCCAAGATTCAGCAGTAAAGAAAAGATAACCCCTGCTTTAATCTTTGATTTGAATGGCATTTTTATTTATTTGCCTTGTTTTTAACCACTTACTTGTTTGTCAGTAGAATCTCTATTGCATTTTTGTGGGTGACTTTTACAATTTCAAACCATTGTTATTGAATCAATACTTCTGAATGCTTGGAAATTTTTGCTCCAATTCAATTTTCGCCTTTTTCGTTATTTCATGAGATGGCAAATTTACAATGGAAGCAAAATTTTCAAGGTAAATAATTGAATCACTGATATATATGTCATTCATGAAACTGATGATTTTAATAGAAGTAGTGGTGAATATGTTTTGTAGTGTAAAAGGGCGAAAATAACCAGGGGCAAAAATAAACAGGTATACAGTTTATAATTATTTTTTTCTGTGGTTTTGGCTTTGATTTCTTATAAGCGCATCAGATGATAAATTGTTGTAACTTCACTGCAACCTTGTAGTGATTGTGGCCCAACAATTGCAGGGTACAATCCTGTTTTGTCTGACAGAGTTATCTTCCTTAATTTATAATTACTTACTGTACTGTAGAGGGCAGTAAAAGAATATCATAGTACCAAGGGGTTAAGTCATGTGATGTACTAAACCTATTAATGGCCATTTAGGTGGGTACTATGCTGTCACAGTTTTGCTCTGGGAAGCAGAATTGTGTTCTCACTGTAGCTCAGGCACTACTGCTTACCAAAGCAACACTATAATTTTATCCACCCAAACAGGCATTTATGGGTAATATGGTAATTGTCAATAGTTTCCTGCGTTATTATGCCTTTGTATCCAAGTTTGAGTGACTCACTGATACAAGCATGGCTTTTTTGTGCACAACTTTTAACCTTGACTTTGTCAGTCAGAATCCTGTCATCTAAATTCACACTCCATAATTTAGGTAAGACCCTTTCAAATGATGCCAAAATCAAAGATGATAACCTGTAAATCCGATCTCTGAAAACCACCCAAACTGCTGTGGAAATGTGATATCACAGAATACTACTCTAGAAGAGATTTATATAAAAGGATTATGTAAATAAGTGGTTTTCTATATGTTGTCGATCAGGTCAGACGATCGCTTTGAACAGTGGTCTCCGAAAATAGGTCAACTTTACAACGTAACAGTGGCTGCTTTTCAATATGGGAAGCATTGCATTTGTCAATAAAATCCCACAGTATTGTTGTTCTAAGCATTTGTGGTTATGAATGTTTGTTCTTTGCATTTGTCATTGCGTACCTGGTATATTTTGCTGTTGTAAATATCTACAGGTAAACTTACATGAACATTGTATCAAGTTCCAAACAAGAACAGAAACAATGAATCCTAAAGATTTTTATCTGAAAACAAACATCATCTTACTGTTCTGTAAATCACTAAAATATTTTGCAAAAATGTTAACATTTACACTTTTTTAGGCATATTTCTGAGTGCATGAATTTGTGATTTAAAACCACAGATTTGGGGAGAAATACATGTACTGTTCATACAATTGAAAGTATGCATCCATTGCTGTTTACAAAATTCATCTTTTTTTTTAAAGTTTTGAGAACCCGTAACATGATGTAAGAAACATTTTGATAGCCACACAGTAATAGTATACAGTGTAACTTCCCAAAACTGAACCTCACTTGGACCAAATATTTTGATCAGTTTTTGGAGGGTTCTGTTCTTGGAGGTTGACCATATATGTCAATGATACCAGTCTGTTCTGGTTTTAAACACTGATACATTTTACAGAAAACAAAGACTGGTCTGGTTTAAATATTTACTGTTTACTTGTACCAGTATTTCACGTATGTTTTACTTCCAATGGAAAGTCCAGAAATGCAAAGTTTCATAAAATGGAAAGGTAGACATTTACTTTTTTCATTAATGTCACTACCTCCGGCAAAAATATGAAGCTGTATGAAAATAAATGGTATTTTCAAACTTATATGTCGTCAACTTATTTTCGTCCTCAATCAATCAGTAAAGTGTCAATTTTGAGGGTCATGTTCAGTTTGTTTCAAGTATCATGAATTATTCAGGTGCTTGTGGATTTGACTGTTGTATTCTGGTACTACCCCCGATTTGAATACGGTATAAGTGGAAATTTTAGCTAGATGCAAATTTGGGGTTTTGTCCTAAAAATATGGTATATAATTTCAGCAAGAAGTAATTTGGGCTATTTCATGACTGAAAAAAGATAACTCTTACCTACGATGAGGAATGGATTGTCAGCGATATTCAATTTTAGTGATTGCAACTGCGCTAATAATGCCAAAATTAAATCCTCGCTAAAATTTCTGCATATATGATATATGCCTAACTAAGAAATTATGAATATGCATATGTCTGAAAGAGGGTATATCAAAATACAGAAGTCCAGTCTGCAAGTCCTGTGGAATTATTTACCTGTCCTTTTATAAATTTTATGTTCATACATTTTTAAAGCTTTTCTCTTGATACATATGCAATTAGTGAAAATAATTCCAATCAGTTGAAAAAAATAAGTTGTAACGAGAATTGAAATCACTCTCTTGCTTGATATTTTTATGTTTTATATGTTGTTGTTTTTTCAAGGAAAAATATCATGAAATATGAATGATTCACATTTTGTTCAATTATCAGGACAAATAACTATGCAAGTTAAGCACAAATGGAATATGCATTCTAAAAATGCAAAATGGAAGTTTCAAAACTTTTTTCTTCCCATAATTCATTTGGAAAACACCATACCATATTGGCATTTCCAAAACTTCACTCATTGGTTATTTTACTCCTCACTACGATCTGCCGGTTAGATTTTATTCTACTTCATTCCATGTCCAATATCTGCCCTTAAACACCGTTAAATTTTGCTTACTTTCAATTCATCTATCCAATGCATTTGCTATGATAGTGAGTTAAGGGGGCGGAGGGAACATAACCAGGAAACGATAGGTTCTCTTTGAAGTCCTTGTTATACCTGATTATTATCTGAAGCAGGTAGCAACTATTCCTTTGCCTAAAATCAGTATGAGAAATGAAAGCCAAGGGAGTTAGGAATGAGTCTTAATACTTAGGTCCCATGCCATGGTGTTGGTGTAAGCAATAGACCCCTCACTGTTTGGCAAACTTTTATCCCATGTACATACAGTAGAACCTGTCTTGAGAGACCAACACATCTGCCACTGAAATGTGGTTTCTCAAAAGAAGTTTTATTTAAAGGATTAATCAACCGAGTGGTTTTCAGATTGTGGTCTCACAAGACAGGTGGTCCTTTATAAGAGTGTTCTCACAAGACAGGCGGTCTTTATAAGAGTGGTCTCACAAGACAGGCGGTCTTTATAAGAGTGGTCTCACAAGACAGGCGGTCTTTATAAGAGTGGTCTCACAAGACAGGTGGTCCTTTATAAGAGTGGTCTCACAAGGCAGGTGGTCCTTTATAAGAGTGTTCTCACAACAAGACAGGCGGTCTTTATGAGAGGAGTCTCACACGACAGGTAGTCTTTTATAAGAGTGGTCTCATAAGACAGGTGGTCTTTTATAAGAGTGGTTTCACAAGACAGGCGGTCTTCTGTAAGAATGTCTCACAAGACAGACTTTTATAAGAGTGGTCTCTCAGACAGCTTCCACTGTATCACATTTCTAATATGGTACTTTACCTACAACTGCTAATGTCTTGGTATGGGTGAAAAATTTGTGACGGGATGTAAAACAATCTACAAAACAGTTTATATGCATGAACTTTGAACTTACATCCTAGCTAGTTCAAACTTCAAAGTGTCACAATTTCGCACGTTCTTTATTGACAGCTGATTAGATTTGCAGGTATATGTGACAGAGGAATTACTGAAAGACCTAACTCATCGACCCCTGGGGTCACATTGAGACCCGCCCAAATAAAAAAATAGTGCAATCTACTTTCATAATTCAGGAATGAACAGGTTCATATTGTATGTAGAATTATCATAAAATTTTGATTCTAAATCGGACACCCCTGAATTCTGACAATGGTCTTAACCATTCTTTGAAATGGGCAGGTCCAAATGTTATTTCAGAGGTTGATCAATTAAATGGTTTCAGCATTCAACCATTTATCATTAATATACTGTTTCCCCATATTCAAGGTCATGAACTTTCATTCTTGATCAAAATTCCATTATTACATTCCTTTTTATCATCATATGAAATACTTTAAGGATTTGAAAATGTTACACAAGTTTGAAGTTTTAAAATGAAGTATTTTTTTTTGTTCACATGCCACCAGTCTGTTTGATTTATAAAATGTACACTTATCATTTAGTAGTTATAAGTAAATACAAATGGTATTATGTCCTGGTTCATGTAGTTTGACTATCTCAAGGTCATCGATTCAAGGGCATTAGTTTTTGAGTAAGGTCTACATTTTTTGCATTTAGTCCTTTCTTGGTAACAATTTAATTAACTCATTGACCCCTATAGCCACATTTGGACTCTTCCATTTCAAAAAATGGTAAAGTCCACTTTCAGAATGCAGGAGTGTAAAACTGAGAATAACAATTTCAAAATGTTTACATTCATTTTTTAACTTGCTCACCCCAGAATATTGACAATAGACTTTACAGTTACTGATTTGGGTGAGTCTAAATGTGACCAGGGGTTGATAAGTTAAGTGTTTTGTAAAAGAAATGATGTCACTTTGTACATAATGTAGGTCACAAATAACTGAAATGTACCCAGAGTTCAGGGTATTTACAAGAAATTATAGTTTAAATCAAGAGTTATTTTTGTAAGTATATCAGAAATGGTCAGATTAATATCTAAATAAATCTGTACATAAAAATATTATTTTGGCTTTTATACATTTCTAATCTCAGAAAATCTGCTGCAAAACCCATATTTACACATGTTTTATATTGACTTGTAATTACATTTTAATTGTCATAGTTACAAAATAAAGTGTATACTATTGGCAGTGCCTTGTATGGTTCTTTGCTTTTATATGTTTTATTACTGGGATAGTAAGCAATGGCATAGCCATCACATATGCCTCTTTGCTAAAGCATCCAGATTTTTGGTTTCAAATCTGATTTTTTATCACACAATTTACAGTAATCTAAATAAATCCTGAAATGTCTGTTTTAATAGAGCTTCTAGCATTTTTGCCCTGAACTTATTGGTGGCGTAGGTAGGGGGCAGCTAATGTATAAAAACATGCAGACTTTTTTGGCTTCGCTATGCCACTGGTGGCTGGGTACATTGAAGGGCTGTAGTTTGTCTTCGTAAATGTGAAATAGAAAATGCAGTGCAAATTAGTGGTGATATAAGAATGAATGGAACAAGGTTTTAAAAAATTCTAGTAACCAGCATATTACCATTAATATGGAATTTAGTTAAGATCTTTCTCGTTACTCAGGTAACATTATAAACTACATAACTATCTGTTTTTGTATTATGCCAATCTTTCTGTATCATTTGATATCATGAACCTTGTTGCCCAAACCCCCTAAACAATACTAAATGAAGCATGGCAGAATTATTCCTGTTTTTTTCTCTCAGCTTCTTGTTTTAGGTTTCGTAAAGCATATTATTCGGGAGTCCATTCTACCAAAGTTGTTAGGTGTACGGTAGTTGTAATAGTTGTAACTCCTTAGAATGCAAATTTGTGAAATCTATTTATTTTGAATAAAATAATGTATTAATGCATCGGCTATAATATGATTTATTCCTTCAAAATTCATTACATATAATATCAAATTCTCCCAGAATTATTATAGGTATATATGTTACCAAAATATTTGCAAAATTGGACAAATTTACATTTACGAAATTAAGTAATAAAGGACCCAATTGTTTGTTATCTATAATGTTATTAATTCATAAAAAATATATAAATATGCAGTTTTTTGACCAGATATACTTTGAATTTTGATGACATCTCAATGATCTATGATTTTTATGTACATTATTTTTTTTTTTATAACTATCCAGTAATGAACAGATCAAAATGTTGTCATAACAACAGATGCTCAGGCAGAAAATTAGTCCACGCTTGTGTATGTCACGACACATTATTTTTTTGTTGAATGGTAATCATTTATACACTACTTTTATTTCCCTTAGATGTCGTAATATGACAAAAATTACTCAAGAAAGTGAAAGAATTTGAAGTTATGGGACATTTTCATTTAAACATTTTGTTTTGACTAAGTGATTTTGAATGTTGTCTCCGATAATATACAACGGCTCATGAATATTAATGTAAATGTCATTTTGTAAATCGTTATAATATTTTACTTTAATTATTTAATACAGTTGCATGTATACTAATTAATACATATTGTATTTTATGGGTTGTTCATAGCCATACCCATCATTCATTCATTATAAGGGGGGCGGTTAGGTTGAATATTCATGTTTGTAAACTGTTTATATTTGTTAATGTTGATCTTCTATCAATGTTTCATTAAATAATTTTGTGGCAAATGATGTAGTTATCATTATATCTATGGTATAGCCCAATTTACATACCGTAAAACTTAAGAGGACAGAGTACGGTAACCTTTTGATTATCGTGTGGATGGTTCTGCTCACTTTGCTATTGCGACAGGCTTCACAGGAAAAGCAGTTTAGCCATTGTTGGATTCTCCCATCTGCTTGGCTCACCTCAGAAATCAGAAAAACTGACATCTTACTCAATTTGTGTTTAATTTATTAGACTAAATAAAGTCCGTAGTGCAACAACCAATTATTTGGGTCAAAGGTACATTTCTGTGAATCAACACTATACGTGTACATCTGTTTTAGTTCTGCAAAAACGTCCCTTAAATGAGAAAAAAATTAAGATTTTCCAATTTCTAAGGCAAGCCGCAGACAGTTGGTATGGCGACACAAAATTACCTAGAATTTTAACTCACCTTGGTCAACAGAGCTTTGTTCACGGGAGTCCAGATTCGAGTATAAAAATATTACATCATATCTATCTTTAAACTTAACCGTGTCTGGATTTTCAGAAAAGTCTCTTCCTTGCAAATTTTTGATGGTGATCAATAACAAATTTATAAACACCAAAGGAATTCCTGATGACCAATCATTTTCCAATATTTTACCAGCAAATTACAACACAGGTGGCATATGGCAATCATTGTAGCAAAGAACACTGTATAGTATAATAGTATACTGGTATAGAGATAAGAATATCAGTTCTTTCTCTACATAATTTGCTGTGGTCTAACACTGTCATATATTATATAAAAAAAATTACCAGTAAATGCTGGATTATATTATCAGACAGATACATGTAACTACTGGTAACTTATTTTCTGTTTTTTAGTCTAACAGAATTTCTTGATAATGGTGCTAATAGAAGATTGATATACATGTATTTAACTGTTGATACATTATATTTTATGCTGAACCAGGTGGTATCAATTTCTAGTTTGTTTGTTTGTTTATTGTTGTTTAACGTCCCACTCAAGAATATTTCACTCATATGGAGACGTCACCAAATGCCGGTGAAGGGCTTCAAATTTTGGCCTATGCTCGGCACTTACGGCCATTGAGCAGTGAGGGTTCTTTAACGTGCCGACACCTACTGTGACACGGGACCTCCAGCTTTTACTGTCTCATCCGAAAGACAGGAAACCAACCTGTCGCCGGGGGGACTCGAACTCACGACCTCACGATCCAGAGTCGAGCGCGCTACCGACTGAGCCAGGCCGGTCAATTTCTAGTGTTTGATTTAATTCCATTGCCCTTCTTTAAGTTCTTGTATCCAAATTCATTAACCAGAAACAGCTGACAACAAAAAGATTTACAAATTTAGTGTTTTATTTCACTACAAGACTCTCCCATACAACATACACTGACAAATGAACCTTAACAAAGTTTGAATAATTAAATGTTGACGCTGAACTACCGGACATTGACATCATATTTCTCTTGCATTCCAACACTGTAACATCTGAAATATAAACAAAAAATAAAAACATGAAAAATCAACCAAAATAATTAGGAAACTGAGCTAGCATGAACAATTATCTCTAACCTTATAGTAAAATGTCTTAACCCTTTCAACTCTATGTATCTTACTGGTATGTTCCTGTCAAGTTATTTTAGACCAAGCCTGGCAATACAAAACTTGAGATTAGAATTATTCAAAAATTTTTACTGAACTTTGGTCGATCCTGAAATCTGATTACCTGAGCAGGCCAAGTTGAGAATATTCTCAGACTGAAGTAAATTCTCAAGTTGCAAGTTGCCAGGTCTAGTTTATTGCGGTCTGTAGGCCGGAGAGAGTAAATACTGGGTAGAGCCAAGATCTTGATTACAAATAAATATTTTGATGGGTCTTTTGTTTTATATTGTATCTTGCCATGACTACACACATAATCAACACACATGCACATCTTTGTTTTACTCACTTTAACTTTTCAGTAATTATTACTTGCAATTTTGGTGAGTATATCTGGATTTTCTATTGGGTAAATCCTTGCTGACATACTTTCAGGTGACCCAATGGGAGACTTTGAACTTGCAGGCTATTGGCCAAAATTCAGGGTCTAACACAGAGAAAACATGTCAATAACAGGTATGGTAATACAACTGATTATGGTTTGTATTCAACTGTGAAGAAAATAATCGGTTCACAATGTGCCCTGAAAAAAAGCCCTCCGACCTTCCACATGTAAATTTTGCAATCTTCTCATCATAATCAGCTGATAGGTTCCTGCTACATTCTAGCCCTAGCAGTTTAGAGTTGAGATGGTTTAATCCTTTCACCCCCAAGTATCTAAATGGAATGCTCTTTCTTATTATCTTGGACCAGTCAATTATGATCAGTAGTGTTGAAAGGGTTAAGAGAAAGCAAGATATGGATATGAAGATTGCGCTTTTCACACCCAAACCAAACATTTACTGAATTTGTTCAATTCAGTGTGACCTAAATTTTGCATTTTCCAAAATATTTTATTTTTATCCAAAACCAAATTTCCTCCAGACGTGGTAGGTGGTAGAATTTTTTTCTATAATTCATTAATTGTCAAAAGAAATTAAAAGAGTTAAACTCTTCGCCCCTGAAAATACAAATGAACTGTTGTTGTATTGTTCCCACTCAAGAAACTTTCACTCATATGGTGACGTCACCAAATGCCGGTGAAGGGCTTCAAATTTTGGCCTATGCTCGGCACTTACAACCATTGAGCAGTGAGGGGTTCTTTAACGTGCAGACACCTACTGTGACACAGGACCTTGGCTTTTACTGTCTCATCCAAAGGAACAAATGGACTGTCCTATGTAACCGATTTTAAGAACGGGTCTACCAAGATAAAGTGGCACATCCGGTATCCGTCAGAAACCACAACAATACGGTCTAATTCCAAAAGTCGGTGTACAGAACAGACTTTTTGTTTTTCTCTGATTCCATGCATTACTCTGGCTCTAATATATTTGTGTCTGTCACCTCTGTTAGGATCTAATTTGGACTTGTGTATGTAAATATGGGCCCAATTATCTTGTAAGTCCCATGTTTTTAAGGAGTAGAACTAGAAGAATGTACAAGTTTTTGTCTACTTTTAGCATGTATATACTGGTGACGTTCTGATCCACTGAACACAAATATTGACCCACTTTCTGGAACATAATCTTCAATAAACTGATGACAAAACCTTCGCTTTAAAGCATCTGAAAACTTTAATTTTGATAATTCCAGCAGAAATTATGGCAACTTAGCACCTGTGGATTTCAATGAATTGTGTTCTCCATTAACATAACCACAGGTACGGTCTTAATTTATCCTTGGTCTGGAATGTAAGTGTTACTGGAAAGACATCCAAATTAAAATGTAGTTATTCAATGAAACATAAACTCACCTTTGTAATAAAATCATCCGATGAAGTTTATTACGACCAGATGTAATATGACATGTGCAAATATGAAATCTGCAAATGCTCTTTCAGGGCTGATTCCAGTAAAATCTGATTTATTCTGTGGATTTACTTGGAGCCGTAAGCATACTGAAAATAATGAATGAAAAGGAATGCATGAATTCAAGTGTACCAGTAATTCAATTTAGATGTTTTGTATATTGTTGTTTAATGTCCCACTCAAGAATCTTTCACTCATATGGAGACGTCGCCAAATGCTGGTGAAGGCCTTCAAATTTTGGCCTATGCTCGGCATTTACAGCCAATGAGCAGCGAGGGTTCTTTAACGTGTCGACACCTACTGTGAAATGGGACCTCAGTTTTTACTGTCTCATCCAAAGGACAGGAAACCAACCTACTGCTGGCTGGACTCGACCTCACGATCAAGAGTCAAACACACTACCGACTGAGCCAGGCCGGATCGTAATTCAATTTAGAAATTATTAAAGCATTTATGTTGTATATATACATATAAGAAAATTTATGACATTATAAATCATGTACAAACTACAATACCAAAAATTTTAAACCAAAATTGGTCCAGGGCTTTTTGCAAAGGGTTAGAGTATCATTTCACGACATCTTATCAGTCACATATTCAGTGCATGTTTGATCCCTACTGGAATCTAAGCTGATTTTGAGAGAAAAATTGCAAGTTTACTTGCAGAAGGCCAGCGGTCTCTTCCAGGGTACATTGTAACCCATTTTTCTCTCCTCCACCATTAAAAACTGACCACCACAATACAAGTGAAAAGTTGTGGTGGTGTGGTTTAAAACAAACTACATAACTGCTGTATCAGGAGTTTCAGAAAATGATGGTTAGTAATGGTTAAATAACACAGGATGTGTGTGTGTGTGTGTGTGAATAGAATTTTGGAGTTTACATGCATGATTGTCATTAGCCATACCTTACATGTAATTACAAGTGCCAAAATACCTAGTGCCTATGTCAAAATTACTTGTAAATACCAAAAATATTTGCTTACAAGAAATTTAATACCGGACACCATATCAGTGTTCCCAGACACGCAAAAACCTGTGTAAATCACGCAATTTCATTACAAAACACGCACAAAAACAAAACATGCTATGTGCATTCACGCATAGAAGATGCCCAACAAATTATCATTTATAGTCATAATGAAGGTAACACTACAGTGATGTCAGTTCCATATGTCAGTATCCTTAGTGACTTACTTTGTAAACAGTATCGGTGATTATAAAACAACTTATCCTAAAAATTTAGTCAAATTATTGTACATGTATTTGTGAATGTAACACTTTTTCCAAGACCTTCCCAACATCAAAGATTGCTGCATTATTCTTACCAGTTGAAGGTCAGTTTCAATTAATGAATACAGGTTGCAGTGTCCTAACTGAAGACTTCAACTTCACAGTGGGGTGCCAGGATAAAGGAATGATTTGAAATCTTTACAGGTTTTGATTATGCAATTTTTGACACCGTATATAAATACTCTTGAATCCCAACGTTATCATAACACAACACAAGGTGTTCTGTTATCCACACATGTCACAGTTTATACATGTATATAAATAGCATTCATCTGTGTTATGTTATGCAATGTCTAGGCTTTAACACAAACATTCTCTCCAGACTCTGGTCAGTCTAGGTTTGTTTAAAAATAAAATATGTCAAATTTGAAGCAAAAACGAACAAAATTACAAATGACATTCATTATTAACAGTGAACCTGTCATGTCTTACAACTTAAAACACCACCTGTCTTTAGAGACCACATTCCCAAGACCACTTTGTTCAAAAATCCTTTTCAGACTTTAGTTTAAATCAAACCAGTCCATGGAAATACCGAAAACAATAACGATTTGCCGAAAACACCAGAGAATGCACCGAAAACACCAATATAAATCAGACAAACAACTTAATTATTAAATATATTTATATTTGGCTCCCTAATGTAAAGTTTAACATAAGTTTGATGCATTTCAATGAAGTCATTACGATATTATTTCCCATACACAAGTTACACTTGTGAGCTCCGGTTTTACATCCTAATTGACATCTAGATGCGTATTCGACTCAAATTATGTAAATCCTTTTAATTTTTTGCATTTTTATTCAGAAATACAACAAGACTTTGTGTTAATATACCAGTATGTATCTAACACAAGTTAAATATAAAATGTATTAAGTTATGTTTATTGTGTCAAACCAGAGTTCATTGGCATGACTTGTGTATTAAAATATCGTAATATCTTCTTTCAAGTGCATCCAATTTCTCTAAAACTTTACATAAGGGATCCAAATATCATCATCTATTATATTTAAGTTGTTTGTCGAATTTATATTGGTGTTTTCGGTAATTCCTTGTTGTTTTCGGTATTTCCATGGACCCAAATCAAACTTCTTCTGAATCTAAGAGACAACCTGTCTTGTAGGACCACATTCAAATCTAATGGCAGAAGGGGAGTTCTTTCAAGACATGTTCCACTGTACAAAATATTGCAAGCACTCAACATGACCACATTTTATACGGCATCTATTACCTGCTAAAACAAATGATCCCACTGTTGAAATGAAACCCGACAGGAACGAGTTGAAAGGAAAAGTGCCGACAAGTGCACAGTAGACGAACTGAAATACGCCGGTAAGAAGAATGTATGTCAAGTATGCATCTATGATTTTTAATTTCTTTGGTGTGGAATTGATGTATTCATCGTAAAATTTCGTCAAGACCGTCACAAGATTCTCAGAAGTGGTCTTCGAGGCAACTGCAACTTCTCCTTTCTTGCTCATTTTCAGGCTGTAGGCTAACGTGGCACTCTCCAGGAACAAACCGGAAGTTTTTATATATATGTAAGGTGTGTAGTGACAATGATTCCGGACATAAACGGATCAGCCTGTTTCACTCAACATTGTCATTTTATATTTTAAAATACACGAAATAAATAAGATAAGATTGATTTAAAATCAGTAAAAATTATAAACTAGACAACATTTGCTATGTATGTACACATAAAGTATGTATCCTACAAACTCGTCAATTCTGTAAAATGAAGCCAATGAATTTTTATAACAAAACACAGAAACTTCAATAGATCAATATTTGCTGGGGGAAAATTCATTTAAATTTCATATGAGATGGCAGTAACAGTTTCAGTGCTGAAAAAAATGTTGTTTTATATGAAATATATACCGTATATAAGTACCCAAACTTACCAGTTTTTCAAGGCTTTTCGTTTGCTGTAAAATTATTTGGTGTTTGTTTTGCCTGGGCTTTTGTTAACTTCCGACACTGGAATCCTTCTTTAAATTACTGGTACAAAATATATTGACAATTGCGAGATAAAAAAATAAAATGCTGCAAAGATCACAGTGGAACTGTAGCTGTAATTCCCACATTGCCAGTACCCAAATTGGCCAGTACCCAGGAAAGACTAGTGCATGAATAAATTATATGTGATTTTTCAAATGCATTTGTCACAATGGTGGTTTGGACATAGATATTATGAAAGTACGTAGCTATTTATACAACATACATGATAGAGTTTCTGGGCAATTTCTTTATTAAAACTTTTCCTTCTCTCTATTATTTTGCACTGAGCTGAAATTGGCCCACAACAGATACCTACTGGTATATTTGTGGTAAAAAGACAGGGAAAGTGCAATATTTTATTTGATACTACTCTGACAAAGAGAAATATTAGTGTTAATGATATCAATAAAATAATATTACAATTCTCGAAGTATTTAACAAAAATATCTTGACAGTAAATGAGATTGGCCAATTTGGGTACTGCGCCAAATTGGGTACTGTTACAATAGAGAACAAAAAAAGTGGCATCAATTTTGGCACGTCACTGTAGATAGATAATAGACAGACAGACAGGCAGATAGATAGATAGATAGATAGATAGATAGATAATATACTGACTATCATGGCGTCCAGTATAACAATGTCAGATTCTACAATCAAAGATAGCATTTTTCATGATTGATTTTCAAATAATTTATGTTCTATTTCTAAATGTTCAGTCAGATAATTGTTAAACCTGAAATATACTAGCGATATATAAAGCTAACATTATATATCGCTGGATATACTACCTACTAACGTTGTTTACGTAATTGAATGTACCTTGTGTGATTACGTTGGAGAGACAAAGGGGCCATTGGATAAAAGAATATCTGGTTATCTATTAGAAATAAATAATAGGAGTAACCAAATACTCCATCGACATCAGTTTCAGCTCTCCTGAGCATTTCCTTTTGTTTATGAGGGTGCGTATACCACCGGACTAATAATTTCGCCTTGAGTACCCCTTCAGTAGACAACGTGAAGAATACTGGATTTAGACAGCTTGAAAACTGCGTACTATTATGGATTCAATGTCAGTATTCAAAGTGTAGGAAACTTATCAAGTCAAAAGTGTAGCAATGTCAATGTGAAGGAATAAAAAACACGGATTACGGTAACCATACATACACACGTAACGCACCCAAAGGACGAAATCCTTCTGTTTAAAATCATGTGTCAGTATTACGCTCTTTTGATGTACCTTCTACCTATACTGACTTCGAGCTACTATATTTTTATTAGGTACCTAAACTTCACAATAAACCCCAAACAAACAAAGGTAGATAGCAGAACCCAATACATGTCCCTCAAAACCATTATCTTTGCTCCTTACCAAAATACTGACATCTGTAAAGGAGAAACTACAGCAATATTTTACAGTTGCTTATTCCAGAAGCGATGTAAAGCAGATACGGATACTAAAAAACACTGAAGTTGATATAAAAAGGATGCTGGAATTTCTAATATATCGTAGCGGTGCAGGGGGTATCGGTCCCCGGAAAGCTCAGTTGGTAAGAACGTCCTGTTAGTGTTAGTAAGGCCCTGGGTTCGATTCCAAGTCAGGCTGCACATTTTTCCTTGCCTCTTACGGTACAATATAAATTTGAACGTGTATTTGTGATGTTTAGAGACCAGGTCTTTGAGCAAACTGTCAGCATTCCCATGGGAATCAATTTGTGAATTAATAATTACAATTTCCATACATATGTTAATGCAATATATCCCGGCGTAATAGATATCAAAGACAACAGAATCAAGCATTTTACTAATTATAGACACAGACGGGAAATAAACAACCAGGCTATACGAAAAATGCATCGATTTTGGCTTCCTAATTGCCAGTTTTATACATCTAAGTAGTACTAATAATATCCCGCTATCGCTTGTATATGTCGTTTATATCTCACAAATGATCTGATATGCCAGGGCGTGTTCAACATACGAACATTTCATATACAGAGACAAACTTCTAACTGATAAGTTGTTGTCACGGAGATTTCGGGAATCACACTTTGTGTCAACGTTCCGCAAAATTTACGGTCGGTATATTGATCTTGTTTGCAATTATATCCTATGTTTCACTAAATGAAATGTCGAGTTACCTGTTCGGTAGTATTTTTTTAGTCGTCTGTACCAGTTGTGATTAGGATTTATTCATCACTTATTTCATTTGAGTATGGACTCACCTGGGGTATTACCGGAGATGATTTCTTCTCCATGGCACCTGAAACCACGTCTGGATTTCCAGATTTGTCCAATATTCATCAAAGTATATTTTATCCTGGACATCATAAAGATTTATACATGATCTTTTGATTTAGATAGATAGATAGATAGATAGATAGATAGATAGTCCGACAGACAGACAGACATATAGATAGATAGATAGATAGATAGATAGATAGATAGATAGTCCGACAGACAGACAGACATATAGATAGATAGATAGATAGATAGATAGATAGATAAATGAATAGATAGATAGATAGATAGATAAATAGACAGACAGACAGACAGATAGATAGACAGGCAGACAGGCTAACAGGTACCTTAGTTATGTGTATGTCTCTGATATTTATAAAACCATGTAATATCATAACAGTTATAAACAAACTGACACGTGTATGCCTATTTCATTTAGTTTCATAAAAATACCGGGTGTTAAAATATTTTTTCCTCCTTTCGATTTTTGGACGCGTCTAAAATGCATCCTAGCAACATATATAATTATATCTCAGAATTATAGTATACTTTCGTATCTGAGATTTTTCAGTATAGGTCAATTGAATCCGGTTTTTGACTTTTCGTTTCAATTTAGTCCAGTTTTTTATTTACACGTATAGTCGTAATTGTACAATAATTATTCATGAACTCAAACTTGTTTATTTATGTTAAAATATATCAAGTATATACATATTCACAAAAAGAACACTTTTTGTATCCATTCTCCATAACTTTGATAAATTTCGCGAGACCGAGAAAAATTACCATGTGACTTTCTCTGGCGTACAACTAGATCACGTGATTGCTTAAATCGCCATGATGGACAGTTGAAATACTTTTGATACAACAGCTTTTCATCGATTGATGTAAGTTTTGTAATAATGGTTTCATGTTTGGAACCTCCGACAATAAACATAGACATAAAACACATACTATGCAACATACAAAGATATATTCATGCATTAAGATTTGTTCGAAACAGACAAACAATATTTATTACGGACACGAGTGTTATCTCTTGGTTGTTAACACGCGTTTCAATATTTCAATTTTATGGCGGGTTACTACATTCTCATGAGTTTGAAACCATACTACATCACCGATATTTTGGGAACAAAATGTAAATCATACTTCTTTAATTAAAGTGAACGTTTATTGCATGAATGGTAAAATGGTCGATTCTATAAATTGTTGTTGGCTATTGACTGTCTAATTGAGTCAATGAGTGTTGTTGTCATGTCATGCCTTTAACCTGTCAGTCTCCTTAGCTTGTCTAAAACTACATCACAACAAATTCATGTTTTTGACAAAGTTTTTTTTTGTATTCTATAATAATAAGACATAGGATCTACCTATTGAGAGGGCAAAATCATTTATCTGCAGTTTTACATGTTGTTGTTAACATGTAAATGTAGAATTCCAGTAATTTCATCCATGCATCAAATAATTTCGGCACTTGAACAAATAACTTCGGCACTTACCGTTTCTGCATCAGGTATTCTTTGACACTAGAACAAGCAAATTACGATAAAACAATGTCTCGACACACCCTATTAAATGATCTAAAAGTCTACATAATAGTCAAAATTGACTGTGTGCTTAAAATACGAAGAAGAAGATGTCACAGTTTAATTTTGACCAGAAATACCTATCGATAGAACATTAGCACTTCAGTAAGACTTCCATTTGTGCCCCTGCAATGGACCAGAAAAAATGTTTAATTTAAATATGTTCATATAAAGGATGACTGGTCAAGTGTCAGCTGAAGTTCCTGCTGTTCCAACATCTTGTCTATGCCTCGTGCATATACCCGATGTGAGCAGATTTTTTGCTGTTCATTCAGATTAATTTAAGTTCCATTGAATTTGGATTTCATAACAATAACAATTTGGGTAAACAGACACATCCTAATGACCCAAAACAATCGAAATGACACATGAACTGATATAATTATACGGTAATAAAGCAGTATCAATATTTGCACAATGGTTTGCCTTATTTGCATTTGGCAAATTAAAGTATCTTTTGGTGAAAAACATGTTTATTGTTATACGTATACATGTACACATAACTATATTGCCACCATGAAATCTTGTAAATCCCATTATTTTCATGATATTTAATGTTCATACATTTAATTTGTCTCATATTCCTGAAAAATAATCTAAAGATATACAATCTACCATAATTAAAAAGTCAATCTAAATATCAAGAGTCTAGGAAAATGAACTTACCATAAGAGCACTATCTGGGGAATGATCCCAAAGGTCTGCAATCTAGTAAATGATCTGATAGTCTATAATCTGGGAAAATAATCCAAAAGTGTACAATCTGGAAAAATGATCTAAAAGTCTATAATCTGGAAAAATGATTTAAAGTCTGGAATTTGAGAAAATAATCCAAAAGTGTATAATCTGGAGAAATTATCTGAAAGTCTATTATTTTGGGAAATGACCCAACAGTCTATAATCTGGGAAAATGACCCAAAAGTCTATAATCTGGGAAAATGACCCAAAAGTCTACTACTGATATGAAAAAAATAGAATATTAATTGTAATATAAAACGTAGAAATTAAAGAAGATTTAAGTATATACTAAAAAAGTACAGGATAAAACAAACTTGAACCAGTGCACCTGATGTGAATGTTGTGATGTTGATGATGTTTGCATGTTGTGTTTGAATTTGATTTGAAATTTGATGAAAGCGGAAAATCAAAAAAATCAAAAAAGAAAGAGAGTACAAATAGCTAATGAAATATATAAGAGAAAAAAAGATAAGAGTAAATACAGAGGAATAGTAGGAATTACAGTGAAAGTGATATAAGTACAAATTTATGCATTTGAAAAATTGTTATCAAAAGAAAATATGAAAAACGGAGAGACAAATCAGTATAAGGGATGTAAAATAGAATGAACATCATAATTATAATAAAATATGATCTAATTGATAATATCAAAGTTTTAAGCATGACACGTACCATCAATAATAGGATTCAAGACAAAAAAATAAAAAGTATTATTGATATAAACAATAAATTATACATTTATAATAAACAAGAAGTATGTTCACATTATGGATTAAGAAAATCTTGTAAATCTAAAGTTATAATATTTCTATTGATATTAAATGAAAGGTGGAAAATAAAAGAGAGGAATTGATATAATTTATGTAAAAATAAAAATAATTCTCATGATACATTTAATTTGTCTCATATTCCTGCACAGAAAAAACTCTGGTTAATCTAAAGATATACATAAAATTAATGAGAATAAAATTTTACAAATATAGTATGATAATTCTACCAGGCATCTAAAATTAAAAAAGTCAATAGCAAAGAAATAATTGAAGAAATAAATATCAGTTAAAGTTACAAATTCTAGATACGTAAAATGATATACTATATTATTGAAATACAGAACATAAGAATTAAAGCATATGGTTTAAAACACTGACATTAGACAAAATAATTAAATGGGAAAGATCCCAAACTGAGGTCTGCAATCTAGTAAATAGATCTGATAGAAATTAACAATTAAATATCTATAATGAATCTGGGACATAAAATAATCCATAAAAATGTGAAGTGAATAAATTATTTTAAAGAACATCATCAAAATTTCGTAAAAATAAAAAGACCACAAACAATCTGTAAAAAGAAAAAAATGTATAACTTAAAACAACAAAAAAAAATGATCTAAAAGTAATCACCAAAAAGGAATCTGGAAAAGGGACAGAAATTTAAAAATTGAAACAAGCACTAAACTCACTTAACATGAGTATAAAATAATCCAAAAGTGCTTAAATTAATTAAAACAAGTAATCTAAACTATAATAAATATATTTATAATCTGTAAATCATTTTTTTCATGAGAAATTATCATATTCCTGAAAGTCTATTATATTTTGGGAAATGATGATCCCCCAGTAAACAGTCTGGGAAAATAATCAAATAATCTGGAAAATGACCCAAATGTGTATAAAGGATATTAACTGAAAGTCTATAATCTATAATCTGGGAAAATGACCCAAAAGTCTATAATCTGGGAAAATGACCAAGAAGTCTGCAATCTAGGGAAATGTTTAAAAGTCTACAATATGGGAAAATGGTCTAAAAATATACAATCTGGTGAAATAATCTAAAAGTCTAAAATGATCTGAAAGTCTACAATATGAGGAAATTATATGAAAGTCTATAATCTGTAAAATAACCCAATAGTCTATAATCTGGTAAAATGAACTTAAGAGCATAATCTGGGAAAATGTTATAAAAGTATATAATCTGGGAAAACAATCCAAATGTTTATAATTTTGGAAAATGATCAAAAAGTCTATAATTTGGAAAAATGATCTTAAATTCTATAATCTACAATCTCCAAAATCAATATAAATATCAACAATCTGGGAAAATGATCCACAAGTCTATAATCTGAAAAAAAAATGATATAAAAATCTACAATTTGGGAAAATGATCTGTAAATTTGCAATCTGGAAAAATGATTTTAAAGTCTACAAGCTGGGAAAATGATCTAAAAGTCTGCAACATGGTAAAATCATCCAAACGTCTGCAATCTGGCAAAGTAATCAAAAAGTTTACAATTTGGGAAAATGATTTAAAAGTCTGTAATCTGGAAAATGATCAGAAAGTAACTGTATAATCTATTATCTGAAATATCAATCTAAATACAACGAATCTGGAAAAATGATTCATCAGTTTGCAATCTGGAAAAATGATCTAAAAGTCTACAATTTAGGGAAATATTGTGAAAGTCAATAATCTGGAAAATGATCTAAAAGTCTGCAATTTAGGGAAATATTGTGAAAGTCAATAATCTGGAAAATGATCTAAAAGTCTGCAATTTAGGGAAATATTGTGAAAGTCAATAATCTGGAAAATGATCTAAAAGTCTGCAATTTAGGGAAATATTGTGAAAGTCAATAATCTGGAAAATGATCTAAAAGTCTGCAATTTAGGGAAATATTGTGAAAGTCAATAATCTGGAAAATGATCTAAAAGTCTGCAATTTAGGGAAATATTGTGAAAGTCAATAATCTGGAAAATTATCTAAAAGTCTACAATCTGGGAAAATGATCTTAACGTCTATAATCTTCAAAATTGTTCTAAAAGTCTATAATCATAAAGTCTATAATCTGGGAAAATGATTCAAAAGTCTGCAAACAGGTAAAATGATTCAAAAGTCTGCAATGAGGGAAAATGATTCAAAAGTCTACAACCTGGGAAAATGATTCAGAAGTTTATAATCTAAATCTGGGAAAATAATCCAAAAGTCTACAATCTGGGGAAATGATCTAAAAGTCTTGATATGGGAAAATAACACAAAATTCTACAATTTGTGGAAATGATCCAAAATGATCTAAAAGTCTTAATATTGGAAAAAGACCAAAAGTCTACAATCTAGGAAACTAAACATAAGGACACATTTTGGGAAATTATCTAAAAGTCTACAATCTGGAAAAATTATCCAAAAGTCTATAATTTGGGGGAATTAATCTTTAAGTCTTTAATCATGGAAAACGATCTTCAAGTCTGTAATCTACAATCTCAAAAATCGATATAAATATTAACAATCTGTGAAAATTATCTTAAAGTCTACAATCTGGGAAAATGATGTAAAGTCTACAATCTGGGGAAATGACCCAATAGTCTGCAATCTGGTAAAATGATTCAAAAGTCTATAATCTAAATCTGGGAAAATAAATCCAAAAATCTACAATCTGGGAAAATGATCCAAAATGATCTAAAAGTCTTAATGTGGGGAAATGATCCAAAAGTATACAGTCTGGGAAACTGAACATAAGAGCACAATCTGAGAAATTATCTAAAGGTCTACAAATTGTGAAAAGTATCCAAAAGTTTATATTTTGGGGGAATTAATCTTTTAGTCTTTAATCATGGAAATGACATGAAAGTCTGTAGTCTACAATCTCAAAAATCAATGTAAATATCAACAATCCGAGGAAATGATCTAAAAATCTACAAATTGTAAAAATGACCTAAAAGTCTGCAATCTGGAAAAATGATTTTAAAGTCTGTAATCTGGTAAATGATCTGAAAGTCTGCAATCTGGAAAAATGATGTAGAAGTCTACAGTCTGGGAAAATGATCTTAAAGTCTGCAATCTAGGAAATCCTAGAAGATCTAAAATTAAAAGTCTATAAACTAGGAAAATGACCTTAAGATCTACAATCTTGCAAAATGATTATAACGATCTATGATCTGGGAAATAATCTTAAGATCTACATGTACTATCCAGGAAAATAAGATCTTGAATTCTAGAAAATGATCTGAAGGTCTATAATCTTGAAACTGATTTAAAGATCTATAGTCTCAACATTTTTTCTTTTAATCTGTAGTCTGGGGGAAATTACCTAAAGATCTAAAATTTGGAAAAAAGAATGTACAGTAAAACCCGTGTTTAGCGGACAGTTGCGGGACTAATCAATTTTCTGTTATAGAGAGGTGTCCGCTGAATGAAGGGTGGCCATTTACTACTAAAACATTCATATGCATAATCAACACAACCATTCTTGTAATCATGTGTTCCGATGCATTGCAAGGAAATAAATTTCAAAAACACAAAATAAAAGATTGTAAGAGTGTTTCTCAGAATAGAAGTTGGGACATACAGCTTAGTGAGAAAATGCCTGCGGCAATGGAAGTTGATCATAGGAAGACTGTCCGCAAATTCAAAGTTAAGAATAAAAAATTATGCATACTGGGGCCAACAACTTTGTCCGTTGTCCAGGAAAGTGAGGTGTCCATTATTTAAAGCAGATGCTAGTAGTCTTATATAGCAATGTAAATCAGGACCTAGACAAACTGTCCGTTATCAGAGGGTGTCGGCTGAATTAAGCTGTCCGTTATGGCAGGTATTACTGTATATGGTTATTTCATAAATTGATTACAGATACATCTTTTATAGGTTAAAAGAAAATAATATTTCTTTCTAATTAAAATTGTATATCCTATCTCTTTAAAATATATAATCTGGGAAAATGATCTACAATCTTAAAACTTGTTCAAAGATTTACAACCTTAAAAAGTAACATTAAGATCAACAATCTAGGAATATGATCTTAAAACATACAATATGGGGAAATGATCTAAAAGATCTATAATTTTGAAAATGATCTAATAGATCTACAGTTTGGTAAATAGTACATGTAAGTGGGAAAGTCCTCTGAAACATGTACATGTACAAGTAAACAGTGGTTTTCCAAGAGTCATTTTGGATAGGTACAAAAATGTATATAGGCCCCTTATCCATGAAAAATTAGCAAAATTGGTAATATGTTTTTACTACAAAATTCACAATCTTGACCTCCCAAGTTTTATCTTTTCAGAGTACAGTATGTATGTGTGTATAGGAAACAATTTTAGACAAAATTAAAATTAATGGACTGACCTGTTAGTAGATGTATTAAAGGCTTGTCAGAATCGGTTGAGTTGAAATTCCAGATATGTCAAAATTGAGAGTCTGGTCCCGATTTTTATAGATATGATAATATATCAATAAAAATTTTAGTTATCCCGAAATCCGGATACCTCGAAGTAAAACTTCCCATGAATTTCAAGATAAGGAGATTCTACTGTAATTTCTTTATTTTTAATTTTTTTTTCTGAAATGTTTCTAGTTTACATGTGAAAATTCCCAATTTCACAAACTCTGGACCCACTTCAAAATAGGAAGGAAACCGCCAGGGTATACATGTAAATAAGCAAATTACCTTAGAGGGAAAAATTGAATAAAATTGAAGGGGTAATTAGCTACAAACCAAACCTTCATACAGGGCAAGCTTTGCTACAAGGATATGTCAGTATTTCTTAGGAGAATTGTGATATTATATATAAAAAAAATTCTGAAGGTGTGACCATGGGCGTGGGGTTGGGTACATTATTGCAAACCCTCTTGGGATGGAGGCTCTATACTAGTCTGGTTCCTGATGCATAGTATGTCCTACATACAGCTTCTTTGAAATAAGTACATGTACCGATATGTTTACTTATTTTTTTATTGCGTTGATTATTTCATCTCCATGTCCTCGATATAAGAAAAGGAATTTACAGGGTTTCCATGTAATATGAGTTTAAAGGGGCATTTGCTGTGTTTTTTCAAAAAATTAATTTTCCTTTTTTACTACTTACCGGTACATTTTGTACAATAACCAAAAAAAAAAAAAAATTTTATACACAAACAAACTAAAGCTTAGATCCTCTTATATTTTGTGAAAAGTGCTTGAAAAACCAACATTTGGCACTTTCTCACTTGCAATTGATTAATTCAACCTTATTATTTGTATATGAATACCACACTGGACCTGACCTTATTTGCTAAAAAAGATAGAAATATTAGATTTTGTATGCCTGTACATGTGCATAGCTCTTATTTGTTGTCGTACATCAAGTACAAGTAGTAAAAGTAGAAAAAAAAAATTAAAGAATTTTTTTTGGCAAACACAGCTAATGCCCCTTTTAACCAAAATTACATTAGATTTTGTTTGTTAAATGTGAGTCCATATTGGAGATTGTGTCTTTTAACATACAGATGGACTGTTGACATCTTTGTCTCCATGTATAACAGAGTTTTTGAAATTCACCGGTCTTACCAGAAAAACCGGTAAATTTGACAAAAGTCCAGTGAAATCTATCTGATAACTGGTCCAAATGGCCAGTAATTTTCCAATTCTTTTCAATTGTGTATATATACAGACCAGTACAAAACTTTCTTTGACCAGTGGAATTCCTTTATTCACTGGTCCGGTTGACCAGTAACTTTTTTTTTTATTTCAAAATGTCTGGTAATAAGCGAAAATCCTTTCAGAGATGTTTGAAATGATTTTGAAGTCTTTTACGCCACACAGCAATATTTCAGTTATATGGAGGCCACCAGCTTTTAATGGTGGAAAATCAGTTTAGGTTCCAATGGGACTTGAACCTGTACTAATAAGAAGTTAAAGACTTTATGGTTGAAAGTGTGATGGTCTAAACAACAATTTCTTTTTTTTTTTTTAAAAAAAACAAAAACAAAGCACAATTGTCTTTTTGAACAATTCTTTTTAGTACTTGACTGATTTTATTTCTTTCTTTTTATACAGGATGCATAACAATGAATCTCAGCAAGGAGTCTCATTCAGCATCGACGCAACTTGATTAGGACTTCTAAATATAGATCTGATGTAACATATCAGCAATGGATATCATGAAGCAGGCATTGAGTGATCCAAAGCAATCATCGTCGCAATTGCTTCAGAGAAATGCACCACCCATAAAGAGATCTGATGAAGTGATTGCCATGTCAGCATTATCTTCCATTGGAAATGTTCCATGTGAAGATAAAGATGCAATGGTGAAAACTTACAAGTTTAATATACAGGGTACAGAGGGGGACAAAAACACACCTGTTGAAAAATCTGAGCTGGCTAATGAACCATCGATATCAAGATATATGAAGCCGCCCCCTAGTTACCCTCACCAGTTTACATCTCAGAATGTGCTTTATGTATATGATGGCTCAAAAAAGGTTCAGAACTTTGAAAGAACTGAAAAACAATCTATCCCTTCAAATACCTCATTGGTTTCCACCAAGGGCAAACCACCACAGAATGAAAAGATTAAAATAATGAATTCCAATGGGGAAATATTTGAAATGAATACAATGTTTCCCGTTTCTCTTAAAGCAGTTAATCCTCAAGGAGAAGTAAATACTACTACAACTACATCATGTGACAGTGTAGTCAACCAATCAGAATCTCATACACATATTGCCAATCAAATGATTGTATCCAATCAGGTAATTCTCACTGGCAGACCCACCAGTCCTATAAGAGATATCTTCAAGTGTGAAGAATGTGAATATACCAGCCATAATAAACACTATCTGAAACAACATGTTGATCTTGTTCATAACCCAGATCGACCATATAAATGCCCGTTTTGTGAGTATGCTGGGAAGAGGAGCCATTCTTTAAGGGAGCACATGATCGTTCACTCAAACGAACGTCCGTATGTTTGTTGCCATTGTAATGCCACCTTTCGGAAAAAGGGACACCTGACAAATCACGAAAAACTTCATCAGAAGACAATGAATTGTCCAGTGTGTCAGGTCTCTTTACCAAGTTCTGTAATTGAACCACACATGCGAGATTTACACAAGTCTAAGTTTAAAAAATTATTCATTTGTGAGGTTTGTAGCTTCATTGCAATCGATAGTGTCAGTATTAATAAACATCTTGAGACACACAGTAAGTCGGAACAAAACAAGCAGCAAGTGTTTGTATGCAGCAGTTGCCAAACAAAATGTCCAGATTTTGACTCGTTTCTTGTGCATGCTGAATCTCATCGGAATAGCCTGGAAGGTGGTAACAGTGTTAAAGTTGCGGAAAATGTGTCAAAAAATGAGAAAAACTCGCCAGCATCAGACCGCAAAGTGTTGATCAAGTGTACCGAGTGTGGTTATGTGGTATCAGATCAGAAAAGAATGAAATCTCATATGTGGAAACACATAGACACAGCAATGGAAAACAAAGAAACAGAGGAAGCACCTGTCATACACAAGGGCGATAACACATCTGGGCAGAAAGAGAAATCTTTATATAGATGTGTAGAGTGTGAATTTGTTTGTGAAGAGGCTTATAAATTTGTAGTTCACATGTTATCGCATAAACCGGAACTGCAAGATTCTGGGAACAAGGAAGAAGCTTCCAAAGTTATACAGTCCTCAGAAAATAAAGAGCACAGCATAGCTCAGCAGGTAGAGAAGTCCACTGGAGTGAATAGTCAAGGAAGGGAAGTAACCCTTGATAATACTGTCATGTTGTCAAATGATGCTTCTTTAGTTTCCTCACAGAAAGTCAGGAACGAAATAGAAAAATCTAGTGTGGGTACCGCTACAAAAGTAATGATCATTAAAACGGATAGTACTGGACAGCCTGCTGCTGATTCTAAAACTAATGTTCAAAATAGGGCAAACATGCAAAGAATATTAATAGGACAGCCTCAAGCTGAGGGTAAACGGTCATTAGAAATTCCGGCATTCGTCCATGACAGTCAAACAGCACGATTTAGATGTACAATATGTGGTTATACGTGTGAATATCAGAGGACAATAAAAGCTCATATCTGGAAGCACTCAGGAAATAAAGATATTGATTATCCAATGTTTCAAAATGGCCCTTTGAGTATTTATGATGAGGCACCATTCATAAAAGAGGAAATAATATCTCAGGCAGGTATGAACATGATGCCTAATGCTGCCGTCAAAGTTCAGATTGAGAAATATTTAGCCGACAAACAGTCTGGGGTGTCAAAACCAGGTACAGAACTGGAGAAATCAAAAGATATACAGACTGGGAAGTTAAAACTGCAGCAGCCATCGGCCATCAGTCCTGTAGCTCCTGTACTGGCTAGTATGTTGGCTCTCCGAGCCAAACAAAAAGCCGCAGGTAGTACATGTCCCGAAAAGGGTATCTTGGAAGCAACAAATGACATGGGTGACAATAAAGATAACAAAAGCATCAGTCAAACAGCAGAAGTCAAAAGTGCAACAGAAGATGAAGCTGCTGTACTACAAATCACTGACATTTCATTCACCTCCATGGACTTTAATAGTGCTAACGACCCACAGCCAAGTGGAAAAGGCTTGGAGAATGTACAGATCTCGCATGTAAACTCAATTCTCAAGAAAACAGAAAATTTAAGTGCAACAGAGGATGAAAATGTTCAAGAAAAGGTAGAGTCATTAAAGAGGAAATCTGATGACTGTATGACAGATGATGATGAAATTCCGCAGACTGCAAAAAGATTCTGTACATCCGGTGCAAGTGTTGTTGTTGAGCAAGTTGATAGCTTGTCAACAGTTTCAACTTTTACGGGTATCAAGAATGACTCTGTTTGTGTGTCGGAATCAGACAGAAATAAAGCACACGGCTTTTGTGATTCTGGCACTGCATCTGGTTCTAGAATTATGTCCCCTCTATCAAGAAGTTCAGGAACAGTGCCAATATCTACCAGCAGTACTGGGTCACTGCCGGAAGTTGAATTCTTGAAGGAAAAGCAATCAGATATTGTTCAGTATGTCTTCTGTGCAAACAGTGAAGATGAATCACAAGACAGTAGCGAGATAGAGGATAGTTCAGATGAAAACCGACTAGAAATAGACGAGCCAAGACAGAAGAAAAGTAGACAACGGACAACATCAGCCTCCACCACAGAATCGGCTGTGACACTGTTGTCACTTCTGCAGAAAGGCCCAAACAATAATCCTGCCTGCCCGGTTTTGCCCGTTGAAAATGTTAACATCTCAATGAGCAGTATCAATGAGGATACTGAGGAAATAAAGTCCGAGGACTCCAGCACAAAGAAAGGTGGGATTTCTTCCTCATTATTAGCAGTCATTGAACAGCTTCGAGAGAGGTCACGAGAAAATGAGGTACAGGAGGGTGATGAGACAACCATACCCAGAAAAGCAGCGAAACGCAAAGTCAAACAGGATTCTGCAGAAGACATTATCTCCCTTGAAAACATGGGCAACGTGGAGAAAATAGAAGAAGATAAAGAGGTTAAATATCGCTGCAAGCTTTGTCATTATTCAAACTCGAGTACATTTATTATTAGACAGCACATGAGGCTCCATAAGGAAAAGAAACCTTTTGAATGTTCCTTGTGTGAATTCGTAGCGACTTCAAGTGAGGACTTGCAGGATCATATGATAAGACATTGCAAAGTGAGGACTTACCAATGTAAGTTATGTTCATCTGCATTTAATTACAAGAGTCAGTTGAGAGCGCACATGAGAGCCCATAATGATAAAGACGTCTTCGTTTGTGACGACTGCGATTTTGAGAGTAATAATCCCGTTACTTTTAGAAATCATGTCAGAGGACACACAGAAAAGAAACTCTACAAATGTGAAGTCTGCGAAAAAAGATTTGTGTCCAAATATGACTTGAAAGCCCACAAAAAAGGACTCTGTGGAAAGCAAAAATCATTTAATTGTCTGACATGTGATTTTGTAGCCATCGGAACTCAGGAACAGAAGTCACATGCCAAAGTACACACTAAAGAATTCAAGTGTGCTAAATGCGATTACGTCACAACCAGCATAACACGATTTCAAAATCATGCCAAAATTCATGAAGAACCTAAGGCCTTAAAGTGCGATTTGTGTGATTTTCCAGCAGTGTCAAGCAGAAGCTTGAAATCACATATGAAGAGACACATAAATGATCAACGATTTGTTCAGCAGCCGCTTGAGCAATACAAGTGTAATCTATGTGGCTATGTCTGCCATCATTTGCCATCGCTTAAGTCTCACATGTGGCGCCATGCCAGTGACACCAATTACAGTTACGAATTTACCAATGAAGTCATAAATGCTGCGATTGACTATGATTGTCGGCTCGACACGCGCGAGTGTCAAGAATCCGATGTTGTAGAGTTTTATCAAACAATTCGACAGAAACTGAAAGAGAGGCTGAATAAACAAGAAGGAAGCGAGGATAACGAACGTGCAAATCAGGCTGTGTGTTGGGTGACCTTTAGATGTTGCCAGTGTGGATTCGAGACTATAAATAAGGCGGATCTTAACATGCACATGAAAAGTCATTCTGACGTAATCCAGTGGACTCTTCAGGTATCACAGTCGGACAAATCAAAGGCCTAAAAAAAAAATACTCTTGTCGTAACTGCCGGGTAAATAGATAAACAATCAAACTTGTATCAACTGACCATCAAAGACAATGAAATGGTCACTTGAGGCAGTTTTGTGGTTGATACAAGGTCATCAGTAAAAAAATATTAATTTGTTTGATGTTCTGTGATTCATTTCTAGTAATGAGGTTCAGCGGCTATGTTTTTTTTTTTTGATGCTGACACATAAGTTTTTATTTCATAAATCAGAAAATTTACAAATACTTTAGACAAAAAGCAAAGGCAAAATTGCTAGGAATTTTGGGTCAGTGCAGCATGTACCAGGTTTTGTCAAATTAATTCAGTACATCAAACAAACTGGGTTTTTTTTTTATTTGTGGCCTACATGTATGTTCTAAAAATGTACAATGTAGATATTGTTAATATCATGGGATATAAAAATGTACAATGTAGTCCCTTGATCCAAGTGGTCTATTTATCAGGATACACTGTAGATGCAATGTACATCTTTTGTGTACATTTTAAAACAATTTATGTACATGTCTGTAATACAAGGAATCTCCATTCACAGTTTTTGTATAAAATTTTGTTTATGTTAGTTGTAAATTGACAACAAAACAGGTTTGTTTATATCATTGTGTATATGTATATTGCTACTTAATTTACAAGCAGCTTTAAAATCTCTCTCTCTCTCTCTCTCTCTCTCTCTCTCTCTCTCTCTCTCTCTCTCTCTCTCTCTCACTTTAAGGCCTTAGGATCTTCATGAATTTTGGCATGATTTTGAAATCGTGTTATGCTGGTCTCTCTCTCTCTCTCTCTCTCTATATATATATATATATACATGTATATATATATATATACACTGTAGAATGAGAAAATTTCATGGGATTAAAATTTTGTTGTTTTAAAAAATGATACAAATTTATTGCCATTTTATTTTGGTGAAATTCAAAAAAAATTTTGTAATGGAACTTGGTACCATTATATTATGTGTAATTGATGTAAAATATTGTCATGGTTTTAATTTTGTTGAAAAAAATGACAACAATGAAATAAACTACATGTAAATAAAAACCACAATGAAATTTTCTAATTCTACTGTATATGATGGTATATCTATGTTGTAGATCTGATGTGTAAATTTACATCTTATATTTCGTGTGATGTGGTATTGTCCCATGCCAAAAGTGAGTCAACTAAAATCTTTTTCTCATAGCTTTCTGTGCTTTATCAACTATTTTACAAATAATTGGCCTGTAAACTTTTGCACATTTGTGTTGAAGTCTATGGACTATCTTTTTGAATTAGTTTGGAATATGTCGGTTTCTTTTCATGAAAACTGCAAGTATTTTTAAGTGACAAGCAAAATTTGCAGCTTCATTTCCTTCTTTGTTCATGATAAGTTGTGTCGACAAAATACTTACTGCAAAGAAAAATTGTTGCTTTTCAGAAATAAAGTTTTCAAAAGAGTTTAAAACTAATATCAGATGGTGATGAAGGGACTTTTCTATAAATATTTTATTTTGACAACCGTTGATGCAAGCATTACTTTGTGACAGGTATTTGAAAAACTTTGATTTAACATAGAAAGTCATGGGAAAATGGTAATAGTTGACTCTTTTTTTTAGCATAGTGCTGTACAATATATTACTAAACTATATATACATAAAAATTTGGGCCCAGCACCATAAAAAAACTTTTCTTGAGTCTGAGAATATTCTAAATGTTGCCTGCTTATAATTAGCCAATCAGATGTCAGGGTAAGCAAAAGTCTAGTAAAATTGTTTGACTTGATTTTAAGCTTTATTGTACTTGTACAAGGCCCTATTTTACAAGCACTTAATTAAATCTTGGAGTCATCCGATGTTTGACCACCATTTCTTTTGACCTTGACACATACATGTATGTACATATTTTATGTCAACACAACAATACATTAACAAATGTTCATTGCATAAGTCTTTGGTTATAGGACTTCATCTACAGCTGTTTTCTTTATCTCGGAAGAATATGATAAAATTGAGTACAAGAAGTAATACAGACAAAAATACTGTAATTGATCTCTGGAGGGCCATTTGGTTCACCAAAACATCAGGGCCCGAGTTCACCAAATTTACTCAGTACCCAAGCTCAAATTTTATTTTATTATTTTGACTTTATAATCGTCTGTAAAACTTTTGGGTTTGAGTGATTAGGAAACATATTATTTTTCATCATTCGCATATAAATTTTTGCGTCACACTTACGATTTTCTCATAAAAATGAATAAATACGTTGAGTATGGTACTCAAAATTTCAGTATGCACTCAAACAATTTTTCTTTATATGAGCAAAACTTTTTGATAATTATTTACAGTTGTATGCCATCAGTATACAAACATGTCCAGTTACAGAATAAATGTTGGTTGTTTTTATTTTAAAATCGTGAAAAGTTAGTTGAGCTTTAGTACTGAGTAAATTTGGTGACTTCGGGCCCAGTACATTTAGACACACTTGAACATTGTTTGTAAATGGTTATTAGTGCTTTGTATGTACAAAGTGTGCATGTATCAGATCCACACACAGACATACATAAAGATATATGTATATATACATATTCAGCAAATTTAGGAAAATAATAGTAATTTTGGGGAAAATTTACATAGTTTGTTAGGGAAAACAACCTTTACATGGCTGTAAATGCCAGTTAAAAATCACTGCAGAAGTGGCTTTGGGCTTAGAATTTTGATGCCCAGAAGGCTTGATATGTGAGACTCCTTTATAGTGGGTTGTAACTGTTTCTTAGCCAAGTATTTAGCACAAGAGGTCAAAGCTTCAAGTTTTTGGCTGTAATGTGAAGCAAATACCAATCTATGTATTGACCATGTCTGTAGGCCTGTCTGCCGTCAACAATTTGCTTGTTAGCTGTTGTGTTTAGCTCTGTTTTGAAATACCAGTAGCCTACGTTGCTTTGTACTGTCACAAGTGCCGAACACAATTTTAGGTATTTCGGCTACATGTAGGACTATAGTTTGTGATGTCTCCATGTGAGCAAATGATTCTCAACAGTTATAAACCTATTCACTTCACCCATAAAGACACATTTGGACTGGTCTAAGTTATTAATTTACAGAAGAGTCCATTGTTGATGAGTAAAGAAACAGGCTTTCACTGAGGGTAGAAATAGTTCCGTTAGTCATAATACATGTATTCATTGAATGGTGGGAGAAGTTCCATTAGTCAGTAAATCAAATCACTGCATTGTTCCTCTCTATTACTGGCTTAAATCATCAACCCCTGAATAACAATGGAATCTTCTGTAAATCAATGACTTAGACCAGTTCATATGTGTCTTTAGGGGTGATTGATGTTTTCTTACATGTAGCACTTAGAATGTTGGACTGTATGCTCATTACTTGGATATAGGACATAAATTTATGTAGTGCTGAAGATAAGAAATTATAGATGATAGGAATCTTAACACAATTCAGAATCTCAAACCATGCATAGAATCATAACATGTACTTTACAATGTATTGCTCATGAAGTATTTAATGTTCATTGTCATAGAAAATTACTATGTATAAATCTACATGAAATGTTATATTATTCTATATGCCATGAAAATTGGTTAAGTTGCGTTGAATGATGTGTGCAAAAAGGTATAAAAAAAAAAACCCAGTCAATTTTATATAAATGTATAGTGTATACATGTACTGGTAACTTTTGTTTGTTTGTTTGTTTGTTGAAGATCTGAATTATTTGTTATGTTTGGTAGTTTATATGAATATGTGTATAATGCCTTATTTGTGAATTAGTTGCTGCACGTTTATGCTTACGTACAATATTTGATAATGAGAAACCCGCTAAAGACAAGATGGCCGAATTGCGAAGCACTAGCTGTTTTCCAAAAATATTGTACATGTATAATAGAAGTACATCTGGAATTTGAATTTCAAGGTCAAAGGTGAAGGTCAAGTTAACAATTGAGGGTCATAGTCAAATAATTTCATCATATTCTAGATATGATCTCATGTGAAGTTACAACGAGAGATTCTAAACTGTATTTCCTGACAGAATTCAATGTAACAGCTAAACGATACTGTTGATTCAAAAAGTACAGACATCGTTGATTCATATAGAAAGTTACAAATGTGTTTGCTTCCCAATCCGGCCAAAAATAGTATGGTTAATTTTGAAGCGTTTGTGTAACATTTATGAATATACATGTACAAACTTACTCATAATTCAAATATTGTTTAGTGCTTTACAGATATAGTCTAGTAGCCTATTTCATGTAACCTACAGTAGAACTTGGATGAATCGAAGTTCAAGGGACCACCTAGAAAAGTTCGAAACATCGGGACTTCGACTCATGGATGGTAACTGAGAATCATTCGTTTTTTTTAGTTTCAGAGGTTCTATAAGGTGTATATGACTGCTTTAAAAACATTTAAGACATGTATGGTCATTATAATTGATAATTAGTGCTAAATTTAGCTTAATGTTTGTGAAATTGAAACACTGAGTGTTTATTAGAAGGAGAAGAATTATCATGGTGTGATTTTGTACACATGTAAATTTGGACTTTG
Source organism: Atrina japonica (assembly GCA_030159075.1). Taxonomy (NCBI): domain Eukaryota; kingdom Metazoa; phylum Mollusca; class Bivalvia; order Pterioida; family Pinnidae; genus Atrina; species Atrina japonica. The sequence continues at coordinate 2,067,445 of BROG01000007.1, forward strand.
AATTATATGTAGGAATTTTCATTGTTTTTATAGAAATGGGCCCAAACATTTATTCAAAACAATGAGAAACTTGACTAATAAAAGTTAAAATTATAAAATGCTTATAAGTACGGTTAATTAGCAAAATTATTCGGGACTTTGTCAATAGTTAGAAACATCAAGAAATTTGACTCATTGAACTTCGACTTATCGAAGTTCTACTGTATTTGTGGGTTTTGAAGTTTGCTATTTCAACTTTTTTTATATTTGATGGGATTGTTCTTTGAGACTACATGTATGTATCATTTGATGTGAAGTATACATTTCAGCATTCAAAGTTGTTTATTTATATATCGAAATACATGTATGAATATCACAGAAATTTCCCTGTGAAATGTCTGGTTTTTGTCGGTATTTATTTTTGATTTTGTTACATATTTCACATTTTTATTTCATGAAGATCAAAACATCAAGTATTTAATACTGACACTTTTTTTATCAGACATATCTAAATTGTCACACTACCGCTAATCTAAAAATGGTAGAAAGGCATATCATTAATTGCCTCACTAAAGACTAAAAGCTGACCCTACAGACACAGGACAAAAGTAATGGAACGCTTTCATTTTTTACTACATGTATATACATTTGTATTTCATATAAAACCACATTTTTTCAAAAAAACATTGTGAAGCCATATCTTATCACAGTTCAGTGGGATTTTCACCATTAGACAGAGAATATTTCCAAGTCCTACTGACTATTTGGGTGTAATTTTCTGATTTGTAATTTCAAACATTTTATAATTCAAACGAAAAGTAAAAAATTAGACATCATAATACTTACCCATATTGGGAGTTTTCATCACAAAACTTCATCTTTCTTTTTGAATCGATAAATCTTTTAATTTCTAATTTAGAAATTAAATATCAAAATATATAATTAAAATTGCAATGTAGATTTAAGTCTTTGTTTAACACTGAAACTTTTATTAAAATGCCATCAGAAATGGCTTTGCTATATATCGTTTTGAAAAAAATGTGGTTTTATATGAAATAAATGTATATAGTAAAAAAAAAAGATAGCATTCCATTACTTTTGTCCCGTGTCTGTATATATGTAGTTAGTTGAATAAAAATTGTTGCCAATTCTTTCCATGTAAAATAATATTTTCTTTGAAAAAATGTTATGAGTCCACTTTGTCCATCGGTTTAACTATTCTTTGGTACATGTATATAATAAGCAGAGAATTATTGAAAATTCATTTGACCTTTTAAATTATTGTGAATAATTCAAATACCAAAAAAATTTAGCTATTGTATTTTGAAGAAACTAGAAATCTGAAAAATGATGCCAGAATAAACACAAAATCCTTAATTTTTCTCTTTCAGTTGGTATTTGAATTATGAAATTTGAATTTTGAGAAATAATTTGTGAAATGTTTTCATTGAAAAAAGTTTTATTCTACCTATAAAGTCATTGGAGACGATGGAAAACATCAGTACTTTTGGCCAATCACAGAAGCTTGATTTGACTGAATCTGTTTTTACTAATGTAAGTATTGACTCCTTATGGATACCTCTCCATTACTCCTTCTGTTCATTTTGTTGGCCTTAGTTTAAATTTGGCATTTCTCATAACTTAGGGGAAAAAAGGCAAAAAATCTTGATACATACGGCAGTCAACATATCAACCAGTTTTATTTGTAATCTGTTTAAGCCTTTTCTGCCTCTGTATTTTCTATTGTGTCTATTATATCATACATACTATTTAGTGATATGCAATGCATTTATGATCAATACTTGGTTTGGGTTTATTCCACTCAGTAATTTTTCAGTTTTTGGTGGGATGGTAACCCCTATTATAATATACCCTGAACTTGAAACGACCACCAACCTATTAACTTCCGTAAGAACATGTTCAAAGATGGAAATCTTTTCCACACAATCAACTAAGGATATACATGTAGAATGGTGATTAGAGCCAAGAGTGTGAAGTACTCACTACTTAGTCAGTTAGAAATAGTGAGATGAGAGTGAAATTTTGACTGCTCGGTCATTGAGAACTAGTAGGACTATGCCACTTTTGACTCTTTAGGACTGTGCCACTTCTAACTTTAAGAACTGTGCCACTTCTGGATGTTTAGGACTGTCTCCTCTGACTATTTAAGTATGAAGCATGTTCCATCAGTTGTCTTGGACTATGTCCCTCCTGATTTTCTAGAACTTTGTGCCTTCTATTACAGTTTAAGGACCCCTGCTGCAATCCTGCCACCTCTTCGTAATCTAATTTTTTTTATACTTATATGTTTATTTTTTATTTGATAGATGATCTCACAAATGGAATTAAGGTGCAAAATGTTTGAAGGTTGTGAAATGTAAATATACAATGTAATATAGGCCTACATTTAATATTTTGTTAGTAAACATGATTAATGAGGGAACTTTTTGGATAAGGCTTGTCAGAAAAACCTGACTACATTCGCAGCTATATGTGCTGCAGTAGAATTCTAATTATTGGTATCTTTAGGGGTACTATACAGATGTAAGTAGACATTGATTTGTCCCTAGTGAGGGTGATACAGTGGAACCAACTCCACAGAATTTATCAGAGAATAACCAGTCACATTGTCCTTTTGAATTTATAGAAAATTAAAGACTGTTACCCACACAACTTGGGATGTGAATCTTATAGTCAGAAAAGTATTTAAAAAATACAGGGTGATGTGTATGCAAGTACAGGATTCAGGGATATGTGTTCAGGGATTTTCCACACTCTTTTGGGAAATTAGGAAATTTAGCAGCAGTTATAATGAAATTGGATAACCTAAAAATAACCAAAACTGTTTGAAAATACAAGAATCTCATCAAATTCATTGTCATTTGATCTCAGTTTTGAAATTTCGACTGCCGTTTCGGGGAAAAAATGCATTTTTTTAATTGGGAATGGGGCCTTATTTTGGCCCTCTACAATATGAGTTGAAAATCCCTGGTATTGTATCTGGGTTATATGTAAACTATACTGGTCAGCAACCAATTCTCGCCAAGTACCAATTCTCCCCAACTGTTTTTAACTGATGTGGAACGTGCATACTTTCAGTTTTGTTGTTTGTTTCCTGAACAAGACACTATTCTGATTGCCAAACAAAAAGAAAAAATAATTTCTTCACGAAACCAGAAAAATAAGGCAAAATAAAATGAGTTGGGGAAAATTGGTACTTGGCGAGAAACAGTATACAATAAATGTTTACCTTAAAAAATAGATAAAAGTATTTGATTTATTTGACAAAATTGATAGGCCTAATACATGTATTTAAATATGTTGACCTTTGTCTACCCTGACCATGGGTAGATTGTAGATGTCCTCAGACATATAAATATACTTTATAGCTTGTCTGGGCCTACCCTTTCAACATAACAGACCATAATAGACTGGTCTAAGACAATAGAAAAGAACATACCATTTAGATATGTAGGGTTAAAAGTGTTCAACTTAAAATGTTTCATGATCCTAGAGCTTGGACTCTAATTTTCTCTCTTCATGTTGGCTCATCAGTTTTCTAGTTTTAAATGATCTCATTTGTAGCTGCATATAGATAAGATCTGGTATTCACTTTATAATGTAAAACCTTTATTTCCATGTGAGAACCTGGAAGTTTTTCTGATTTTGGTATTATTATTTGCATATAAGGCAAAATAAGCAAAGCTAATTGGAATTTTCTTGGAAGTAACAATTTTCTACTTTTTATTGGTTGTGTTTTACTCTGTACATTTTGGTTTCTTAGCAACATGAATATTGATGATTATATTGTAGACAATTAAATGAAATGTTCCAGTATAAATAGTGCATGATATGAATCATAATATGTTTGAAGGAGTAACTTTCTAGTTCTAATTTCATCCTAGAATATGTACTAAAATGTAATACAGTGTATATGTACATGAATTTTTTCACTTGTACAGTCAAACTTGCCTATAAAGGCCACTCAAGGGAACAGGCAAAAGTAGCCATTATAGACAGGTGACCTTTTATAAAGAGGCTTATTCGATATAAAAATATTAACAAAGGTTATATTTGAATGGCTTTTATTGACAGTTGCTGTTTATACAGAGATGGCCATTAATGCAAGTTGGTCTGTGTATGTAAATTTTTACTATTAAATACTGCTGAAAAGAGTACAAATTAAACTGAAATCTGGAACTTTTATTCATCTCAAAGTCTTAGTGTAAAAAACTCAAAATAATAAAATGAAAGTTGAACTTAAGTATTGAGTAAATTTGGGTGAATTTAGACTTTGAAAATTATCATTCACATTTGATAAATTATTTTCATAGATATTTTAGATGAAAGAAATATTGTGTGTCTTTTATGCCACTTACATGTAGACTAAGATCAAGTGCATACTATCTTAGGTCTGTCTGTTTGTCAGTTATTTTTGGAAACTTTACAATTTCCATCAAACAAATTGAGTTGTTTTCCTAATTTTTTTTTTTTTTTGGCATGAAATTTTTACTAATATTGAAATGATTATGATTAATTTTTATGATTAGCTTCTATACAGTATACTGAAGAATGAACAGGATTTGTCAGGAAATGATCTTTTTTGGCCGGAAAATGTGGGCTAAGTAATCTCAATAGCAATGAAGCAGGATGTTCATCCAGTCTTATCTACTTTTGTACCCCCCTCTGAAGGAAGATGGCATAAACTGATAATTTTACCTGTCATTTTGCCAGTGTTTAATTTAAGTCTTCTAACTATCATACATAAACATAAAAAGAACAATGACAGGAGTACAATGGGAACTGCAATTGAGAGACCACCCCATCAACTACAGAACTGTCTCTCTGAAGGCAGGTGGTTTCTCTAGAAAGGTTTTATTAAAGGGATTATTTATCTCATTCACCCCTAAAGACACATTTGGACTGACCTACATCATTGATTTTAGGTAGAGTCCATTGCTTTTCAGGGGAAGATCAGTAAACAGCATTGTGTTCTGCTTACAGTCTCATAACACAGGTGGTCACTCAAATGAGTGGTCTCTCAAGATAGGTTTCACTGTACTTTGTCTTGTATATAAGAATATTCATGTAACTGATATGTAGGATTTGTACAATGATTTATCAGTATTTACTGTTTACCACCACCATCTTTCATTTGTTAGACTAAGAATTACAGCAGTTTTCTTTTGTTTTACTTTATTATACATCTTAACAGTGCTGCATGTATGTATACACATATATAGTGTCCTGCCATGAGAAAAGAGGCTTTAAAATTTTCTAATATATATATATATATATTTTTTTTTTTTTGAACATTTTGTCCATACTAAAAAATTCAAACAATTACAAATTGCTATTACTGTTTCTGGTACATGTATTATCAATTAATTTAATTACTGTGGGTGGGTAAACATTTGATGTGTAATATTGGTCCTGCTACATGTATAATGTCTTATTTTCATTTCTTTGTTGCAACTTAAAAAACCTTTTATCTCTTGGTGGGGCTCATCCATCAATATCTTGTTCTCAGCACTTTGAATCATGGTTTTTGAAAGTTAAAAGGGTTTGTTCTCTGATGTTTTTGTTTTTTTTATGAGTTGATATTAATCGCCATGTATATTATTCAAATAATTTTGATTCAATTTTAGAGATTTGAGATATGCGATGTAGTTTTATGTTTTTGTTAATCCAGTAGAAATAAGTTGACAGGAATTAAGTATACTACCTTATAAAAAAAAGTGCCAAATACATTATACCGTAGTTTGAAAATACAGTGTAAAATGAATTTCATGTTTTGTATTTCATTGTGGATTAAAAAGGCATTACAGCAACTTACATGATATAATGTTTTCTTTACCTGTGTCCTGTTCATTGATTATGTTTCATTCGGTTTTTGTTTTATTTAAAATTCTACAAGTTTATCACAAACATGTCACCAATTTTTTGTGAAGTGGGACAAATTTTGACCTGTGCTAAAGATTGTCACCAATGCAGTGAGGGATTTTGAACACACTATTCCAGAATCCAGATGCAAATAAGGGACCTCAGGTTTCTTGTAAAGTGTGACAAATTTTGACATGTGCTAAAGATGGATGGTCACCGTTGCAGTGAAGGATCTTGAACATACCATTTCAGATGCGAATCTCGGGTTTCAGGTTTCACATGAAAAACTTGTGACTTTCACTGCTAATGTTGAGTACTTGCCCATTGTGTTGAACAAATATGGTTGTGAACATGTACTTCTGTACAGTTCAATGGGAATACCATATCTGACCCAATAAGTGACCTGACCAATAAAAAATTGAGAAAATGGGGGAGGGGGATGCATGTCAAAATCAGGTCAACACAACTTCTGACCAAGACCAGCAATGGCCAATAGGCACATGAATTGGTTCTGGTATAGAAAATAGCTACATCATATATGGGCAAGAATCAAGGTGAAATTGATATTTGATTCCACCCCCTCATAACAATGGCATTTGTCCTTGAAAATAGCAATTATTTCATGATTGCTCTGCAACCAGATATAATATGTACTGGGTATAATATATATATATATATATATATATATATATATATATATATATATATATATATACGCACACATATATATATATAAGAAACTGCCCAAGATTATCAAATTTCATATTAAATTATCCATTTCAAATCAGGCCGACTGAAAACCAAACAACAACGTCCTAATGGTATATGACGGGTAAGATGAAACTTTGGGGTGCCTCAAAAGATCCTAGGTTGGGCACTTATTTGGTGTACCAGTTGTAGTCAAAGTACTAAATTTACTGGGACATAGCTGAAAAAAGAAATGAACTGTTACATGAAATGACCATTTCAAAACTACATAATTGGTTGTTTGTCATTTTAAATCCCACCAAGATTTCAATTATATGGAAATGTCACTAGCATTTAGGTGAAGTGCTACAAATTTTGGTTTGCACTATGGACTAATCTCAATGCAGTTCTGATACATGCCACCAGCCCTCATTTATCAGTCGTATCCAAATTACTTGTGACTTTCACTTTGTATGCCGAGCTCTTGGCACAGGAACAGTCACTACGATTCTTAAAGTCTTTGGTATGATCCAGTCTGCGAATTGAACCCGATACCTTCCGCTAGTGAGTTGAACAATCTACCACTATACCATTTACTAATATTAAAATTATCTCCCTTTGTCCTTAAGATCAATAGACTGGTTGTAGTGTTTTTGTTTTATATCCCACCAAGAATTTTGGTGAAGTGACCAATATTTGACCTGTGCTATTGACTACCATAACACCAGTGCAGTAATGTTTCTTTCATGTGCAACACCTTCTGTGACCTGACCCAATGTCTTGGTACCAGTATTTGAACCAGTGAGCTCTGGTTTGCGTGGTAAACACACTAACTGGCTTGAACCAACACAAACAGGCTGTTGATTTAAAGACAAAGGAAGATATTTTTACATCTGTCTTAGTATATGACCCTGTACCAGGAATCAAGCCCAGGAACTTGTCAGCACTCTGCCACTACACTACTGCAATTGGTCCGACATCAGACGTTTTACCATTGTAAATACCAAAAATCCTCTAGTTTTTTTTTTTGTCTTAAAGGGGCATTAGCTGTTGTTTTTTTTCAAAAAATTTTTTTTTATGGGTTGTTTTGTAATAACAAACCTATTATGGGTTTACATTTGATATGATACAATTTTCAGGTGTCATATCCGCGGAAGTTGGGGAAAATCACCATGTCCATTGTTGGGTGTTTACATAACTTTTGAAGTTAATCACAATTAGATTGGGATGTATAAACATGAACTTTTGTGTTATTGGTCTGTCCATAATGGAATTCAAACAGAAACTATGTCTTTAACAACCCCCCCCCCCCCCCAAAAAAAAAAAAACAACAACAACAAAAAACAAAAAAACAAAAACAAAACAAAACAACAAAAAAAAGTTTTATCCATTGCCGAAATTGTTGATGTCTAGATAGATTATTTTGCTACATTGCGACTTTAGGCCTGTATTATGTTGAAAAATTATCTATCTAACAATAAACACATGGGTTAAACTGTCTGTTTCATCCTGTACAGTTATTTATATTAATTAATACAAGCAGCGATAGCTAATATTAGCTTTATATCGCTGATACAAGATAGAGAACGTTGTTTGGTTGTTTATTTAGTCAAGGCAGAGTATATGTTCATGTACCATGGTAATTGCCCTAAATGGGATTGTTTATGTTCGATATTACAAGCCCTAAAGTATGCTTTTAATCACAGCCATTTTTCGCTATGAAAAATTTATTTTACCTGTTCCCAGTGCCATGTTTGGTTTAAATGCTCACATTTACTTTTTTAAAATGAGTGTTGATGCACGACAGACAATATTTAAAGTTGGTGTGGAAGATACAGCAAATAAAATTAAGAATGTTAATTTTGAATTTATTTAGAGGCTGGAAATTGAAGTTTTTTGTTTTGTATTAAGATCTAAATTAATTTGATTTATTTTCATTTCAGATATATTAGATAGAAGTAGTTTGAATCCATATTAGATAGAAGTAGTTTGACTCCAATAGCTATTTTGCCAACAACCCATTTCAGTACTTTGATTTTAAAATTAAGACTGATGTACAATACAAAAAAGAGATATACATAGGCATACAAATTCTTTAATTCCTATATATTTTGTAAAAACTGCTTGAGAAACCCAGTTCGGCAATTATTTGTTTGCAAATGATAAATTTGACTTTACTATTTGTATATGTATACAAAACTGGACCTGACCTTATTTTCACATACCGGTAATGCAAACATGTAGCTGTATAGGAATATATGGATTTTTATGCCTGTGTATATCTCTTACTTGTTATGACATCAAAATAAGTAGTAGAAAACGAAATGATTTAAAAAAAAAAAAAACAAACCCAAAACCAGCTATTGTCCCTTTAACAAAAAGCTAAAATTTGTTTCCAAATCTATAACCAAGCATGAGTTTACTTTTTTACGTTGAATATCTGCATACAAGTATGTATAGGTCACAATTTCCTACCAGTGTCTAAACAAAACATGAAGACAGGTTAAAAATAAAACAAACACATTGTTCTGATATAATGAATAAAATTTTATATCTTAATGATTGCTAACAAATCCATTACCATGAGACAGATGATAAAAACGTAACTCATTGACCGCTAAAAACACATTTGGACTGGTCTAAGTTGGTGATTTACAGAAGAGTCCATTGTTTTTCAGGTGTTGACGAGTTAATACAAGTTTGATAAAATCAGTAATGAATAAACATAGCAAAAATCATTGATGATGAAGAAATACCCAAACTACTCATTCGATTTGATTGTATTTTTTTTTTTGCAACTTTGATATGCTTGTATAAAATGAGTGTAATGAGCAAGAAAATAACACAAAATGTCAAATTTAAAATAGAGTTTTGTCACAGAATATTCGGTGAGTACAATTCATGAATCCGGCCCTATTTTTTACAATACATGCATGTATTACTTTTAAAGCGGAAAAAGGTACATTTCAAATCAACTGTATTTAACAAACTTTGGTATGGAATATAAATTTCTATAAGCATACATTTGAATATCAATCTGCTTTAAATCGTATATATTAAAGGAAAATAAAAATTTGTTTCTGAAATTTAAAATGGTTATATATTTCAAAACATCACACAATTAGCTTACATTTTTATGAAACATTAAACTAAAATCATAACATTTTGGTCATGTTATACATGCTGTAGGCCTATACATGCTAACGATACTTTAATTGATATAAATATAACCATAGACATCTCCATTGTTATTGTCTATCAGCTACATAAAACGGGGATATGTAGAACACTAATTAAATATATTGCATTAAATGATTACTATATGGATGCAGCACTTTGAAAGGATAAAACTCTCTAAGACACACTTAACGATAAAGCTATACTATAATGGCTGAAGCAGACAATCAATAATGAATAAAGAAATAGTTTGGAATAAAGAATATATTATATCTATACCGATACTAGTACATATATGATATATGTATATGTAAGAGTATTTAATAAGTTTACCTACTTAACTCAAAGACTTTAAATATACAGTCAAACTTGCATTAAAGACCACCTCTGTATAAAGGGCACCTGCCAATAAAGTCCAGTCAAACATGATCTATGTGAGCTTTTTTATAATGAATAAACCATTTTTTAAAGGCCACCTGTCTGTAACGGCTTCTTTTACCTGTTCCCTTGAGTGACCTTTATATAGACAAGTTTGACTGTATATGTATATATGTAATACATGTATATAAATTTGACTGTATATCATAAAAGACAATAAATAATTAATGTGTCTAAGTAGCACAGTGGTTAGCCTACTCGCTTCTCACCAATGCAACGCAGGTTCGATCCTTGGATTTGACAAGGGAGTATGTGAGATGGTGTGGTGGTCGCCAAGTCGGACATGTGGGTTCTCTCCGAGTACTCCGATTTCCTCCCATAGCAAGGACCCCCCAATGCCAACATTGGGGCCAACGAAAGACACTAATATCAGTTAACATAACTTGCTTGTCAATCATGGTAAAATAAATAAAGTTTAAACTTTAAATAAAGAAATAAGGTTGGAATAAAGAATATATTATAAGACAATACTGTCACAGTCTACAATACACAAAACACTGTCCACACACATACATGCATATAGGAACACTCTATTAAAGATATATCTGGAAATATTTAAAATTGTTGAAATACGCTACATCGTAAACATCAACAAGAATTTAAAAATAAAACATGAATACAGCTATTTAACTGGATTTCTGAGACGATCATTCATTCCGTTTTCTTTTATATCACAGATACATTGTAAATACAGTTTGTTTCAAACTGGAAAACGGTACAAGATTTTTTTAAGGTAAAACTGCAGTGTTGACAGTATATATAACCAGTATGAATTGATCTATAAATGTAAACCAAATAATGTTAAATTCATGATGAATTTGGGATAACAACAAATATGAAAGACTGAAAGTAACATAAAATTCAAAATATGTGCTAGATTTGCCTTATCTTGATCTATTTTGGAGGCTGAAATCTAATAAAGGATTTAATTTAGACCATGAAGAAATAATTGGAAAAAAAAATAAACAAAGGAGAATAACTCTTAGAACATGAGTGGTAGAAGTACAATGTTTGTATAAGTATGTGACACTCTATCTTCTTAAGATGTATACTTGCACCAGATGTGGGTAGCCTAGTTGAAATAATGAGGAAAATATGGCCTGCACAAAGTAAAAAGACCAAGAGACAGAAGGAAGGATGGAAAGACAGAAGAACACAGGGCAAAATTATAGACCTGCAGGAATTGATGGAGAAGTAACAAATCATAGGTACATGTACTTGTATTGGTGTAGCATCTTCAAACGTGTTTAGAGTAAATGAGTATAGGACTGATTACGTACTAGCTTACTTTGAATATGCAAGGTTTTTTTTTCAAGAAAAATAATAATCTCAAATAATTTCTTTTACTGTATAGGGTTTAATATAAAGCAAAAACTGTAATCTCAAACAAAGTAATGTCCTGGAGGACTTTTCATTTTGTGCCATACCTACTCCGATACAGGATCTATGGTGCCACACTTACTCCGACACAGGATCTACAGTGTCACGCGTAGGCTACTCTGACATGGGATCTATGGTGCCATGCCTACTCTGACACCGGATCTGTGGTGCCATGCCTACCCTGACACAGGATCTATGGTGCCATGCCTACTTTGACACAGGACCTATGGTGCCACACCTACTCTGACACAGGATCTATGGTGCCACGCCTACTCTGACACAGGATCTACGTTGTCACGCGTAGGCTACTCTGACATGGGATCTATGGTGCCATGCCTACTCTGACACAGGATCTACGGTGCCATGCATACTCTGACACAGGATCTATGGTGCCATGCCTACCCTGACACAGGACCTATGGTGCCACGCCTACTCTGACACAGGATCTATGGTCTCAATTGACTTGTGACTATCACTTCTAATGCCAAGCACTTAGCAATGAGACTATCCATTTTAAAGACATATCAGGTATGTTCCAGATAAGGAAATGAACCCTAGGCCTCTCAATTGCAGATATGTGATCTGCTCTGCTGAATGTAGTCACACAACACCTGGATTAATTATGAATAAATAGTAATCTAAGTCATACCAAATATGACGGTTATTAATTGATCATGGATATCGTCACTATAAAAATGTTCATGGATACTGAAAAATGCTTATGGATACTGCCATGTAACCATGACAATGATCATGTATATTAGCTTGTCACTATGACAATAAATATGGATATTAGCTTGTCACTAAGACAATGAACATGGATATTAGCTTGTCACTATGGCAATGATCATGGATATTGGCTTGTCACTATGACAATGATCATGGATATCAGCTTGTCACTATGACAATGATCATGGAAATAAGCTTGTCACTATGTCAATGATCATGGTTATTTGCTTGTCATTATGACAATGATCATGAATATATGCTTGTCAATATAACAATGATCATGGAAATTAGCTAGTAACTATGACAATGATCATGAAGATTAGCTTGTCACTATGACAATGATCATGGATATTAGCTAGTAACTGTGCCAATGATCATGGATATTTTTATTTATGGATATTCACTTGCCACTATGACAATGATCATGAATATAAAGTTGTCACTATGACAATGATCATGGACATGAGCTTGTCACTATGATAATGATCATGGATATTAGCTTGTCACTATGACAATGATCATGGATTTTGGCTTGTCACTTGTTGCACCAAATTTGTTAAGAATTAACCAAATTTCCTTTTAAAGAATGTTAAAAGTAATTTATGCAAGCACACACCTGATAGCAAAATATTTGTGAGCGACATAGGTGAAAAATAAATAGGTGTAAAATAATCATATAAACCAAGCAACATGATACATGTATGATATCCTATAAACCATTTCATCCCTAAGTATCTAAATGGTATGTTCCTATATCATTTAGGACCAGTCTATTACGCTGTTAAAATGGTTAATCCTGAAAAGGAGTAAATTAAATTCCCAAGAATGAATTTCTGTTATCATTAGGTATACGAGTTTATGTAAAGACATAAAAATATGATCACATAAAATTGGCACTAGAGAAAATATAAATACAGTTGTGAAATGAGACAATTAATATAAAATTAATAAAATAAACACAAACACTCAAATATTTGGGTTATCATAAATTGACAAAAAAGGATTTCAGGACATGTAAACATAAATTGGGACTAAAATATGAATACTTGTAATAAATAAAATCATTGTTTAGCAAGTGCAACTAAAACATTTGTTAATCTGACTAAAAATCAAAACATTATAAAATAATTCACATTTGGAATACAATGGACAGTAAATAATATTATTTAAGTAGTTGTAGTGGATCTCAAAGGAATTATCATGGTCACCATTGTGAAAAGTTATCATGCATACAGGCCTGTTATTATGACAAAATGATCATGAATATCAGTTTGAGATCATGACAATATGGTCATGAATATCAGTTTGTCACCATGACAGAATGGTCATGAATATCAGTTTGTCATCATGACAGAATGATTATGAATATCAGTATGTCGTCATGATAGAATGATCATGAATTTCATTTTGACATATTGACACAATGGTTATGAATATCACTGTGTCATCATGACAGAATGTTCATGAATATTAGTTTTTTCATGATGACAGAATGGTCATGAATATCAGTTTGTCATCACAACAGAATGGTCATGAATATTAGTTTGTCATCATGACAGAATGGTCATGAATATCAGTTTAACATCATGACAGATTAATTATGAATATCAGTATGTCATCATGATCATGAATTTCATTTTGTCATATTGACATGATGGTTATGAATATCACTTTGTCATCATGACAGAATGTTCAAGAATATCAGTTTTTCATGATGACAAAATGATCATGAATATTTTTGTCATTATGACAGAATGGTCATGAATATCAGTTTGTCATCATGACAATGATTATGAATATTGGTTTGTCATCATGAAAGAATGATCATGGGTACTGGTTTGACATAATGGCAGAATATTCACTAATATTGGTTTGTCATCAGGACAGAATAATGATTGATACTAGTTTGTCATTATGACGAAATGATCATGAATACTGGTTTGCCACCATGACAGAATTATCATGGATACTGGTCCTTCACCATGACAAAATAATCACTAGTTTTTATCATGACAGATACTTGTTTGTCGTCATGGTAAAATGATTATGAATATTTGATTATCATGGTGACAGAATGATCATGGATGTTAGTTTCATGTCAGAATGACAATGGATATTGGCCTGTCACTTAAAAGATGTTTATGATTGTCTGCCTGTAAATGCAGTGATATGATGATAGATACTAGCCTGTAATTCAACTGATAATCAATACTTCAACATATATTAAAATGATCTCAAAATAATTGACCAAATGGTTTACAATTATCAGTGATCTCAAAATAACTGAACAAAATGGTTTATAACCATCTGTAATTTCAAAACAAGAGGCCCAAGGGGCCTTCAGTTGCTCACCTGGCAAAATTGGTTAACATTGCAGAGAACATAAAAATGTGTAAAAGATAAAATTGCTAATAAACATGAAAAACAGTAGGCTCACTGGACCTTAAAAATCACCAAAGTGAAATGTATTTTACTTACAATATACTGAAAAGCAACCAAAAGCATGATGGTGATCACTGAACAATAGGGAAAAACAGTGCAAAATATGAAAATATCCACTTAAAAGGGGAAATAACTCCCATAAGGATCAACCTGACAATTAAATTCCTGTTGACTTTTTCGTAGATCTTTGCATACTGAACATTTTTGCTTCTTTCTCTTTCTATTCTTCTTTTCAAGATAAAAGGACAAAACTGTCAAAAACATGAGAAATCCACTAAAAGGGGAAATAACTCCCAAAAGGGGCAACCTGACAATTTTGGTCCTCTTGACTTTTTTGTAGATCTTTGCATGCTGAGCATTTTTGCTTATTTCACTTTCTTTCTATCTGTTATACTTTTCAAGATAATGTCAAAAAACATTCAAAAACATGAAAAATCCACTTAAAAGGGAAATAACTTCCATAAGGGGCAACCTGACAATTTCGGCCCAATTTACTTTTGTAGATCTTTGCATGCCGAACATGCTTGCTTTTTCACTTTTACTCTACCTATCATACTTTTCAAGATAAGTCAAAAAACATCCAAAAACATAAAAAATCCACTTAAAAGGGAAATAACTCCCATAAGGGGCAACCTGACAATTTTGGCCCTCTTGACTTTTCTGTAGATCTTTGTGTGGTGAACATTTTTGCTTTGTTCACTCTTACTCTAGCTATTATACTTTTCAAGATAATAGGAAAAAGTTTGGTTCAAATTGAAACAGTGGTTCTGGAGACGTAGTCAAAAATATTGAAAATTTTACAAAAAAAGAATATATTTTTCATTTTCTTTGGTGTCTATGACCTTGACCTTTGACCCCATGACATTGAAATTTTGTCAAAATAATCCTTAGATAATTCCTAACAACTTTCTCGTATATCTTTGTATACAAAAAGTTGATCAGTTTTGAGTTATTAAACAATTTGTTATACAACTGTACCCTGCATTACTGAAGCGCCCCCTAGTGGCTCATTTATAAACAGATTTCATTTTCATTTGCAAACTTTGTAGATATTGACTTAACAATCATGCATACAAAATTTGAAAGTCATCTGATCATTGGATCATTAGAAGAAGAATTTTAAAGATGCACCAAGTTTTGGTCCATTTTGGCCCTTTTTCAATTGCAAACTTTTTGCGGCTTCACATGGGGACGATACATGCCAAACTTGGTGAAAATTGATCACTGGTTCTTCAGAAGAAGTCGAAAATGTGTAAATGTTGACAACGGACGACGACAGACTAAAGACGATCGCAATAGGTCAACCTGAGCCTCTGGCTCAGATGACCTAAAAGAAACCTTCAACCCCACTGACTATAATTGACTGATCAATCACAAAGAAAAGAGCATTACATAAAGATACTTGGGGGAAGGGGGGCAGGTGTGATAGGATAAAATGAGGTTGAAGAGGTATATAGAAAAAACAACAGTTCATGATTTTCTATTTTAAATATATGATAAAAAAAAAGTTTTTAAAAAACATATCTTTGATACAGAAATGTCACTAATGCCATGCATCTATAAATGATATATTTCATAAGCAAATATATTTCGACTACACTAAGAAAAACAAACAAACAAAACAAACTTGTGCACTGATATATCTGTAATTAAAGTTAAAACTTGGCATTTGATTATAAGATAAACGTTGTAAAGTCAACAATATCCATTTAAAGGTTCACATTTTATTTGACTTCTTGGAGCAAAAATTAAGAAATTTTATAGATACATGCAACACTTTAAAAAGAAATATATGTCAGGTTAATATGTGGTGAACCTGGGTTGTGTAAAATTCAATTAAAATCATGTACAAGACTAAACAG
This sequence comes from Atrina japonica, assembly GCA_030159075.1. NCBI lineage: Eukaryota > Metazoa > Mollusca > Bivalvia > Pterioida > Pinnidae > Atrina > Atrina japonica. Next base: position 2,084,022 of record BROG01000007.1, read on the forward strand.
GTACATGATAAAAAATAAGAGAATTTAAATTACACTTCATTAAATGATAAAATACTCAAATTAATATTTATGCAAATGAAATGATTTAGGTAGAATTATTAAAATCAAAAAGGGTAACTATGGAAAATCAATATGATTATCATTTTTGGTGAACATTTAGTAAATTGAAATCAATGTGTTTAGGTAAATCAATTTTATTTTGCGTAATAAAGTAATATATCAAATTCATTTATGTTTTACACATAACAGATGATGTTTAGTCAGTGACTGACCATCACAATCTCTATATTCTATTTTTTTAGGCTAACTTATATCAGTAGTAGAGCAATTGAATTCTATTTTTCCTTAAGTCCATTTGATATACTTAAGGTGTATTTTCTTAGCGGCAATGGTATTTGCCCAGCCATTAATTCATGGACAATGCCAACATATATTTATTGCCAAAGTGCATGAAGTTTAAACATTTCCTCATTTATGACTGCACCAAGAAGTCCTTAATCAAGAAAGTTTTTAATATGCTACAATTAATTCACAAAAGGTATTTTAACTCTCTACATGGGTATATCGTGTAAAAATGTCTTTCACAGAATTAATTTTAGTGTAAAATCACAAGGATCTATATTAATTACTTAGGATCTACTAAAGCGTCATATGCTCAATTCTCCCTAAATACACAAGAGGATTGGTCTACAATGAAATTTAGAATAGTCCATTGTACATAATGGGTAGATAAGTTAACTTAGTTAAGTGATGATTTATATTGTGTTGTCATTCTATGATTTTTCAACTTCAAATTGAGTTTTGTGTAATCAAGATTTTTATGTAACATCATACATACAATTTTTTTTAGAAAAAGATGTGTAGGTTTTACAGAGATAACTTGTATTTAACAGATTTTTCTGGATGGAAAAAAAATTATTGCACTTTTTTTGCTACATGACAAGTATGTATAAGGTTCTAAACCAAAAAAGTGTGACAAACACACAGCGCCTTAAATAAGGCCAAGTAAAAAAATACTTCTGGTTCTCAGATACCATTGCACGCAAAAAGAAAATGCCGATGAAATCATTTTATTCACATTTCATTAAAAAAATGTAAAAAAATGTGTAAAAATGTCAGTCATTTCAAAAGGCTTAAGTTTCAAAAATGATCCATTCACTTCTATTTGTAGTTCAAAATGCATTTCTTAAACCCACTTAGAAAACTAAAATAATTATTTCATTGACAATTCAACATGTAAAATCTTTACCTCATGCCCAAAAATGTCATAGAACACATCATATGTTTTCTGCTGTTGCTTGCAGTTTATGGAGGAAGTGGAAGTTGAGTTCTGAATGAAAGAACCGATACCAAACTGAACTGAATTTCAGGATGTGTTAAAATGATGATACATGTAACACTATATAGTGTATAAAAGTTTTGAAATCTGAATTAAATGAAGGTGAATGATAAAAGCAAAATTAGTTACTGTAGATAAAAGTTTTAATAAAATACATAAAAATGGATAGCTATTGTTTTCAAAAATGAAACTTGGATTTGCATTGATTTTTAGACACATATTACATGTAATTATATTTTGTACAGCTTTGTAAAATAATAATGATAATGATTGATGATAATTGTAATAATGCATTTACAATAAATTTTCTTATAGTTTCAAAACATTTTTACGTTTTGATAAATATATAATCTTTTAGCTATTTTATATTTTTGATGATATTTCAGTTTTAAACCAAGTGAAAAAGACAATCACACAACTTTTTGTTACAATTTATTGAAGGTCTCAATAAAAGACATTTTTTTTTGTTACATAAAGTCTTCTTATTTTCTTGCCTTCAGTGTATATAAACAATAAATTGGGAAATAAAAAATAAAAATAAAATACCTGCCTACCTTGCCCATTTTGGAAGGCTAATTGCCTGAGAACCAGAATATTTTTTTTACATGGCCTAAGTCATTCTAACAACTTATATACACTAATAAATCCATGAACAATGGAAAACAAAATTATCCTCAGTTGGAAAATGGACGGTTCTGACAGATACAGACTAGTAAGTGTTTTGGGTGAGTGAGTACAGATTAATGACAAATTAGCCAGTTTAGAGCCAAAAATACTTGTTCTTGTTCAACTCCAGAATTAACACAGTTTACTACAATCACTAATGATTTATATGCATTTCTGATGTTCCTATGTGTTGATCATGAAGAAATCTCAAAAATGAAGATGAGACTTAAACTTGCCAGCAGAAATATCGTTTGGTAACCTTATGGGTCGATCTGGTGTGACAAGATCTTCTCTTTGAACCTTTATGGTTGATTTAGCTGGCGTCATATCTGGCGTCATATTGGCTCCCATCTGTTGAAATAAAATGGTATCATTATGTACATAATAAACATATGTAATTACTTCTCAGTAACAAGAGATTTTAAAAGCATTAACAAAAATTTAACATCCTGGGGCCTGTCTTATCAAAAATCTTAACTCTACAAATCTTACAGGAATTTTCAACACTCTTCTGGGAATGGGACCAATAGAAATTACAAGAGCAATTTTTCTGTAATTTGAGATCATTTTCAGGAATCCAAAATCACTTTAAAAAACTTTTCCTACACATACAATCCCATAAGCAATGACCCGACACTGACTGCCCGAATGATTTTTTAAGTAGATTTTTGCATGATGAAAATTTTTGCTTATTTCACTTTCTCTCTATCAATTATACTTTTCAAGAGAATGAGTAACAAGAGGTGTCCGAAACAGGACAAAGTCGAAATGAGACAAAATACAAATGAGGGATAATTTTAAAAAAGAGGCAGAATATAAACACATTATTTTTCATTATGAAACCACCATAGGTGAAAAAATCCTATTGTTATTGTCATATTTCTTTTTTTCGTTCTGTGAATAAATTACAGAAAATTTGGTACATCACATTAGATATATATTTACACTTTCAAGTTCGTCACAACTCTGACTCCAGATGGGTACTTGGTGGTACGTAACTATTGGGTCTAGGTCCATTTTTTTTATTACTAGTATGACAAAGACAAAATTTTGGTCATGTCTGTATTGTGACCTTGCCCAACTATGTATGACTTATGTTCAAAGTCATGACACACCCTTGGGTCAAAGATGAGAATTCTGTGAAATATTATCTTCCTCCAAGAAAACATGAAGAGATTATTTACCCAGACAAGAATTTGTGCTATGGTGAGAACTATGACCTTGAAACTGAAAGTATGGTCCTGGCTCAATGTCTTGACACATCCTTTAGCAATAGGCAACATTGCATGATATACATTCCCCGTAAAAAATATCATAAAGAAGTTATGTCCCTGACAAGATTGATGAACAGACAAAGAAATTTATTTGTACTATGCAGTTTGACCTTGACGTCAGTTTAAGATAATTTCACTCTCTAGGTTCATCGAGAACAACAATGCATAATATATCTTCCTCTTGTGCATAAAAAAAGATGTTGCTCTCGGCACAGCTCACTTCAGAAATTGGAAAATATTTGAGATATTTCAAATGCAACAAAATAATAGTGTATAATACGTACAGACAGACAGGGTAAAACCTATATCCCCCCATATAGTTTGGGTGGGGGGGGGGGGGCATAAAAATATGAAAATCCAGTTGAAAAAAGGAAAAACTCCCATCAGAGTAAAACGCATTTTCATGCATACAGTATCCTGGATCTGCACTTGGTGATACAAACCCAATTGTATTAACCAAAAAAACTATATGAATAAGTTTTTGTACAAAAAAAAAAGAAGTTAAATATTTGTGTTGTGTGTAAATATAAATTTGTTTTCAGGAGATATTTCGAATCATATATCAGCACCAAGGCAACAACATGGTCAGCAGAAATACCTTCTCTGTTTAGTTTTAATGCTAAAATTTAAATCCTATGAACATCCATATCTCAATCATGTGTATAAACATCCTGCAAAGTATCAAAGCTGTAGCAGGAGTTAGCTGGAAAAACCATGTTCCTACATGCCGAAAATAATAATACGGAAAAATACACAAAAAACGGGAAATAACTCCAGCAGGGTCGATTTGACAATTTCGGCTCTGTAGACTTTTTTGTAGATCTATGCATGCTGAACATTTTTGCTTCTTTCCCTTTCTCTCTATCTATTATACTTATTGAGATAATGGCAAAAAAAGTCAAAATAAGCAAAAATACATTAAAAGGGGAAATAACTCCTATAAAGGTCAATCTGACAACTTCGCTTCTCTAGACTTTTTTGTAGATCGTTGCGCGCTGATCATATTTCCTTCTTTCACTTTCTCTCTATCTATTATACTTATTGAGATAATGGCAAAAAATGGACAAAATAAGGAAAAATACATTAAGGGGAAATAACTCCAACAAGGGTCGATCTTACAATTTCAGCTCTGTAGACTTTTTTGTAGATCTTTGCGTGCTGAACATTTTTGCTTATTTCACTTTCTCGCTATTAAACTTATTGAGATAATGGCAAAAAACTGTCAAATGAAGGAAAAATAAACTAAAAAGGGGAAATAACTCCAATAAGAGTTGACCTGACATCTTCGCCTCTGTAGACTTTTTTGTAGATCTTTGTGTGCTGAACATTTTTGTTTCTTTCTCTTTCTCTCTATCTATTATACTTATTGAGATAATGGCCAAAAACAGCGAAAATTAGGAAAAATACATTAAAAACGGGAAATAACTCCAATAAGGGTCGACCCGACAATTTCGGCTCTGTGGACTTTTTTGTAGATCTTTGCGTGCTGAACATTTTTGCTTCACTAAAATGGGAAATTACTCCAATAAGGGTTGACCTGACAATTTCGCCTCTGTAGACTTTTTTTGTAGATCTTTGTGTGCTGAACATTTTTGCTTTTTTCACTTTCTCTCTATCTATTATACTTATTGAGATAAAGGCAAAACACAGCTTAAATAATGAAAAATACACTAAAAAGGGAAATAACTCCAATAAGAGTCGACCTGACAATTTCGCCTCTGTGGACTTTTTTCAGGATCTTTGTGTGCTGAACATTTTTGCTTATTTCACTTTATCTCTATCTATTATACTCATTGAGATAATGCCAAAAAAAACCAAAAAAAAAAAAAAAAACAGCCAAGATAAGGAAAAATACACTAAAAAGGGGAAATAACTCCAATAAGGGTCAACCTGACAATTTCAGCTCTGTAGACTTTTTTGTAGATCTTTGCATGCTGAACATTTTTGCTTCTTTTACTTACTATCTATTAATTATACTTATTGAGATAATGGCCAAAAAAAAGCCAAAATTAGGCAAAATAGACTAAAAAGGGGAAATTACTCAAATAAGGGTCGACCAGACAATTTCGCCTCTGTAGACTTTTTTTTGTAGATCTTTGTGTGCTGAACATTTTTGCTTCTTTCACTTCCTCTCTATCTATTATACTTATTGAGATAATGGCAAAAAACAGCCAAAATTAGGAAAAATAGACTAAAAAGGGGAAATTACTCCAATAAGGGTCAATCCGACAATTTTGCCTCTGTAGACTTTTTTGTAGATCCTTGTGTGCTGAACATTTTTGCTTCTTTCACTTCTCTCTATCTATCATACTATTTGGCAAAAAACAGCCAAAATAAGGAAAAATACACTAAAAAGGGGAAATTACTCCAACAAGGGTCGATCTGACAATTTCGGCTCTGTAGACTTTTTTGTAGATCTTTGCTTGCTGAACATTTTTTCTTCTTTCACTTTCTCTATATCTATTATACTTATTGAGATAATGGCAAAAGACAGCCAAAATGCCCCCCATTTACAAAAGTGCCCCCTAGTGGCATGTTTATTGACGGATTTCATTTTAGTTCGCAAACTTTGTAGACAATGACTTAACAATCAAGCACACAAAGTCATCTGATCATTGGTTCATAAGAAGAAGATTTTTAAAGATGTACCAAGTATGGGTACTTTTTGTCCCCTTTTGAGGCTCCTATGGACCCTAGCCCCTTTTCCTTCACAAACTTGATGCAGTTTCACATGGGAATGCTTCCTGCCAAGTTTGGTTGAAAATGGCCCATTGGTTCTTGAGAAGAAGTCGAAAATGTTTAAAAGTTAACAACACACAACGGACGACGACATATAAAAGATGATCGCTATAGGTCACCTTGAGCATTTGGCATCCACAATGCTCACAATATGATACAATACACATGATATTCTTCGAGTTTTGATGCTTTATGTAAAGGCCATATCTATGGAAATTCCTTGTGAAATTTTAGCCCAATTTTCAATTTTTTTTACAATGATGTCATTTTGAGTTTCAGATATGTTACTTTTACATGTCATCTGCCAAAACTCTCAGTACGTTCAAGAAAATGCTTGCCAAATAACCTTACAACGTATCGGTATTGATAAGACTTTTTCTTGACTGAAAATAGTATCACAAGATAAAAATACTTGTCCAAAATTGTAGCAAATAGAAATTACAACACAGAAATGGAATTTCTCTGAATTTAAAATGGGACTAAAACTCGTATTAATTCCGCTAAATCTGTAATGGCTGCCATCTATATGCATGTGAGGTGTACATGCATGCATAGGTGTGTTTTTGTTATTTGTAGGGAGATAATTCGTACTAATTTATAAAAATACTGATTATAATACATGCAGGTTTATGAGAAGAAGATTTTTAAAGATGTACCAAATTTTGGTCCTTTTTGGCCACCTGATCATTGGTTCATGAGAAGATTTTTAAAGATGTACCAAATTTTGGTCCTTTTTGGGGCCACTATGGTACCTAATCCCTTTTCAAACTATATGAAGCTTCTATTATTCTTTTCAGGACAAAACTGCCAAAAAGATGAGAAATGCACTAAAAAGGGGAAATAACTCCCATAAGGGTCGTCCTGACAATTTTGGCCCTGTTGACTTCTTTGAAGAACATTTTTGCTTCTTTCACATTCTCTGTCTAACATACATTTCAAGATAATGCCAAAAAACAGCCCAAAACATGAAAAATAGATTTCAAACTGGAAATAACTCCCATAAGGGGTTACCAGACAATTTCAGCCCTATTGACTTTTCTGTGGATCTTTTTGTGCTGTACAGGTTTGCTTCTTTCACTTTGACTCTATTATACTTTTCAAGATGGCAAAAATACATCCAAAAACATGAAAAACCCACTAACAAGAGTTGTCAGAAGACAACAAAGCTTGCCATAATGGGTGTAAATTTTCAAAATAGATATTTGACCCCAAACTGTCAGGTTTTAAGGTCAATGGACTGGTAAAATGGTTTTAAGGTCAAAGGACTGGTAAAATTTTGATTCCTTCAGCTTAGGTTAAAAATTTGAAAAGTAGGTCAAAATCCAGGATTAAGTTTACTAGGTCAAAAGTCAAATTTAGGCTCTGGTCATAAGAAATATATATGGAGCCGGCTTGGCTCAGTCGGTAGCGCACTCGACTCTTGTATACAAAATATAAAAGTCATCTGATTATGGATTCATGAGAAGAAGATTTTTAAAGATGTATCAAATTTTTGTCCTTTTTGGGACCCCTATTGGTCCTATCCCCTTTTCATTCGGTAAACTTTATGTGGCTTCACATTGGGATGCTATTTGCCATGTTTGATGAAAATTGGCCCACTGGTTCTTAAGAAGAAGTGAAAATGTGTAAATTTTAACAACCTGAACCTAAGTGACCTAAAAAGAAAAACTGATCGCGAAGTTCTTGCACATTTCAATGGTGGTCCTCAAATTACTGCTTAGAGTTCCACTACATTCTATAGAGATCCAGCAGTACAGCATAAAAAATGCTTTACTCAAATTGCATCACACTAGGTGAAGTATCTGTATGATTGAGCTAGTTTTCTTTATCTATACGTTTTTTTTTATTGATGAATAAACATGCAAAAAGTAGAATTCAAATTATCTGGTTAAATAAATTAAACATTTTGTTTTAAATTCAAGCATTTTCAAGAGTATTTTTGTTTTGAAGCATTTTTCAAGGACTAACAGAGATGTTTACTTTGAATAATTGATAAAACAGAGTCATAATGCGTGTGCGAAAGGCGAGAGCCTGCTAGGGGGTCTAGGGGCATGTTCCCCTGGAAAGTTTTGAAAATGAGGTGCTCACAAACACATTCCCCTGGCTTAAATGAGTGTATATACAATTTCTAACCCAATTAAAAAATGACTCACATTACTTTTTTGAAAAATCAGAGAACTGAATAGGAAATCAGAGGTGCAGATTTTAACACAAAATAAATGGAGAAACTTCGCCCAAAATGGAGAGGTTGGCATCTTTGGACTAACTCTATATTCAAGTACATTTCAAGGGATATGCAAACCATGTGTTTATTTGCTTGTCAAAATGACAAAAACTAATTCGTGGAAATGTAATTTTTAAAAATCCAGTTCATTTTCATTGGGTTCTAACTTAGATGTTGGGCCCACAGGAACAGTTAAATTCATGACTGTAATTTTTTTTCAAGTGACTTGTCTCGGAAAAATCATTGTCATAATGTGAACATTCAATATCACTTTTAAAACTTTCACTCATCATAAAACATCAGCTGTTTTAACCCTTTCAACCCTACAGACCATAATAGACTAATCTTTAACAATAAAAAGAGCATACCACTCAGATTTTCAGGGGTGAAAGTGTTATAATCCAACAAGATATGGTGAAAATAAAACCAAAATTGAAGAGTATGCAATTGAATAAATACAAAAAGTACTTGTTTGTATATATGTGTGTATTCATGTCATTGTTCTGTGTGTAAGAGCAACATGCAATCTGGTCGGTGTGGGAGAGGGAGAGCTAAATTACAAAAATGCAATGCAGTTGTAGACTATGTACTCTTTCCAGCCTGCACCTGTATTGAAGACCAAGAAGGCAATAAAATTAGCATTTGCATGTAACCACTTACATTTGCAGATAAAATGACCATTTTTTACAGTCACTTATGTGCTTAACCCAACCCCCCCCCCCCCCCCCCCCCCCCAAAAAAAATTGGGTTGACAGGAATGATCATGATAATGATAAGAACACACAACAACAATAATAGGGTTGGTCACTTTGAATGATAAGCCCTAATTAAAACTTTTACAAAAATAATTTAGGTGTATGCACGGTCTCTTGGTAGTCATTAAGACATGATCAGAATGATATGATTTGAACATGAGTAATCCAAATAATTCAGTTGCATTAATGCCTGAATGCATTTAATACAACATTTTATTGAAAGAAAGAGAAATTTAAAGATACACAAAACTTTTTGAAAATACAAAATGTACAAGAATCTCTTCAAATCCATTGTCATTTTACTTCAGCAAGGAAATTTCTATGGTAAATTGGAAAAAATATATATATATTTTGCATTGGTTGTCAGCCCCTATGATATAATGTAGTAAAATCCCTTAAGTACCAAATTTTTATCATTTAAAGTGTCTGTAATTATAATCATCTACTCAAGTAATTACAAATAATATAATAATTACCACAGTATAGCCTTTTTCCCGACTCCAGGTTTTGAAGCATTCTTTAGCAGCTGTTACGATATCCTTGTCCCTCTTTTTACAATACAAACGGATTACCTGTTCAGAAAACTTTTCTGGTAAAATCCCAAACACCTGTATGTTATAGAAATTAAAGTTAGTATATCAAGCTTTATATCATGAACAGCATAGCTTTGACAATTCAATTTTATCCAAAGAAACAGAGGAGGAGAGAGGGAGGGAGTGAGGGAGGGATGGAGGGAGGGAGGGGTGAGAGAGAGAGAGAGAGAGAGAGAGAGAGAGAGAGAGAGAGAGAGAGAGAGAGAGAGAGAGAGAGAGAGAGAGAGAGAGAGAGAGAGAGAGAGAGAGAGAGAGAGAGAGAGAGAGAGAGAGAGAGAGAGAAGAATTCCAACAAAAACCAAATTTTGATCTTTCAGTTGTTGAGTAAGTACTATCTTTATGTTTTAAAAGATACAAACCTCATTTCTCCTCACTTCCATTGCCAAATCAGGGGTTTCTTTGTTGTAAAATCGGATATTGCCCACTGGATCCTGTGCTTTCATACCGTAGTCCAGAAAAACTAGCTGCAAAAAAAGAAAAAAAAAAAAAAGAAAAAATTAAAATATCACTGAATGTCTACACAACACATTTCATTAAAACAGTGAAAAATGATAAAACTAATTAGAGGATTAATCTGCCTCAGAAATTGCCAAATATGCTATAAAAAATTCTCATAAAACAAGAAAAAGTAGTACCAAAATTTGAAGTGTTTTGATTGGTCAAGTGAAAATATGACAGTTTACATTGATTTTGCATGAAATGTTATTTTTCACACAGAAAAGTAGCTATTAAAATTAAGTTATTTAACTGACATATCCCTATTAGTCTTTGAGCTACTAATAACCCCTGTTCCCCCCTCTCTCTCCCCCAGGGGAATTTTGAAGATCATCATTTTCTGAAAGCTTATCAAAAATGCTACAAAATGAGCCATGTTAGCACTCTGGCTGTTGGTGTGTTCAGGAGTTTTGGGGTAAAAACCACAGAAAATTAACAAAAATCACTTAAAATTAGAAAACCTCAATTAATTCCTAATTTATGGTCTATGTTTGCAATGAAAGTACTGGTTGTATGGTAGATATCTCAAATGACAAGTATTGACCCATTTAATAACCATTATTTATCAAATTTGGTGTTTTGGGATAAAACAATTTTTAAACAGAAATCTATGAAAAAAGTAATATACATGTACTTGAAACCACTTATAACTTATAACCCATATTTTTACCAAGGTGTTTTTTTGGAGGGTATATTTTTCAGAAAGCCCATCAAAAAAGCTATAAATTGAGCTTTGTTACCACTCTGGCCACTTAGGGGTTTTGGGTAAAAACCACAGAAAATTAACAGAAATTGCTAAAAATTGGAAATTACCAATTAATCTTTCATTTAAGGATTTTTTTTCAATTAGAGTAATAATTTTATGACAGATAGCTTAAATGATAGGTATGGACACAATAAACAATTATTAGTTTTATTAAAGTTGGTGTTTTGAGGTAAAAACCATGAAAGGTAACAAAAAATCGCTGAAAACTGGAAAACCTCAATTAATCCTTCAGTTTAGGATTTTGTTTGCAATGAAAGTACTAGTTGTATGGTAGATATCTTAAATGACAAGCATTTACCCATTTAACAACCATTATTTATCAAATTTGGTGATTTGGGGTAAAACATAAAATTCTTAAATAGAAATTTATGTAAAAATGACTAGACTTTACCCATTTATCAACCATTATTTGTCAAATTTGGTGATTTGGGGTAAAACATAAAATTCTTAAATAGAAATTTATGTAAAAATGACTAGACTTTAGGCAACGAAAACCCTAAGTTTTTATCAAATGGGATTTTAGAGGGTATGCTTATCTGAAAGCTTACCAAAAAGACTACAAAATGAGCCATGTTAGCACGCTAGCCTTTAGAGGCATTTAAGAGTTTTGAGACAAAGCAATAAAAAGAATAACAAAAATCACTGAAAACGAAAATCTCAATTAGTCATTTATTAATTGACACTTTTTGCAATGAGTTTGATGATTATATGACAGATATCTAAAATGAGAAGTCTTGGCACATTATACAATCATTATCTTACAAATTGGATGTTTTAAGGACTAAATACTAATTTTTAAACTGAAATCTGTGAAAAAATAACAGACTGGTGGCTTCTAAAGACCCTATTCTTTATCAAAGGGTATTTTGGAGGGTATATTTGTCAGAAAGCTTAATGAAAATGCTACAAAATAAGCTATATTAGCACTTTAGCCTTTAAGATGTTCAAGAATTTTGGGATAAACCCATAAAATAGTAACAAAATCGATGAAAATTGGAAAATCTCAAATAATCCTTCATTTATTATGGCTTTTTGCAATGAGTTTAATTTTTGTAATACATATATCTGAAATAATATGTATTGGTCTATTACATAGTCATTGTATATCAAATGTGGTATTTTAAGGTAAAAACCCATTTTTAAACAGAAATCTGTAAAAAAGTTTATTTCACTTTAGGCCATTAAATACATGTACCACAATTTTTATCAAGGGAAAGTTTCGATGATGTTTCTCTGAAAGCGTATCAAAATTTCAACAAAATGAGACATGTTATCACTCTAGCCATAGGGGTTATGGAGGTTTGGGGGAGGGGAGGGGAAAGAAACAAACAAATTATTAGCCAAGGGAGTATATGTTTAACTACCAAAAATTATGTTGAGGAACATTTTCCAAGAATCACTTAAATGATGATAATAAAAGCAGGATTACAACAGTAATCCGGGCTAATTGGAAAGTTCCCCATTCAGTTAAAAATAACACTGTATTTCCATTCCTAGTCTTCAGATAACATATCTTCTATATTGTTTTTAAACACAGCTTTATTTCAAAATAAAATGTGGTCATTAAAAGCAATTTTAACAGTGAGGAGTATATAATGTACTGATATAATTTGATGTTATTTGCTATTAATTCGATTTTGATGGTGTAAGATTTCAGCGGCTTGAAAACAGAAAGGTGATCTTTTATTAGGTCTTGGTCAATTATCAGCCATAAATTTAACTAAAATGTATAACTTAAACATGTATAAAATCATAACATTTTTTTGTGGGGTTAAGATTTTGTTTTTTTTAAAAAATAAATCTAATTTGTTGACATCAAATTTTGTTGAAAATTTTTTTTTTTTGTATATGAACCTATTACTAGCAATAATTTATGTAAAATTTCTTCATGGTTTAAATTTCATTGTTAAATAAATACAATGAAATAAACAAAATTAAAATCACTGCAAAAATTTCTGATTCTATAATACATACACTTTCTTGATTTTTTTTCACTTGTCTCACATCTGCATTAATACTCATTTGTAGGATTTTGATATAAAAAGCCAAATTTTCAACATTTCTGTATTTTCTACATGTTGAATTCAGATTATAGCATAGGCCAAGCATGGTCTACTTAATGCCCTAAAATTATGTCCACTTTAGCCTGTTCCATCTACAGTTTGAATTTTCAAGGATTCTCAAGGATTGGAAAGCTAACATATTCAGTTTATTTTTTAGAGTTTAATATAAATATGATATTAAATGGCTGAAGGATACAAACTGTTCAATTTCTGTGTAATATTTTGTAATTTTCCTATATTCAGAGGAAATTCTATTTTGTTGTAATAATAGATTATAAAATGTTGGAACGAGTAAAAAACATAAATGCTGCATTTAAAAATGCAGGAATAACTAGAAATATTTTTTTTTATTCATAAATTATTCAAACTGCAGTCAAACTTCCATTAAAGGCAATCTCTGTATAAAGAGCACCTGCCTATAAAGGTCATTCAAACATAACTTTGGTTAACTTTTTAAAATGAATAAACCTTTTTATAAAGACCACCTCTCTATAATGGCTACTTTTCCTGTTCCCATGAGTGGCATTTATAGACAAGTTTGATTGTAAACTCCAAAATATTTTATTCTTCAGTAAAAGTTTAATTCTTACATCACTATATTTCCTAGGGCAAATGTATCAAACACAATACAGGCACATAACTACAAACAAGATAGGCATGGCTTGAACCTGCACTGACCAGAAGTGGCTTGTCATTGCATAATAAACTAGAACAATCACTCATGGTTCATACAGCCAATGAAAAAAAATTTCCAAGCACTTTTCCAGGACTTTTCATAATATTTTTCAAGCACTTTCAATAGGTATGTTTAAGCTATCAAGCCCTTGCAAGCCAAACCAAAGTAAAAAAGAGGGCCTCAATCGCTCACCTAAGGTCAAATGTGGAAAGAAGACCAAGAAGAATATGTAAATGTAGGCTGATCTGACCAAGAAACATAAATATTGCTATTTTAAGAAATTCATGAAGAATTCTAGAAATTAAATTTAGGCAAAGTTCTTGAACAAAAACATTTATTCACCTATATACATGTAAAAAACTTAAATGCATCATTGTGAATGCAAGGGGAGATAACTGAGGAAATCATGCAAAAATGAATGAAAATGACAAAGTCTGAAAAAACCCCAAAAACCTGTCAAAAATTAATATTCCGATTTGTATGAAAAATACAAACTTGAATAATACATTCATGTAGATAACTCAGAAACAATCCAATTTTCAATTCATGAAGTGGTTCTGGAGAAGAAGATTTTAAAGAGGGGTACCTTTTGGGACCTTTTTTCTGCCCAACCCTGGATCCACCCCTGCACCAATCTGACTGAAATCTACAAACTTTGTAAAAGACCTTGAGAACTTGCTTCGTGTAAAGTTTCATCAAAATTTCTTTAGCAGTTTTGAAACAAAAGCTGATAGAGTGAAACATGCACTCCCCCTCTTTTTTTTTGCAGTCTTAAACAATTCATAAAAATTCTAGAAATTAAATTTTGGCAAAATTCTTGCACAAAAACATTTCTTCACTTAATTACAAGTAAAACAAATTAAATGAATGCACTATTGTGAATGCAAGGGGAGATAATTGAGGAAATTATGCAAAATTGAATGAAAATGTCAGTCTGAAATGACTTCAAAAATGTGTCAAAAATTAATATTCCAATTTTTATGAAAAATAGAAACATTAATTATACATCCATGTAGATCATTTAGAAACAATCTGTTTTTCAATTCATGCAGCGGTTCATCAAAATCATTTTGGTGGTTTCAGAGAAGAAGTCTAAAATTTAAAAAGTTTAGGAACGGATGACGGACAAGGATTGATCACAAAAGCTCACTCGAGCCTTCTACACAGTGAGCTAAGAACAAACACTGACAGCAATGTTCTTTCATATTTCATTGGTGGTCCTGAAAATACTGCTTAGAGTTTCACTACACATTAAGAGATCCAGGCAGTGTTCGAAAAATCCACTCGCCCGCTCGCATTGGTGAGTAAGAAATCGTTTCAGGCAAGTAAATTTTGACAGCGAACTCGCCTGTTTGGCAAGTAGGCCCACTGACGCCGTACTGAAAATCCCGATTCCCTTTTAAGTTTCGAAAGTGATCATTTTCTTCAATTTTTAGTCCAAAATACATTACAAAAAACAACTAGAAACTTAAATAATTATTTAATTGACAATTAAACACGTTAGTCTTTACCTTATGGCAAAAAATGTCACAGAACACATCGTGTATTGACTGCTAATAATTGCAGTTTGCGGATGAAGTGGAAGTTGGATGGGTGTAAATAAAAGAACCAATACTGAACAGACCTGAATTTCAGGATTTGGTAAAATAATCATAACACTATACAATGTTTCAAAAAAGTTTTAAAATCTGAATTAAATGCAAGTGAATGATAAAAGTAAAAATAGTTACTGTAAATAAAAGTTTTAATGAAATACATAGAAATGGATGGCTATTGTTTTCATCTAACAAGAGTACTTACTTCTGTAATTTACATTGATTTAAAAACATGTCTGGTAATAGCAACATCATAAAAATAGTAATAATAGTAATTGATAATAGTAATGATAATGATGCATTTACAGTTAATATACATGTAAATGCATCATTCAGAGACAATACATTGTATATATTGTATAAACATTTATCTATTAAAATAACAATAAAACACAAAACACAAAATTAAATAAAAAATTATTTTCTTTGTGGGCAACCAAATTTTTTTTGGCAGGCAACCAAAATCTCAGTCGAGTATTTGAATTCTAAAAACTTAAAATGAGAGCATACAAAAGTTGTGGTTTTTCCTTTGTAATAAGTACTTGATTAGAAAAAGATGACAATTTGTCAAATAAAGAGTATCTAATCTGTTAAGTCTGTTAAGGACTGTAAGACCTATTTACATCGAAAAATATTTTATACACTCTTAACACATCCACTTTGAATTACTACGGTTTCATACTTTGGCGAGTGCAAAATGAGTTCAGGCGAGTGGAAATTATGTAATCACTCGCCCAAAGGGTGAGTGCATTTTTACCAATTTTTCGAACCCTGGCAGGAGTACACCAACACAAAAATTGCTTTACTCAAATTGTATAATACTAGGTGAATGGTATGATCGAGTTATTTTTTCTTTATAAGTCTTTCTTCAGTTATGAATAAACATGCAAAAAGTAGAATTCAAGCACTCTGATGAATTAATTACGTATTTTGCATTAAATTCAAGCACTTTTCAAGGACTAACTGTATATACAAGTACTTTTCAAGGTCTATGCTAATCCTGATCATACAAAATTAACTTACATCTAGAACTAAGTCATCCAAGTTCAAAGTAGCACCTCTTCCTTTTTTCATGCTTTGCAGCAATTCCTCTTTTATCATTTCCATATCCTGAATAACAAAAGAATGAATAAAGTTAAAATGCAATAAGCAATTCTAAGGCTAAATAAACTAGATTGATCATTAAACCATCAACTACTAAAGTCACATTTGGATCTGCCCATTTAAAAGAAGGGTTAAGGGTTATTCTATAATAATTTTACATGCAATATGAATTTGTTCACTCCTGAAATATGACAATAGAACATACTGTTTATTGATCTGGGTGAGTCTAAATGTGACTGCAGGGGTTGATGTGTTATGGATAACCGAGAACATCCTTGCCCTCTGCCTCCCCTGTGCTTCAAATTTTTCTCCCCTATCACCAGTGGTCCTTGAGAACAACTTATAGAGCCTCTGCAGTGGTATTACCTCCAATCAGT
This sequence comes from Atrina japonica, assembly GCA_030159075.1. Classification (NCBI taxonomy): domain Eukaryota; kingdom Metazoa; phylum Mollusca; class Bivalvia; order Pterioida; family Pinnidae; genus Atrina; species Atrina japonica. Next base: position 2,100,688 of record BROG01000007.1, read on the forward strand.
GTGTTTTATTAATTAGATATTTACAATAACAACAAGATTTTAATTTTTTTTTAAGATTATGCATGCCTGATTTATATAGTTTTTCAAAACTGTCCAAAAGTGTATGAAAAAACCTGTAAAAATGTTTTGCCATTCATCAAAATTAACCATATCAACAATATACATGTCAAAGTTGCTCTTTCACAGGTTATGGTGCATAGGTTTGACATTTTGTTATGTTTGCCAAAGAAAATCATTTTGATTTTTTCTAATTTTACTACCTGTACTTGATGTACACCAGGCATAAAAATCTTATATTCCTATATATCTTGTGAAAATAAGGTCAGGTCCAGTGTGGTATTCATATACATGTATAAATAGTATGGATGAGTTTATCAATTGCAAGTGAAAAAGTGCCAAACATGGGTTTCTCAAGCAATTTTCACAGAATATACAGTAAATCCTCTTTACAACGACCAGGTTTGTTCCTACGTAGGATTGACGTTATATCGAATTTGTCACTGTAACGAAATTGATGTGGTGGGCATTTTATAGTTAGCCCCTTGAGTATCTTTTACGCATATAATTACATGTAAATAAATAAAACAGAAAGTTACGCATATAATTACATGTAAATAAATAAAACAGAAAGTCATAACGGATGTTATTATGTTATTTCATACAATTTTCACCCTTTTGTCACATTTATGCAAGATAATCTTGTAAACATCGACAATTATTTTTTGATCGCATATAGTAAATCAGTGATGTCGTAAAATGCACGGATCATGTACACAATGCCAGAATGTATCTGATTCCGAGTTAGATTCTTTATTGCTTAAATAAAAGCACAGGGATATATAAATTAATTAAAAATGCCTTTCATAAATAAAATCTTACTAAAATGTCTACAGCTATCGCAAAATTGAAGTAATTTAAAGATACACCATTGTAACCACATCGGCACGGACATGTAGCCTAATGGAATTTGTCAATTTATAAAAGAATATATATCTTTAGGTACATGCAGTTACTGTTTAACCTGGGAATATACATCCTTGATCTACTAAAATCAGAAATTAGTATAAGCTGTGGTATACCATCGTACATCTTTAAACCAAAACATTGATTTGAAATATATGTATAAGAAATTAGTGGATGCTTATTTTTGATCATGCATCAGTAGAAATTTATACATTTTATGATATGTTTACAGTGTCATTACAAAACAGCAGACATACAGAGTCGGACTTAGATTTACATGTACAGCCATGGGAATATATATTTGTCACTTATGTTATTTTCTTCTTTGTTTTATATACAACCAGTAATTTTTAAATGCTGGAAAAATCCAGAATTTTACAAATTTGTACAAATTTATGGTAGATCTAGGACAATTTCAAATATATATGCATTTTTACATTATGTGTTTATTTACAGAAATGACAGCATTTTTCTCACAAATTTTTTTTGTAAATTCTGTAATTATTCTTTTGGTCTAATAAAATATGTCAACATTTAACTGAAGTAATTTTATCCTCCACAGAATAATTATTTTCTCAAAATAAACAAAAGTATATCTAAATTTCAAAATGATTAAAAAAAATTAATTCAATTTCCTTCAAGTAAACTTAAAATATTTGAAATATTGCTTAAATTAGTGGATTCTGTGTACATTTAAAAACTGTTAGTTTTATATAAAACAAAGAAGAAAATAACATAAGTGACAAATATTTATGTTCCATGGTTGTAGGCTAGATCTATCATGACTTTCAACAGCTTTAAAAGATGTTGCATTATTCAGGTCCCTTTACTCTGTCATTTTTTAACAAAAAAACATTCGTTCAACAACCTTAAAATTACATTGTTATTTGGTATGTAAAAATGGAGTAATAAATGTAGATGGATGTCTCATATAAATTTAAACATCTGGTTGAACGGATTTAAGGTCGAAAACCCTGTGGTGACAAAGACCAATGTAAATCAACTAAAACCGCCTGGCTAGACTTTAAAACTGGCAGGAATCATGCAATCGCTAGCTGCATTGATGTTTGTGCTATTCGCCAGAACCACGATCGACTAAACTGGTCTTTTATTCTTCACAAATGAACAGAATTTACAGCACACCAGGAAAGCATCTTACTCTATGTCATACATAAACAGTTTAATCCCGAGTTTGTCTAATATTACTTCCACGAGTAAGCTTGAAAACTTAAATAATTTATCAGTTAAGTAAAAATTAATGTTGTATGAATAAAAAGGAAACGATGATTGATTCAAGTTTCCAAATAACGGGAATTAAAATGGGTATCAATGTCAAAATCGGCAAAGCTGAACTGAGGGAATTCCCCTTTTCAACAAGTGTCCTATGTCACATGACTATAAAAATTCATCACAGCATTTTCGACTGTCCTCGTTGTTGAATTACAGTTTCAGTGAGTTTTCAAATTAAAAGAAACGGTGTCGTATTTCAGGAATTATAAGGAGAGAGTATGCGAATGAAACAAGATTCAAATTAGACACAAAGAAGTATTTTAATGGTTGAATCTCAGGTAACTACTTTCTACGGCGCAAGTAGTAGTTCGGCAAATCCTTCGGCACATTGATTTTTGAACGGTGTTGCTGATGACGCTTAATTGAGTACACAGAAAAACCTGAGGAGTTCTAAGCCTGTCATAGCAATAAGGCCTTGCCTTAAAAATGAAAGAATTTTTCTACAAAAAAAAAAAAACAAAAAAAAAAAAAAAAAAACGGCAGCTGATGCCCCTTTAAGAAACAATATAAGGAAGAAACACACCTGTAACTTCGAAATTTTGCTGTCCAGGTTCTATATAGTGTCATTTATGTTTTATGCCATACTCAACTATTTTTCTGTTACATGGTGACAACATAGGGATTGTGTATTTAAGGACAGAATCAAAGAATTGGTAATCTGAATCGGAATTTATGTTTCTGAAAAATCTTGTAAAAAATTCAACAGGCAGTATAAAATTGTTAACTTATTTCTGTTTCCATGTGTTAAAAACTTCATTTATTACTTTTTTTTTATTAAATTTATCAATTAAATCTAAGTACTGAAAGTACTGAAATGGGTTTTTATTTTGGTAAAATAGCCATGGGATTCAAACTACTTCTACCTAACATATATGAAATGAAAGTAAATCAAATTATTGTAGATCTAAAAACAAAAAACAAAAAAAATCAATTTCCAGCCTCCAAATAAATTCAAAATTAACATTCAAAATTTTATTTGTTGTATCTTCCTCACCAACTTTAAACAGAATACAGTAAAACCTGTATATAGGGGCCACCCAAGGGACCAGAAAATATTGGCCTTTATGTGCAGGTGACCCTTATACACAGGTTCAATTTAGTTGAAGTATGCAGTCAAGGGACTTTTTAAAACTGGCCTTTATAGACAGGTGATCCTTATATAGAGGTGGCCGCTATAGCAGGTTTTACTGTATATTGTCTGCTGTGCATTATCACTCATTTCAAAATAAAACGTAAGCATTTATGGAACTGACTTAAATTTAAACCAAACATGAAACTGTGAACAGGTAAAATAAATTTTTTCATAGCAAAAAATTGGCTGTGGTTTAAAACAAATTTTAGGGCTTGTAATATCGAACGTAAAAAATCCTATTTAGAGCTATTACCATGGTACATGAACATATACTCTAACTAGACTAAATAAACAACCAAACAACATTCTTTATCTTGTATTAATTGATATAAATAACTGTACGGGATGAAAAAGATAGTTTACCCAATGTTTATTGTTAAAGAAATAATTTTTAACCAACATAATTGGGGGCTAAAGTCGCAATGAAATGATCTATCACCAATTTCACTTATAGACATCAACGCTTTCAGCAATGGATAAAACTTTGTTTTTTGTTGAAGACATCGTTTCTGTTTGAACACAATTAGGAACAGACCGATTACACAAAAAGTTTAGGTTTATACATCCCAATCTAATCATGATCAACTTCAAAAGTTGTGATATTTGTTGTGTAAACACCCGACAATGGACATGGCCAACTTCCGTGGAAATGAGAACAGGAATTTGTAACATTCAATGTTCGAGTTACCTCCCTTTGTGATAATAATACACACAGTATGCAAGTGAACGTCTGCTGAAATTGAGCAGTCGCTGTTTATGAAAGGCATGTGGTCACCATATAGGATGTATAAATAAAGGAAATATGCACGGGGAATCTAAATAAGGAAGGTTATGTATAGTGATTAGTTGGCAAACACATTACTTTGATAGTTTTCAAAATGGACAGGAACTTATTCATAATGAATTTCATGCACCTTTTGCATAACAAGCACCTCCTACTCCATGCTATACCCTTTATTCTGCTTTTATTTTCATTTTTCCATGGTCTAGAAAACATACATATTCTTGAGAGTTCAATAGAAATTGATTTAGCTTCATGTTGGTATCAGCGATATGTAATTATTTCTATTTACAATTGTTGTATGCCTGTACTTGTAGTAGCTGTCAATATCAATATGATGAATGGCGGAGTAATACTGCAGTTTTTCAAGGCAGGCTCAGCATCGCTGGAACCTTATATAGTGGAATTTCATATTCATGAATAGATTGATGACGTTTTGTTGAACCTAACTACAAATCGTATTGTATAATTTCGAAAGGCAGAAGTAAGTAGAATTATGTGGTATTTCATTTAATGATTATTCAAACTGGATTTAATTTCATTTACACCAAAATATTTGACTTTTCTGTAAAAGTTGAATTCTTGACCTCTTCATTGCTAACAGGATAGCCCTTGATGAAAATTCGAAGTAAACCCATAACAACCCATAATAAGAGCTTTTTTTAACTATTATTTTTCATTGAATTTACTGTATTTTCATTGGCTTAATGAAAAATATCAATGTAAACTGTGGTATTTTTCATTAAGCCAATCAAAATACAGTGCCAGGCCACAAATGGAAATCTGATTTATTAATCCCATCTATAATGTAATGATAATTATCAATTCATTGTTTGATTATAAACTGATCACATTTGCTACCAAATGCCAATAAATGGTGATGCTGTGGCAAAAACTTTTGAACACCTACTGTAGATATGACGTATCAAGAAGGGATTTTCATGTGAGCTATTTATAACGCCATATCGAAGCTTAACAAAATGGCTTCCCATAGACTTGTTCAGCCTCGACTAAAAAGCAGGCAATATTATGTTTTGATGGAGTGGGTTTAAGTGGTCAAAAGGAAATGGAAATGTTTAATGTATCCACTATCTAGGTCAACAGTTCAAAAGTTTTTAAAAAGATTCAGCGACACTGGAGATATAGTACAGAAAATGAACATCGTATTGGGCAAACTTCAAAGTGAGTTCACTGTCCAGGTCTATCAATAACTTTGGCATATCTTTGAGGCATCAAGTGATGTCTTTCAATCCAAACCACAGAGGCATGGAAATCTTTTTTAGAGCGTAATATTTTCCTCCAGGCTCCAGTTTTCATTGAGCATATTACACTCTAAAAACATCTCCCAGCCCGTGTCAAAACGTGGTTTGTTTACATTTCACAAGCTGTAGACTGGCTTACATGTACATAATATCAAAAGAGAGTGATACTCTGCAACCTTATGGACAGGAAGTCAATGAAATCGGCACATATGCAGATCAGTTTCACAAACCGAAAGTCAGTAGACGATAATATTGTGCATCTGTTATTCCGGCTTTGCCATGGCATCAGAAGTCATCTTAAACGAAAATAACTTTCACAGATATATCAAATTATGTTTCGTAATGCTTTCTTCAATTACGTAACATATGTATCATAGTTTTATAATTAATAGTATAATTTTTACGACATACACTTGGGAGCCGGTTTTCGGTAACAACAACAAACATGTCAAGCACATCATTATTTACATTGAGATGGCTGAAGGCAGAGGGTTCCGGCATCAACAAAGTTAAGAGAAAATATAAATTTCATTCATGTTTGCTTGCCTCTTTAAATAGATAACTGATATTGTTTGAAAAAATTAAGTATTACTGTATAGATTTGAAACGGAATATCACTGGCCATAATGACAATATAATAGAGAAAATCACTAGATAAAATAAATTTTTTGTTTGTTGTTTTACATCATGTCAGGAATTTTTCACTTACATTGAGATGTCACAAGCTTTAGGTGAAGTGCTACAAATTTTGGCCTGTGTTATGGGCTTATGCAAAAGCAGTGAACGTTCTTTCACATACAATGCCTTCCGCGACACAGGACCTCAGTTTTAAGTCTCAGCCAAAAGACCTATGACTTTCACTTTGCATGCTGAGCATTTGGACAAAAGAACAGTCACTACCATTTTTAAAGTCTTTGGTATCACGCGGTCTGGGAATCAAACCCGGGACTTCCTGCTTGAAAGTTGATTGCTCCACCAGTAGACCACCGCAAACAGTAGATAAAATCTTCAGAAAGTCTGTCAACAAGCTTAAACCTCATTTGTAATAAATCATAAGAGTAATACCTTTTTCTCAATGGTTGTTGGAGGTATTGCCTGCCCTACAAATTTATACAGTTGTCGTTTTAGAATTTGTCCTAATATTTCACGAGACTCTTTCAACTCAGGCTCTACTGACCACAAAATTTGGTAGAAAATTTGATCTGTCATTTGTTCAAATGCATCCATGTTGTTAATTGTCTCCGACATTTTCAGAGATTTCCTGAAAATAAATAATTCACTGTTAATCTTCATGTCTCATATTAAATAGATTTCTTTTTAACTGTTAATAGTTTTTATTTCATGAAGGAATAACTTTCGTCTGTTTCTGAAGGGATCACTTCTCAAATATCTAGAAACTCTGTATGTGTTTGTGTTTGAAAAGGCAAGAATGCGAAATGTAAGTGATTAACAGAAACCTTTAGAATATATATATATGACATCACTGGTATCAAAGAGGCTGTTTCTTAAAGTTTTAAGTAAAATTGATGTATGCAAAAATGGTAACAACTGATGACACTCAAAAATATAATAACTCAAAGCAAACATTTGTATGGTAGCATGCAATAGTATTGTAACTCAAAACACACACTAACATGGCAACTCTCACAATAGTATGGAAACTCATATCATATACTGATAAGTAACTCACAGTACACATCAATATCGTATCTCACAGCACAAACCAATATGGTAACTTATAGCACACATTATATAGCAACTTACAGCACACACAAGCATGGTAAATCACTTCACACATCAGTATGGTAACTCACAGTACACACCTGTATGGTATCTCACAGCACACACCAATATGGTAAATCAAAGCACACACAACTATCACAACTAACAGCACACCAATATGGTAACTCACAGCGCACACTAGTATTGTAACTTACAGCACACACCACTATGGTATCTCACAGCACACACCAAAATTGTTAATCACAGCACACACTAATATGGTAACACAAGCACACAACAATATGGTAACTCACAACATACACCAGTATGGTGATTCACAATTCACAAAGTTTGGTATTTCCATAGCTGCCAACATTGCAAAATGCACGTGAGGAATATAAAGCTGAGGGAACAAACTGACGTGGGTGAAGGGCAGCACTGGAGGAATTCCAGAGACTGACGTACCCAATTCCAAAGTCTGAATTGCACACCACACAAAATGATGAGATTCAATCACTTTTAAATTTCTCTGAGTATTCTTGCTTATATCTTTGCATAATCCTTGATCGTTTAGTGCCGTTACTTTGTCCAACCTCTATTACAATTAGTATTTCACTCATCAGTATTTAAATTAAGCCTATGGCAATTCAAAGTGCTGTTTGAAATCTTACTAAGTGAGAGAGTCAGAATGATGCTTCAACTTCAGTATAAAAAGTGAAATCTATAAAAATGTTACAATCAGGAATGCAGAAACAAGAGTTGTCAGAAGACAACAAACCTTGCCAAATATGTGTAAATTTTAAAAACAGATATTTCAGAGCTGCCAACATTTGAAAATCTGAAAATGGAGTATGATGCCGGAGGCGTCTGGGGGGAGGGGGGTGGGGGTGGGGGGTGGGGGCTTAGCCGCCCCCTACCGGGAGGGAAATTTATTTAATTTTAGGAAGGTAATAGATGCATTTTAACAGCATATTTTCCATAAAATGTCTATCAATTAATTGTAGTTGCAATATCAGTACGATTTTTTTTTAATCTTCAATTTTAGCATATTTATATATGCAACAGGTAAACAAACTTTTTTCAAAGTAACAATTCAAATTTAATACAACAACAATATTTTATTGAAACTGAACACTCATAGCCATATATATATATATATATATACATGTACTAGCAGTCTTACTGTCTAAGATTTCAACATTTGATATGTTGCCTTTTGGGCCTCCTTCAAAAGAGCCTTAGATGGGTTTGCTGAACAGACATTTTCATATCGACACTCATTTTGATCTGCTAAGCATCACACTATAGCTGTGGTTTTTGTCCTTGCACAACCATATTTTTGCGATGGTTGAATCGGGAAACCAAGTTCCTACATAACCTCCCTGTCGTGTCTGATACTGACGATGGCAAATTGTTTTCTACGAGGAATTTTGTGAAAACAACCTCTGCTTTGATCACAGAGTCATCTTCGTTTGCCCTGAATAAAGTGGATATTCTGCTTTTGACTTGAAAACACGTTTGCCAATTCCACGTGTTTACGGTTATGTCAACATTGCACACAGTGCAATAACCGTGCACGTCGTCAAGTCTTGACTGCTTCACACATGGATAAATTGTTGAGTATTCTGGTAAGAATTTTTGCCGGTGGGCCATGATTTTCCTTTTTTTTTCTTCGGCGGAGTACTTGGATCCGCCACATTGGATGCCATTTTGCTTTCAATAAAGTTCCTTCGATATTCTCTTATCTTTGGAATTAGTAATATGAAGACCCCAGCACGTTCCGAATACTTAAAACGGTGTAAGGTGTGTTTACACCAGAAAAATTTTCCCGTGTGAGCACGTGTTCAGGTACACTAAACATATACAGCCGGTGTTGATAGAAATTTCATTTATAAAATTTTGACCCGGATAAAACAAAAAAAATTGGAGAAAATCTAATAAAAATTGGAGAGCGGATTTATGGTTAAAAATTCAGAGTAACTCTGCCAAAATCGGAGTAGTTGGCAGCTCTGATATTTGACCCACAGCTGTCAGGTTTTAAAGTCAAAGACTTGGTTAAAGGTTTTGTTTTTGAAAGGAAGTCAAGGTCACTAGGTCAAAAGTCAAGGTACCAAATGAAAGTTCTTGTCGTAAGGAATCTACATGTGAATTATCAAAGCCCTGTCCCTTGTGGTTAAAAAGTTATTGACCAGGATAAGTTTTGTCTACGGACAACGACGACAATGCCGTTGTCGGGGATAATGGCATTAGCTATCTGGACTTTCATCCAGGCGAGCTAAAAACGGAATAAAACAGAATGGTTGGCAGCTACATATTTCACAGCACACATATGTATGTTTTTTTCACAGTACATAACGGTATGATTACTCACAGCACATATTAATATTGTATCTCAAAGCACACACCAGTATGGTAACTCACACTCACTGCACACATCAGAATAGCAACACATGACCACAAATCACAACATGTCTTAAGGGTGAGACAATTGGTTCGGTTCTTATATTCCGGATTTCGGTTTGGTTTGGTTCCAAAAATATTATTCAATAAGGTCCTTCTAATGACCCAAACGGCATGACATTTACTTGAAGCGAACACCAATACTTTTAATTAAAAAAATGTAATTTTCTTTATCAGAATATAAAGTAATCTATAAATGATTAATACAGATATATGAATATAGATGTGATAATATATCCAGCCTCTCAATAACTTGCAGCTATTTCTTAACATTGCGTTTGTTAGGTGTTTAGTGCTATCAGTATAAATTGCAAATGACAGCTGATATGAAGTTATTCTTTCATGTTGTTAAATAGTCGTTATATCTCGCTCACTACGATCACTTCATTCCTCGATAGAAGGGGGATCGGGGACAGAAAGGGCTTGAATAATTCAAGTTACTGTCATGTGGGATTTTTTCCAACTGAAACCAGATGCGGATGACATATATGGCAATGCATAATCAACAGTGAATAGGCAAGTCTTTCAAATAATACACATGACAATTTGACATGCAGCGTTTATTCTGTAGTGTCTATACACCTATGGAGTTACTTTACGTAACTTACATTCGTTCTAGAATGTGTTTATGCTTCTATAGTTGCACTTGGAGGCCAAGAGTCAGTTGTTAAATGAATCGCAGTGAAAAAACCAAGAACTGATACAGAAAAAACTGAACTGAAAAAATCCTGAACCGTCCCACCCCTAATGTCTCATAAATCATTTTTTGTTTGGAAAATGAATTAGGGGATGTCATGATGCTCATTAGTGCAAAAGCATTAAATCCAGAATGAATGAAAAATCTGTTATATGCATGACTGTATACTTACCCATGGCTTTTTATTTTGATATGATCATTCGCTTTGACCAGTGCTTCTGTTATCCTAGAGAAAGAAATAACATTTTGAAAAGTTGAATAAAAAAGTAAAATTTGGCGTTCAAATGATGAATACATGTTTCAGAGTAATTCATCGTCAGTAAAATAAATAAAGACCATAATAGCATTACTCCATCTGACAGCAATATAGATACGCAGGATTCTGATTTGCTTCTGGTAGTTAGAATCGAGTTGAAAAGAAAATGTCACTAATACTTTCAAATATAATCACTTTCTGTATTTAAAAAGTAAATATAGAATGCATATAAAGATAAAAATAGGCCGATTTTAACATATGCTGATTGTATGTGGGGCTGAGATTGCTGATAGACCGAGTGTGTGAAGAACTGAGACCAAATTACAAAGCGCATTTGATTTGGCAAGAGATTTGCTTATGGAAATATAGCCTAGTATAGAAAAAACATAAATCTAATGAAACTTTTTCCTACAAATAACTTTGAAAAAAATATCCTTTACACTGTTTAAAATGTTTGATAATGCATTTGAACACACACTTTATTGTATTTTCATCTGTGTCATAGGACAAAAATCATCATTGTGACAGCTTATATGGCTTTTAAGTAATATAAGTGGTCCCATGAAAATCAAAATAACAAGATTCTGCTGTATATACATATGTATATCTTTGTTTTACATCCTGCCAAGAATTTTTCACTTAAATGAAGATATCACCAGCTTTACATTAGGCATTAGCTGCCACAAATTTTGACCTGTGCTACGGACTTACACCAATGCAGTGAAGCAGGGGTTCAAAAATCTTTTTTAGACACTCAAGTCTGGGACTTAAAGAGTAAATTTCTGGCAATTCCAATTGAGAAATTTCAAAGTCCATGCTAAATTTTGTTAAAAAGTAATACAGTTAAATTAAATGAATGTAGATGAGGCAACTCCCTTGAATTTTGAGTATTTCTAAATGCCAAGTACGAACCCATATTATCCAAGTCCCGGATTTTTGAACCCCCCTGAAGGTTCTTTTACTTGACATGCCTACGGTAACACAGATCACATTTAAAAGGCCTGAGACTTGCACTTCTTATGCTGAGCAATTGGAGAAATCACAACTATTTAATTTTAGAAGTCTAAGGTACCTTGTGGATGTGAGTCACAAGAACCACCACTAGACCACCACAAATAGTCAATATACAGTCAAAGTTCGGTGAGTCGAAGTTCAAGGGACCACCTGGAAAAGTTCAAAACATCAGGATGGTAACTGAGAACCATATGTTTATAGTTTCACAGGTTCTATAAGGTGTATATGACTGACTGGAATTAGAATGTTAATAAGTAGCGTTAAATAACAAAATTATTCGAGACTTTGTGAAAAGTTTGAACCATCGAGAAATTCAACTCATAGAAGTCTGACTCATTGAAGTTCTACTGTATATCTTACTCACATTGATTCTATAATTCTATTGACAGGATGTTGGTAGGCTCTTCTATGAAGTGAACTTCTGGTATGAAACATGTCATACAAATTGGCCACCTCCTGTAAAAAAAAAAGATGAAATACAGGCAAAAGCAGATGTATTGTTATATCTAACTTATTAGCCCTTGTCCCATTTGGACTCACCCAAATCAACAAATGGTATAGTCTTCTAGCTGTCATAACTCAGGATTGAACATACTGCATGTGAAATTATCATAACATTTCGGTTCAAAATCATACATCTCCGATTTCTGATATTGGACTTGACCATCCTTTGAAGTGGGCAGGTCCAAATGTGATTTCAGGGGTTGATGAGTTAATATCTTTTATGGTGATGCCTTGTATTTATTAGTTTAGATTTGAGTCTTGGGACTAAATGATATCAAGCAAATTCAACTGAACCCTTTTAAGCTTAATATTTCACAGTTATCTTCCCTTGAATAGTGACCTTAATCATACAGAGATATTGATGATGATGAAATAAATTTACAACACTTTTGGTAGTGAAATTTATGTATAAGGATTTACCAATCAAACACACTTGTCATTTTTATTGTTATTTTCAGTGTGAAAAATAATACTCCAAGCAAAATCAATGTAAACTGTGTTATTTTCACTCAGAATATCAAAATACTTTTTCAAATTTTGGGACTACTTTTTCTTGTTTTATGAAAAATAGACTTGTAATAAATTGGCCTATGTAATAAATAGAATAATTGCCCATTTCTTATGAATACATGGACTTCAAACACTTCTTTGAGATTTGGGCCTGGGGCTTTTGAATTGGGAATTTTAGCACCATTTCATCGAAATTGGGAACAGAGAAATACAAAAAACTATGAAAATACAAGAATTTCTTCAAATTGAAAGTCATTTGACTTCAACTGGGAAATTTTGATAGAAAATTGGGAAAAAATTTCGTTTTTGCATTGGAAATAGGGCCTTATTTCAGTCTCATGTAAAAGGTTGAAAAATCCCTGGAATAACATTTCTATTTCATGAAATCAATGTTTATCATCAGAAATGAGCAAATATCCACTATATCATTAACACTTGTTATAAATCAAGGTATGCTACATATTTATTTAAAATTTTGGTTAATGCAGGGATTGGAATTGACTTTTTTTAACAGTGGCAAACTTATGTAACTAGATACAAATGTTGGTAGCATACCTCTGACCTTGAGTAACAAGAAGGATGAAGGTCAAAGTAGAGAAATTTCCTGCTATGTGTTCCTTGTATATCCTTTTTCTAGATTTGATATTTGTCCTATACAATATCAAAAATTATTAAACATGTGTTGATATTGACTGTAGGTTGCCTCTCAGAATATAGCAGCTGACATTGGTTAAATACTGATTTTTAAACCCAGTATCAAAACTAAAATTCAGGCAGCAAATTTGATACTGGCTATCAATAAGTTTGAGTCCTGTTAATGTTAAATTTGTTTGTGTGTGTTTATTTGTTGCTTTACACCACACTCAGTTTTATTTTTCAGTTGTACGGTTGCAGTCAGTTTTCAATGGTGGAGGAGAGAACCCCGCTATATTGTACTTGGGCAGAGAACACCAGTCTTCTGCATGTCAACTGACAATCAACCCTACAAAATCAGTTTAAGTTTCAGCTGGACTCGAACCCATACTGACTAATGTTGAAAGACTTAATGTTTTTTCCCCACAAGGTCTAACTACTTGGCCATGGAGGCCCCTGTTATGTTAATGCTTGAAAGGCAGCACTTAAGGCCACTGTTAAAAAATTGTTTCATGTTGTCTGTCCATGCCTTCCAGTAGTAGGTTCATTTGTAGGTAGGTAGGTAGGCAAATTATTATTTTTTTTCAAGAAAAGGAAATCAAACAAAGCATGAAAGGTATGCTGTAACAATGGCCTCATTCTATGCATACATTTTAATATAAATTAAATTCTGGCATATACAGTGAAAGTGAAGAAAGACTGATATGTGTATCCATGTATATATCATTAGCTCACCTGGTCTATGAAGGAGCATCATTTGTGATTCAAGCATGTAAACAATATTTTAAAGAAACAAATGAATAAAGATTAGTTGATGGAACTGGACCTGAAAAAAATCTGGATTTAAAAAATAAAAATAAAAATAACTGGGACGACAGCATTTTGGATGGGTAGGCAGGCAACATCAAACAATTAAAATTTTATTTTAGGCCTAAGCACATAATGTGAAATTTTAGTAAATAAAACACAGTTCAGCACTCTTGGTCATTTGTCTAGAAAAATGAATGTATGACCTTATAACCAACAAATCAGTGAAAGAAGACCTTTGAGTGATGACAAAACTACAACTACACACACCTTGTCTTGTGGGCAAATTTGATATATCCCTTTTACTTGTAATACTCTGACAAATTTCATGTATCGCTCATGATCAAAGTTGTTCCGAATGCCAAGCATATGACAGTCTCTGGCAAAGTAGTCCCATTTGTCAACATCAACTCCATTTCTTTTGTTTGCAACAATCTAAAAAATAAACCAGATTTTACTAATCACCATTCTAAAGCAGTTACAAGATTCACAGTGGGCTGTACTTTTTCATTTGGAAATTTTGCAATATTTCCCACTTATTATTTCTAACAGCTTTAGAAATACATCTAAAGATAATTTCTCTGATATTTTCAATGTTTAATTAATTCAAATTTACAATACATTTGAATTGAGGTCTTATATTTATTCACTTAAATAAAGACACAACCAGCAAAAGATGAATTGCAATAAATTTTAGTTTATGTTATATACAGTGAAATCTCACCTAAAGGGCACCTTGCTTAAGAGATCATCTTGCATTTAGGACCATACATATTTGGTCTCTTGAAATTTCAATGCTCTAGATAAGCTAGGCATTTGCATATTTTATGTATACACAAGCAAATTAAATTCCATGCAAAAGATATACAAAACATTTTAAATCTAAAGTGTAAAACTAATCACACTGGATCTTAAACTTACTGACTAATAAAAAGAATGAGTATGCTTGTTTTCAGTGTACCGGTATCTTTGTCACAAAAAGTGCTCACGTACAATCTAATTAAAAACTGATCTCTCACACTCCTGTTTTTTTTTATATGTCTTGTAGAGGATCTAAAAAATGCACTAGGGGTCACTTGCAGATGACCTCTTAGGAGTCAAACTATATGTTCAAATATAGAAAACAAAAGGCCCATGGGCCACATCGCTCACCTGAACTGTGTTGGTATCTTACAAATATGGGAATCTCAAATTTACAAATTATTTTAACACTCCTTAGGAGTGGAGGAGACTTAAAAATAAATGAAAATGACAAAGCTGGGAAAGACGTCAAAAACATGTCAAAAATTATTTTTCCAATTTATTCCAAAAACAGGAAATTGAATCACGCATCCATAAAAATCTCTCAGATGCAATTAGTTTTTCAATCCATAGAGCAGTTCTGGAGAAGATTTTTAAAGAGGGGTACCCCCGAGGCCTCTTTGCCTCATCTGGATCCATCTGTGGGCCGATCTAGCCGAAATTGAAAAACTTGGTAGAAAACCTTGAGTACTTACTCCCTATAGTGTTTCATCAAAATCCCTTCAGCGATTATGGAGAAGAAATCGAAAATGTAAAAAGTTTACGGACAGACAGAGGATGGACAAAAGGCAATCATAAAGGCTCACTTGAACCTTTGGTCCAGGTAAGATAAAAATGTATGAACAAAAAGGAAACAATGACCAATTCCAGTTAAAAAAACAACAAAAAAAACCAACAAAAAACCAACAACAACAAAAAAACCCTGATTCAAATGTGTATCAATGTAAAAATTAGTATAGCTGAACTAAATGAATTCCCCTTTTCAACAGTATGTCATATGACATAAGACTATAAACATTTTCAACTGTCTTCATTGTTCAAGTAAGTTTCAATGTGTTTTCAAATTAAAATAAAAAGCATCCTAGTTCAGGAATAATGAAGTGAGAGTATGCAAATGAAACAAGATTCAAATTATACACAAAGAATGTTTCAACAGTTGAACCTCAGGTAACCATTTCCGTAAGAACGTTTCAACAGTTGAACCTCAGGTAACCATTTCCGTAAGTAGTTAGGCCAATCCTACGACATTTTTTTTGTACAATATAGCCCCAGGATGCTTAACTGTGTACATAGAAAAACCCAAGGAGCCTTTCCTTAAAAAAGTATGGTAAATTTTTAAAGTATTTTACAAAGGGTTAAAATGTCATTACCTCATACAGAAAACTCTTTTCTTTACCTCTCCCCAGATATGGCCATTCCTGAAACCATGAAGAAAAAAGTAAATATCTAAACTAAAGCAATTATTTCTAGGAAAATGTTTATACTGTTGACCTAGTGTATCACAATACTTAACATATTTAATTATCTACATATCTATAATCATGTGATTTACTTATGATTTTCAAGTTTGCGACTTTTGTTTCACAGAAAGACATCTTTCAAAAAAACAACACATGAATGTATGAACATGGCTCCCATTAGAGAGCTACATGGGTGAGCTATAAATATATGCACACACACACACACACACACACACACACACACACACACACACACACACACAAACGCACAAAATCAACTACACTTACAGCAAAATGGAAAGGACAAAGATTTATATCTCATTATATCTGGAATTTATTTCACAGATTGAGCTCAGATTACAGGTTTATATATATATTGATTGATAACCAGGTGTATAAGGCAATTTAATAATACAATGTTAAATCATATATCACAGGATGACATCCAAGCCAGTCAATTTAATCTTAATAGAAGTTTAGTGCATTTGAAAAAAAAAATTACAGTTTGAAAAAAAAAAACAATAGATAGATCTTGTTAGTCTTGTTTGTAAAACAACTTGTTATACAGCACTTAAACTACATGATGAAACCATCCTCGGGACAAGTTTTTAAGCTCATTTCTTGTGATAAAAAAAGCATATCATGTATTAAAATGTCATTTAGAAACAAGTTCAGATGTATCTACTTGAATATTTGAACACACATTTCACAAACACAATTATGATAATTTACTGTCCTTAATTCCTCTGGTAATACTGGTCTCGAGTTTATGAACAAATGTCATTTTCCCATTACTTTCTATATAAAATGATCTTCATGAAATAGCTTTTAGTGAATTTATATTTAAGTATATTTTCATGATTTTTTATTTTTAACTATTTTATGTAAAATATGTACATAATGGCCTAATAACATTTTTATTTGAACCTGGTTGTTCATTAGGAAGTACATACATGTACATTTATTC
Organism: Atrina japonica; assembly: GCA_030159075.1. NCBI lineage: Eukaryota > Metazoa > Mollusca > Bivalvia > Pterioida > Pinnidae > Atrina > Atrina japonica. The sequence continues at coordinate 2,117,947 of BROG01000007.1, forward strand.
TTGCTTGATGGATTTTGCAACTTCATTTCCTTCTTAGTAAATTAAACTTAGAAAACAGATAAAGTTGTTGTAAAGAAAATAAGTTGTATCTTGAAATTTTAGTACCACAGAATAATGTTGAAATAATTTAAAGTTTCTATTTCATCAATTCTCTACTTTAATCCAAATGTTCAATCATTGGAATTTATCGTTTGGTATGCTCTCGTTGAGTCAAACCAAGTTTTTGCTGTTGACAAATGTAACCAAGAGTTAATCTCTGGTTTGACAATACATTTTCAGTGGTCGTAAATGACAGGGAAAACATGGTACTTTCCCGATAAAAAGGCGATAGATGACAAGTTTGACAGGTGGTCGATCATGATAAAGTGAGTACAGTGAAACCTGTATACAGGGGTCACCCAAGGGACCAGAAAATATTGACCTTTATGTGCAGGTGACCCTTATACACAGGTTCAATTTAGTTGAAGTATGCAGTCAAGAGACTTGAAAAAACTGGCCTTTATAAACAAGTAATCCTTATATAGACATGGCCGCTATAGCAGGTTTTACTGTATATAAGAAAAATAGTCCATGAAAGTAAATCAATGTCTTAAACAACAGGTTGTATAACAATACATAAAAAATAATTTTCTATACTTCCGAATCCTCTGCCCCAGTATGTTAGAAATTTCCCTCCAACAGCTGGCGGGAGAAGTGAAATCTCCCTCATTCTCACAGACATCACAAGACTTGTATATATAATGCATGCACGCACACATAAAAAGATTTACAGGCCTCACTGGTCTACTGAGTCCCCTCCACCACCCCCATCAATCTATAAGACCTCTATCAACAAGCTGCTTACAAACCTGGTCATCAGTAGATTTAACACCAGCCACTTGTTCTTTGATAAACTTTTTATCCACTTCTTTCAAGCCAAACTTCTTGAATTCTTTGTCAAGATCATTCTTCTTGACTAGATGGTCAAACATTTCTTCGGAAGCATGTTCATGCTGAAAATGAAAATTAAAAAAAAAAAATCAAACAGACAGTATATGCAATAAATTTTAGAAAAATGTTCAATGTTAAGTTAAATATATGTTTAAAAAAGAGTAAATGGTAAAATTATTTAAACATACTTGTGATATACATGTACTATATTTTCCATCTACATGTATATGCAGTCCTATGTGAGATTCTAAAGATTTTAGTATTATAGCAATAAACACAGCATGACTATAACAAGATGTTGTTACAGAAATACTTCAAACCAATGTTTAAAAATCCAGGAATACTGCATCAGGAAGATTATATTGTTTGAAATGACTCCGAAACCTCTCAAATATACAAAAGCAAAATTAATATTTCCATGGTTAACATCTGAGATTTTCAAAGTTAAAAGGTCATGAATAAGTTATTAAAATCTAAGGCAGAAGTTTAAAGGTTGAGGTCATACATAACCTTTGACTCTGTCACCACTATGAAAGTCCTATTCTCCAATTATCATTCTTGGAATAACAAATACCTCGACCACTCACAGTCCCAAAGTTATAACCATTTTAGGTTGTCAATTAAAAGTCAAGATTATCAATCATTTATTTGAAATATAAGAAATTAGTGGATGCTTATTTTTTATTATGCATTAGTAGAAATTTATACATTTCAAGATATGTTTACATTGTCATTACAAAACAGAAGACATACAGAGTCGGACTTAGATTTACATGTACAGTCATGGGACATATATATTTGTCACTTATGTTATTTTTCTTTGTTTTATATACAACCGATAATTTTTAAATGCTGGTAAAATCCAGAATTTTACAAATTTATGGTAGATCTAGGACAATTTCATATTTCTAAAATAAATATGCATATTTAAATTATCGTGTTTATCTACAGAAATGACAGCATTTTTCTCACGGAATAATTTTGCAAATTCTGTAATTATTCTTTCAGTCTAATGGAATATGTCAAAATTTACCTGAAGTAATTTTATCCTCCACAGAATAATTATTTTCTCAAAATAAACAAAGTATATCTAAATTTCAAAATGAATAAAAAAATAGATTCAATTTCCTTCATGTAAACTTAAAAATATTTGAAATATTGCTTTAATTAGTGGATTCTGTGTGCATTTAAAAATTGTTGGTTTTATATAAAACAAAGAAGAAAATAACATAAGTGACAAATATTTAAATGTCCCATGGTTGTAGATCTATCACGACCTTCAACAGCTTTAAAAAATGTTGCATTATTCAGTTCCATTTACTCCCTAAATTTTTAACAGAAAAAAATGTCGTTCAGCAACCTTAAAATAACATTGTTATTTAGTATATGTAAAAACAGAGTAATAAATGTAGATCGATGTCTCAAATACCAAATATGAATTGGGTTAAAAAATCTGGTCTAACTGATTTAGAGTCGAAACATCCATGGCAACGATGACCAATGTAAATACATCAACTAAAACCACCTGGCTAGACTTTAAAACTCTATTACTGGCAGGAACCATGCAATCGCTGGCTGCATTGATGTTTGAGTTATCTGACTAGAACCACGATCAAGTTAACTGGTCTTTTATTCTCTCACAAATGAACAGCACACCAGGAAAGCATCTTAATCGATTTCAGACAGTAACGGATTAATCGTGAGTTTGTCTATTATTACTTACGTGAAGCTTGAAAACTTAAATAATCTATCAGTTAAGTAAAAATTCATGTTGTATGAATGAAAAGGAAACGATGATCGATTCAAGTTTCTAAATAACACAAATTAAAATGGGTATCGATGTCAAAATCAGCAAAGCTGAACTGAGGGAATCCCCCTTTTCAACAAGTGTCCTATGTCCTGTGACTATAATAATTCATCACAGCATTTTCGACTGTCTTTGTGGTTGAATTTTTATTTTAATGAGTTTTCAAATTAAAAGAAATGGTGTCCTAGTTCAGGATTTATAAGGAGAGAGTATACGAATGAAACAAGATTAAAATAGACACAAAGAAGTATTTTAATGGTTGAATCTCAGGTAACTACTTTCTACAGTGCAAGTAGTAGTTTGGCAAATCCTATGGCACATTGATTTTTGAATGGGGTTGCTGACGATGCTTAATTGAGTGCACGGAAAATCATGAGGAGTTCTGAGCCTGTCATGGCAATAAGTCTTTGCCTTAAAAACAACAATTAACAAAATTAAGAAATAAGTATCCTCATACTGTACCTTCCATTCTAATCCAGGCAAAACAAGTGGAATAAATCTGCCATCGAACAGGTGCGAAAAAGGCCCATGACCTATGAGTAAACAAGAAAAATATCAAGGTACATTTATATAAAAGACAAATAGGCAAGGCCATACAGAACCCAGGGGTAACATAGCGATTTTGACCCTTGTCTTACAGACCATTATCTACATGTGCACCCAAGCACCATGTAATCTGACAAGAGATTATCATACAGGGGTTTTCCTACCTATTTTTAAGTGATCCAGAACCCATGAAATTATACATGCAAATTAAGCAAAATGGAAACAATTGAAAAAAGAAAGAAACCATATATAGGTCATGATAATTTTATCAAAAGGAATAAGAAAATGTTAAGTCTAACACACAGTTACAACCAGGTCATTCACTCCATTACAAAAAGGAAGTGAGGGTTATAGGACTTTCTAAGTATGGTGCTTAATCAAGCTCAGGTTCAAGTTGAACTAAAAACCTTTAAAGACAAGAAATGAGATATACTGCAATGTTTGACACTTAACCAAGCTTAGGTTCCAGTTAGACTCAAACCTCCACAGACAAGAAATGAGATATAATGCAGTTCTATAATGAGGAATTTGAAAGCTGTGCTGTGTGATGGGCATGATGATTTTGGCTTTTTTATTACCATTTTTCTACATTTTTGAAGTAGTAATATCCCCTTTTTGACTGCATATGGTTTGAATCCTTCCAACCCTAAGTATCTAGATGGTTTGCTCTTTTCTATTGTTTAGACAAGTCTATTATGGCCTGTAGGGTTTAAACGGTTAATATCTCACAGATGATAAACATGTGTATATTTCATATAAAGAGACAAACTACTTACCGATAAGTTGTTGTCACATGGAATTGCATTTAATGTCAACATTTCACAAACTTTATGGTCAGTATAGTGACCTTGTTTGCGATTAGTATTTCACTGAGTGAAATGTTGAATTGCCTGCTAGATAGTGGTTGTAAAATCGTCTAAGCAATGGAGATGCTTGCTCCTGCATGGTTTTCAGAAGACCTTTTGTGTGTCCAATTTTCACCTGATTTGTATATTTCTTTTGATAAATACTTAGGTATCTATGATTTCTATAAAAGCAATTGTCTGACAAGATAAGTTAAAATCATCAGACAAAAATACATTCCGGTCATGAAAATATTGATGTCAATGAAGAAAATTTCTAAAACAAACTTTTTTCCATCACTTTCTCTCAATGTTGGTAATTACATCTAGTGTAAAGTTTAAAAATTCTGTTATTAGATAACAAGGACAAGTGAACATATCTTTATGAATGCTGGTAACTAGTTACACAAATCACACTAACGTACCCAGATCATGACATAGTCCCGCTATTTCCACACATAAGACATCAATATCTGTAATGTTCAACTCTGGTTGTCGTCTTCTTATAGCTCTGATAAGCTCACCTGCTAGATGACACACTCTAAAATAAAAGCACAAATGTATCAAATTCAGCATTTGTCAAAACATATTTTTCTTTGAGTTTTTAAAAAAGGAGTTTCACTGAATTTTAATTTATGATGTTAAAAATTCTCTCTTTTATTCATCAAATGATTCTATTTAATGAAAAATTATCATGAACTATAATGTTTTCAAAACTGCATCCCCAATAGAAGAGTTGCGAGTTCTCAAATTGACTGTTATCATTCTAGATTTTAAGTGATGATACATGACTTTCAAATTTTGTTAGCCCTCTATACCTCCAGTTTCTTTTTTTTTACACAGGATACCAGAGTAGAAGCATGATTTCATAAAATATATAAAAATGTCACAAGAATCCAAATCTTGTAAATTGTTATGATATTAAAGTCATATTCCAGGGATTAAAATTACAATCTGAGAGAGTTGTTGTTACATTTGACTTTTTTTTTTTTTTTTTTGAAACTACTCCTAACAGAAGGAAATGAAAATTAAAAAAAAAAAAACAACTTTTGTATTAACAGAGTTATTCATGGAATTCCATCAGAAATCTCAAAAGATATAACATTCCATATGATGAACCCTTACTATAATTAAGATATGATTGGCTGACAATGATTTGACCATCAGCCAATCAGCAATAATATCAGGAATGTGTAATGGAGTCAGGATATGTACACAAAAGTGAGTACTGGTACCTGGAATTCATATCTCAAATAGTTGCAATTATGTTATGATACAACTTAATGTTGATGAATCAATGAAAATAATAGATCAATAAGCAACTAAAAAAATTTAACTCTATTCATGACAATCTGTGAAAGAGTTGTCAAAAGATCAAAGTCATGTTTTATAGACGTTTCAAAAATGACTCAAACGAAACCAAAAAATAAGGTATTTAGGTTAAAATATGAAAACTATGTGAAATACAAACCCTAATGAATGTTCAAATCTATTGTGTGTTGCACCAGGATACACAAAATAACATCCTCCGAGTTGCTTCAGTGATCTAAGTCTTTGGAACTGGATAGTGTCAATAATTTTGACACACAGAGGATGAAGTTCTATATGGCCATGGATAGGATCATTAAAGACCTGAAAGAGAATGACAAAATATAACTGATGGTGGTAGAGAAATTCTATACTTACATTTAACTTGGCTACATAGTCAAAACATGGATTAATCAAAGATAACAAACCTGACCCCCCAATTGACTTGAGCCGAGACTGTTTCTGTTGTATTTGGGAAAATGCCTTTAGCAACACAACTGGGAATTTCAATGTGAATATGTGTCAATATTAGCCACATGGAATCTATAGAAAATGACTGTGAGATCAAACCATAGCTTTAACTACAGCACTGAAATAAGACAAAAAAAAAACCAAACAAACAAAACCCCAAAAAACAACAAGACAAATCCTGCATCTGAAGCATAGAATTTGCTAGGAATCTTAAGATGTATAAGGCACGTAAATTCAGTGAATGCTTGAGATGTATAGGCAGTTAAACCTGACCTCAAGTGATCTTCTTAATCTGAGGTGATGCCATTCCCACCCCTTCCCCAAATTTGTAAGCTGAAACTAGAGGTCCAATGGCCACATCGCTCACCTGAACAGTGTTGGTATCTTAAAAATATTGGAATCTCAATTTACAAATTATCCTTTGGAGTGGAGGAGACAAAAATGAATGAAAATGACAAAGTCGGGCAAGACATTAAAAGCATGTCAAAAATTAATTTTCCAACTTATTTGAAAAACACAAAATTGTATCATACATTCATGTAAACCACTCAGATGCAAATGGTTTTTCAATTCATACAGTAATTCTGAAGAAAATTTTCAAAGAGGGATACCCCTGAACCTATTTTGCCCCACCCTTGATCCGCCTCTTTATCTGGCCAAAAGAAAAAAAAGAAAAAAAACCAACACAAACTTGGTATAAGATCTTGGATATTTCCATCCTGTAAATTTGGTTTGAAAAGCAAGTCCTCATTTTTGTAAGTTTTAAAAAATTTCATAAAAAATTTAAAACTTAAAATTTGACAAAATTCTTTCAAGAGAGCATTTCTCTACCCAATTAAAGATAAAACACATAAAACAGATGCATCATAATGGATAAAAGTGGAGAAAATCAAAGAAATCATACAAAAATAAATGAAAATGACTAAGTGTGAAAAGACGTCAAAAAAGCATGAAAACTTTGTTTTCTGATTTCTATGAAATTAACAAACTTAAATCATGCATCTATGTAAATCACTCAGATGCAATTAGATTTTCAATCCATGCATAAGTTCTGGATCCGCAGAAGAATATTTTTAAAAAGAGGACTATTTTGCTATACTGTGGATCAATTCCTGGGCCAATCCTGCCAAAATAAATATATTTGGTAGAGGACCTTGAGTCCTTGCTTCCTATAAACCCTGAAGTGGTTTTGAAGGAGCTGACAGTGTGAAAATCACTTCCTTTACATTAATTCATTTTTTGTGTCCTCAACACCATATTGAGAATTTTTTTCATTAAACTGAAAAAAAAAACCTGTATTCTGCATTGGGAATGGGTCAGAATTTCAGCCCTGTAGAAATTATAGAAAAAGGCCTGATGGTGGTGGTTTGGCATAATAATGGCAGAATCACAGAGGAGGAAATTTATTCTGCAAGAAATGGTGGTAGTACGCAAGTTTGGCAGTATAATGGGGAGTGGATAGGTCGGGGGAAGACTGTACATCAAAAATCAGGTAAATAGGGTAGGATATAGTGGACTTACCTTGTAATTATTATATACATTCTCTACAGATTCATCCTGGCTGGAACCTGCAAAAAGCAACATAAAAAGCAAAATTGATACAGGGTTTGAAATAAACATTTTTAATCTGAGAGAAACTAGATACAAATGTTAGTACAAAACTCTTGAGCAATAACAAGGATGGGAATTCCCTGCCACATGTCATTATTAAATATCCCATTTGTATTGTTTCCATAGATTTGATATACATAATACAATGGGACCTGTCTTGTGAGACAACTCTCATGTGACCAACTGTCTTATGAAACCACGTCTGAGAACCACTTATTTAAATAATTCTCTGCATAAAACCTTTTTTAAGAGAGCACCTGTTAGATTACATTTAGGTGGCAGATGGAAAGCTCTCTTCAGACAGGTTCCACTATAGAGAATGTTCCTTGTGTATTGTTTTCATAGATAATATACAGTCAAACCTCATTATCTCGATGTCGTCGGGACCAAACAAAAAATTTGAGATAAAGGGGTCTTAGAGTTTAAAGGTTTGTCACTTAATACAATCCTGATTCCTATCATCAGCATCTTAGTAGTTGCCAGAATACTTGTAGGCCTACATGTATACTGTTTGTCTCTTATCGTCAGTATATGTATACAGTGATGGCGACAAAAACCATGCGTTTTGTCAAACAATATTCAAAGCAAATTAAAAGGAATGAATTACGTTTGAGTATTTATTTCTCAATACAAGACTGTATTGGCAAGTAAAGATCACTCACATTTTAAGAGGAACATCCTATGTTCCGTTTTTGATCATGAAATGGATACTATCAATATACATTTAAGAACAGGAACTCTAAAAATGAATTATAGAAAGTAACATTGACTATAAAGATTTAAGATCGGAGAGCAAAATATGGATATGCTGAACATTATATGTTTATCAAATGGCTAGCACTTTGAAATTATCATGTAAACACCTTTTCTTTAGACGTTATACATACAGGGATCTTCTGGAATATGTCTGGAAAACAACTGAATCAAGACATGTTTGCAAAACACTAATTATATGCTCTGGAGAACTAAGTCAAAAAAATATACAGCATCATACCAAATTTGGTTGAAATTCTTCTAGTCAACTTTCTATGTATAAGGAAACTTGTTGGTGTATGTATACCTTATATATTTATTATGGTTCCCAACCCCTAAAAATAATTATTGGCAATAATAATTAATTTACTGTCAAGGTATTCAGCACCAGGGTTTTGTTTGGGCGATACACAGTCATCATCTTCACAATCAACCTGTTTTCTTTTCCTGCTCCTTTCCATTTCAGCTTTTATAACAGCTATCCTGAAACACAAAATATGATTAAATAATCATTAGCTGTGTTTACCAAAGAAATTATTTCAACTTTACTACTTGTACTTGAAGTACAATAACAAATATGTCATAAGAGCTATACACAGGCATAAAAAATCTTATATTCTTATATTTGGTGAAAATAAGGTCAGGTCCAGTGTGGTATTCATATACAAATAGTAAGGTTGAATTAATCAATTGCAATTGAAAAGGTGACAAACCTGGGTTTCTCAAGCACTTTTCACTAAATGTATAGGAATTCAAGAATTTTTATGCTGGTGTATACATATATATCTTTAATTTTTTGTTGTTGTTTTTTTATTTTTTTTATTGTACAATGAAACTTGCATATAAAAACCCCTTAGGGGCACATCAAAACCAGTCTTGATAGGGAGGTGGACTTTCAATATAGAGGTTGATACACAAATGGTACAATTGGGAATAACTAAAACCAGTTTTTGTGATCAGGGGTCGTTATACACAGGCGGTCGCTAAAGCATGTTTTATTGTATATCAATCTAAGAAGTAAAAGAGGAAAAAAATACAGCTAATGCCCGTTTAAATTTATTTGTCTACTTGCTTGTGTATATAACCAATGATCTGCTCTGTCCTACCATAATGATAAAGCACTTATTAAATAATTAAAGAGGAAAAGCCATTTGTTTATTTTAAGCAATAGCAAGCTAAGAGTTACCCAAACATTTGAAGATGACAAAATAATGTATATAAAATTCACCAAAACTGTAAATGTTAATCCATCATTTTTATGAGTACATGTATGTTGTCAAATAATTAAAAAAAAACACACACTTAGGAAATGGAATTTTGGGAAAATTAAAAATGCATAAAATACATCTGGACAGCAGTATTGCACATGACAGTGATGAAAATCTAGGAATTAACAATATTTGGCCTGAAGAGAGAGAGAGAAAAAAAGAAAGTTTTATGTACAGTAATATCTTTATAAGAAATTAGAAAAAAATTTACCACAGAATGTAAAAAAAAGCTTTATTTTAAAGAATTAAAAGTCACCCATCTGATCATATCACCAAGATAATTAAATTGAAAATGAAAATGACATGTAATTCAGATATATTGCCAGAACCAAATTTGGCGAGTGTAGGTGATTAATGAAATAGAACTGCCCCATACAAATAAAATAAAGAAGGGGAATAACTCTAAAGACAATAATAGTAATGTGCAATTTTTGAATGAAACTACATGTATGTACTTAAGATAGACATCTGCACCAAATATAGGGAGCCTAGCTTAAAAATACCAAGATATAGCCTGGACAAAGCAAAGGATTGAAGGAGGAACAAACAAACCCATCAAAAAACAAAAGTCCATCACAACAGTCCCCAGGAACCAAATCAAAGCATTCAAAATTTTATCTTGTCCACCACTATTTTTTCAAACCAAAAAGTATCATATGGGATTTTGATGGAAATGGGATGTGAAATTTCAGCTTGGTTGACATATCCAGTGAAACTTGTATATAACTTGTATATTAAAGACCTCTTAGGGACACAACAAAACCTATCTTTATAAGGAGGTGGTCTTCATATAATTTTATCCTTTAAATATTATGTCACTAGAAAAGAAATAAAGATGAAATCTACCTTAACATTTACATTGGAATCCGCCATTTCTCGATTCCGACTACCATGTGTATACATCAAATATTGGTCTTATTTTAGTGAAACAATGTAGATAGGCTAATCATTTTATATTAAAACTTTTATAAATGCTTATTTAATTTATATATTTTAAAGAAAGTTGTTGAAAGGTGTTTTTGTTTTAGTTTTGGGTAAATCATGCTGCCATAGATCTAGCCTACTGTATTCGTACTGTAACAGTTCCTGGATGATTTTCTTATAATTTCTCTTAAAATCTCCCTTATTTTATGACACACAAATATGAAATTCTATATAGTGAAAGGTTACCTCAAACTCCTTTACAATATGCAAAGAAACAATTGGGAAACAAATTTAAAGGACCTCATTTTTGAGTTTCCCCAATTGAAGTGCAGCGCCATTTTCCAAACCATTAATGTAACAGATCCCGATCGGTTAAATTAAATTAATTTTTTTGGCTCAACAAAGAGTGATTGGACAAAATTTATGTATTAATTATTAGGAGTGAGCAATTTAATATCAATATTCATATGTTTTCATTGATTTAGTGTTAATAATCTTATTTTTCTCATGTCGTCATGACATATCTTCCCAGATAAACTGGCGTAAAAATCTATTAAAATAATTGTTATGAAATTTCTGGCTGCAGTACATCTCTTTAGAATGTATACGCAGGCGACATGTTGGAAAATACAGTCATGGGACATATATATTCGTCACTTATGTTATTTTTTTCTTTGTTTTATATAAAACCAACAATTTTTAAATGCCCACAAAATACACTAATTTAAGCAATATTTCAAATACTTTATTTTTACATGAAGGAAATTAAATACATATTTTTAATCTTTTGGAAATTAAGATATACTCTTTGTTTATTTTGAGAAAATAATGATTATGTGGATGATGAAACTATTTCACGTAAATTTTGACATATTTCATTAGACTGAAAGAATAATTACGGAATTTATAAAATAATTGCAGGAGAAAAAATACTGACATTTCTGTAAATAAACATGATAATTTAAAAATGCATATATTTTAGAAATATGAAATTATCCTACTACAAATTTGTGCAAATTCTGGTATGATCTGTGGATTTTTTCAGAATTTAAAAATTGTTGGTTTTAAATAAAACAAAGAAGAAAATATCATAAGTGACGAATATATATGTCCCATGACTGTATCTAGAAAAATCCCGTTTATTGTACCCGTAATCATATATCGTCCGGGAACTGTTACAGTACCAATATATCGTAACGTTTAGCCCCTGCGCTGTGGTTTGGGAGGTCGCTGTGACAGCGCTGTCAAGTCAAAACAACATTACAAACAGAAAATAAATTTTCTAATTAACTCTTTACTTATTTTTAAAGATATAAGATTTGAACCAATTATTACTTATCACATCTAACGTTTTTCACCTCTCATCTACATCTTCGTCTGCAGCATAGCCATAGCCCAGGCCAACCTTATCATAAACCGTTTAACGATAATTTTCGCACATGCGCACAAACAGGTAGTCACTAAAAGTAGTAGTCGGAGGCGGAGTCGGATTCTAGAACCTTTATATTTTAGTGTGCAAACGTAAGACAATGTCACGTAAATCGAGTCAATAAATAATTTTGTACAATTTTCCTCTGTGAATGATGTAAAATGCCACAAAAAAAATATACTACAAATATTGTGTTCTTTGAATACGTATTGGGGAAGAAATCTACAATTATTTGTTCGAATCCACCTATTCTCGAATCCGACTCAGCCTAATACTACTACTTTTAGTGACCACCGCACAAACACTTCCGAACCCAACATCCGCATCTTTTTCAGCTTTGTTTATCTTAGTAACACTACTACAAGGAAATGTTAAAGCGGGAGAATTTAAATAAGTTAATACTAAAATCACTCACAACCTTGGCCAGCGAGTATTGTACAGATGTAAACAAAAAGAAAAAAGAAGATATAATCATTGTTTTTAACATCTCGAGACACCGGAATCTGTTCTCACCAATCAAATGTCGGAACTTGAAGCAATTGTTCCCCATTGCCCCCACTTAAAAGAGTTTCCTATAAAGAAAATTGCATCACACTTAGGATAAATTTCACTCACATCTACGATTTTATGATAGCACGCTCTACAGCGTCTGATGGCCAAGGGACTGGACAGAGCTACATAATAGTGTAAAGCACTTCGATGCGGGTGATGTTCAAGGCTTGGCTTTTCTAGGGTATTACATAAGTATTTTGTTTTATATCATATTATATATATATATATATATATATATATATATATATATATATATATATATATAAATAGATAGATAGATAGAAATAGGTGTTGAAAATTAAGGCTTAGCGCCTAGATGTTTAGAGGATAGATAGATAGTGTTGTTGAAGTTGGTTTAGCCCACCCACTTTCAATTTGCTTCCGACGCTGATGTATGTATATAATTATATATATATATATATACTTTCAATTTATATATACGCTATGTATATATATATATATATATATATATATATATATATATACAACACTGTCGGAAGCAAATTGAAAGTGGTTGGGCTAAACCACTTTCAATTTGCTTCCGACAGTGTTGTGTATGTGTATATATAAATTGAAATGGGGGGGGGGGGCTAAACCAACTTAAAACACATATACACACGCCAGAAATGTCAATTTTTAACACTAATATCTATCTTTGCAATAAAAGTGGGGGGGGGGGGCTAAGCCCCCTAGCCCCCCGGTTCCGACACCTATGTATTTATATATATATATATATATATATATATATATATATATATATATATATATATATATATATATATATATATATTATGTGAAATGTACACAGATTAACCATTTAGAGGTAAATAGAATGGACCTAATATTACACTTGTTAGTCCATTTAGCTTCCTTTGCTTTTGGCTGTGGTACATATAATATTTAAACTTTTGTTGTTGTTTAACATCCCACTGAATAACATTTCACTTATATGGAGACATCACCAAATGATGTTGAAGGGCTTCAAATATTGACCTATGCTCTGCACTTACAGTCAATGAGCAGCGAGAATTCTTTAATGCGCCGTCACCTACTGACGACTGTGACACAGGACCTTGGCTTTTACTGTTTCAGCTGAAGGACAGGAAAAGCCTTCGCCAAGAATCATATCGGCAGCCCTCCAGTTGTGAAGCAAATACCCTACCGCTGAGCCAGAATGGCTCTCTATTTAATATTTAAACCTTTAAATTCAAAAGAAAGAAATCTTACTGTGTGTGATAACCTGACTCTTCATACAATGAAATTTTGGCTAATGTAAGATAAAAAAAATACATTTACATGACAAACTATTTTCATCGGAATTGGAATTTATGTCTGCAAGGTGTAATCAGCTTATCAAGAGTCATTTAGTATGAACTGAAATTAATTCAATTATCATTTAACACTTTCTTGTCTTTAAAGTATGGAACATTTTTCACAACAAATTTGCATAAAAAAATTTAAGCATCGGTCCATGGCCCACGTCAAAATTTGTGAAACTTCACCTTAAGCTGATAACATCTCAAAAAAAAAAAAAAAAAAAAAGTGAGAAATGCTTGGTGGAAAGTAAAACAACAATAAAACCAACTAATAATTATTATACCCAGCTGCTCCACTGTGACTAGCATGGAAGTGCAATGCTTTCATAACTTTTGATTTTAAATCCAGGTATAAATTCCTACCTCCAACAGTACAATGGGGAGTGGACAATGAATGCAAAGTAAGGGCAGACTATATGGACTTGAGAAAATGTTCCTATGGAATTCTCGAAGTTGATGAAACAGGTTTGTTGAAGTCATTCCTTCATAGGGGCATCCAGTGATGGTAGGGTGACAGAAGACGACAGAGTGGGTGTTCTAGAAATAAAGTGTCTGTACTCTGTTCAAGAGAAACAAGTAAACAAAATGGAAGTTTGGAAAATCATCGAATTAAATAACCCAGATTTCTGTCTTGAATCTTGCACAGAGAGAATAAGTCTCAAAAGAAACCATATGTACTATGCCCAGGTACAGGGTGGGATGGCAGTAATGTGTCTACCATGGTGTGAATAATTTTTGGATTTAAAAAGTATACTTTGACACCATATTTGTCAATCATATGTTACCAAAACTAGTTGAATTTTATATGAAGCAGGTTTTTCCTGCACTTGATTGTAATGCCAAAGAATGAATAAAAAAGGACCAGTAAGGTAGAACACAACACCTAAATTTATTCATTGTTGTACTGTAATTGGATATGTCGACTGTATATTATAGACAGTGCCTGACTCTTTAAATTCACATTTCAGAGAGTTATTGTAATATTTGACATTATTTTAGAAAACCATTCCAAACAGAAGAAAATGAATTTGTTTAAAAAAATCATGGTAGTAATGGAGTTATTAACGAGAAGTATTTAGTTAATGTGGACATGTAGATGTGAATTTTGTTTATTTATATTACATTTCTTGATAAGTTGTCTCCCTTTAGAAATATACTACATATGTAGAACGTTTGTAAAGAGTTAACTCCCTTTATGGACTGTGAACATATATTTTTGTGTGTGATAATTTTCTAATATGAGAGTGATCTCCCTTATTTACAACTTACAACTGTGTATACAGGTAAATGTGTTTTGTGAGTACTTTTCAGGTCTTTTGTTTTATTCCAACTTTCTATTGTCAGTGTGTAGATTTGGCTAGCTGTGTCTAGTCTGGACCAGTTTTCTGTATAGTATATATGCTGGGCATATTTATCACTAATTTAGTTTCTATTTTGAACTCACTGAATGCTGCCACCAGATTACCAAGTTATTTATGATATTTATGTTATTTTGTAATAGTTTATTTTTTCTGTAAATTTTGTAATAGATATGTTTTATGCACTATGATAATTTATATAAAGGTATATGTTCTGAACATTATTATATATTCATAGTGGTACACATTTAATATATAAGTTTTATATGATTGTAATTGAATTATGATATAAAATATAAAAATGTATTTTTTATGACAATTTGTTTATGATAGCCATTCTAATGTTATTGTCAGTTTCGTCTTTGTCTGTGAACTAATTCATGTATTTATGTTCATTTCAGGATGGTTATTATTGCCTAAAATTGATATTTGATATATATACAGAACTTAATAAATCTATAAACTTTGATTTGTGTTGGAGTTTATGTGAGTAGTTATAAGACTCAGTCACATTAATATAACAGATTGATATGTTGTGGTCAAAATGTCACCACATGGGCTATAATGCTAACTACATGATGTCACCACAAAGCATATATTCTAACAGTATATAATGTCACCACATGGCTTATGATTTTCAGGAAAAAAATTTAAAAGCAAAATTCATTGCTAAATGTGTTATATTTTGATTGTTAAAATCATTTGCTACATACTAGTTTTTTTTTCGTTCAAAAATCTTTATTAGAACCAAAGATCTGATTTGAAGATTTACGAAGTCAATAATTATGTAAGCATTTTCCATATACTATGGATATAGTCAAGATGGCACCAAATTTGGGCTCAAACTAGTCAAAGTGCATGCAATGAACCCGAGAACAGGTTATAATTACCTACCTTTTAGAAAGACACCATATGAACCATATATATTATGTTTCGTTATGATTAGAGTAACATTATGGTATTCACAAATTTTTTAAAAATCAAGATGGCGGACAAAATGGCTGCTGAAGAAGTTTTAAGGAGTCAAACTAAGCTATTAATGAGAAACAAAGAATATTTTTCTGGGTTTTTTTACTGGTAACTTAATAATTTATGGAAAATAATGTAATTATAATTAAATTACATGAAAGCTAGACAATTAGGGCCTTTTTTGTATAAAATTCCAATATGGCTGTCTATGTCGACCATCTTGATTTTTTTCTTCCATTTTTTATCAAAGTGATAGTTGTATGCCTTGTAATACATCAAATAAAAGGTAATCCTTCATAGATTCTAAAACTTCAGGGAAAATTTTTTATTCTAGCACTTTCATTCAATATACATCTCAAATAAACTGTAGTCTATATAACATTTGTTCTAGCAAAATAGTAACATTCGTTAGAAACAATCAATAAAAACATCAGATTAAGAGACTACAATTCCATGTGACCACGAATAACGGACAAAGCAATCGATGACCAATTATATATGAGTCTACTGAAGATTATCACAAAATTATGTTAAAGTAATAAAAGGTCGCCTCTTTGCATATCAACTAATAATGGAAATTTACAGATGTTTTCTTCTCCCTCATATAAGATTTCGTATTTGGTCAATCTTCCATTTAACTTGTATACAGAATGTACCTCACCTCTTTACCAAGTAAAATTGAAGAAGTACCAATCAATAATCAAAACTCAAGTCCATTATAACACGACAAATTAGATGTGCAAATGGTCTCAACATGAAGAACAATTACGAATCCCAAACGGGATAAGACCAAGTGTCCGGAAGGAGTCGGCATCTTCTGCTGGCATGCCACACCTGTCGCAAATGTTCCATGGAAACCTTTCTAGTTCGATGAATGGGTCAAATTCGGTAAAAAATTCAAGTTTGGTGTTTAGGTCAAGTTCAGTGAAAAGCATGATTGGTGAAACAGAGTCACTGTCTGTGGCCGTGATCCAGAATACTATCTAATATCTCTGAGAGGGGGACCATAATGTTTAACAAGATGCCCATATCGACCATAAAACTTCTTAAATGACAACTCCAATCGTTCAACCAAGAAGTTTGTGATATGGAAATTGAAATTGTCTCGTTTGTCATAGAGGGATGTGTGAAGTTGACCGTCTTTTCCAATTGACAGGAGCAAATATAGGTAAGAAGCAGATATGTTGCTCTCTGTCATCTCGTTGATCTCTTGCTCAGCAGGATACATCTGGCTGAGGTAATTCTGAAATTCTGAATTATTTATGGACAGAACATCGTCAATATACTTGTAAGTAAAATTGAACCGAGATGCTAACTGTTTGTTTCCTTTGGAGAGCAGAGACTGTATAAATTCCGCTTCATATGAATACAAAAATATGTCAGCCAAGAGAGGTGCACAATTGGTACCCATTGGAATGCCGACAATTTTCAAGCTCTATTATTTTACCCTCCTTTGATCTTATTTCATTCTTTCATTCAATTTGGCTTAAGTAGGATATTTTCTCTCTGTAAAATCTGTTTGTTTGTTCAACCTGCATACCTTTACTAACAAATTTCTTTTTTCCTTTCGCACATTCACAACCTTTCAATTTCATCTGATTGTTCATCTCTCTTTTCTCTCAATATCTCATTTTCCCATCAGTTTCCAGTTTTTCAATTTTTTCATCTCGACGTTTTATCTTTTTGTTCTGATTTCTGATACATAATGTTTTCAGTTTATCTTTCTTTTCTTGTAAGTGTTCAGGAGTGGTGTCCAGTTTTTCAGAGAGGTTCTTGTACTTTGATTCCCATGATTGACATTCTTTTTCAAGTATATTTATAAATTTTTGCTTACAGTAAAAAATGACTGTGTTTGTGTTGTTTAGTCTAAAAGGTTAAGTAAAAGTTGAATTTTGGTTTCTGAATGTTGTATTTGTATCTGGAGATTTTCACAAACCCCTTTGTCTACTAATTGACGTTTTAGTTGCTTATTTTCTTTTTCAACCTTATTTGCACCAGCAATGACTTCCTGTATACCAACAACATTAGAACCATCCTTTTTTGTTTGAAGTTCAAATTTTGTGTCTAACAATATCGAAAGACCAACAGGGTCATTGCGTCTTTTCAGATCTTTGAAACGTTTCTATAACCTTAAAATTCTGATGCGTAGTGCATTTTTTTTAATGTTCACTCCACAAAATAGATGGAAACTCAATTTGTAACTTTGTTATTAATTCATTAAATGATCTGCCATTTGCAGATTTCAAAATATCATTGTTGCTTGATTCAGAAGTACATGATGTATCTTCATAATCACGACCTGTAAAAGGCTAAAGAAACTTTTTATTAGCGACATATAAACTATATTTATACATATGTAGTAGATATATCTGACCAGCAGAAATCCATATGTTCTACTAATTGACAAAATTATTAAATTATTTGTTTATCTTTCGTCTATGAAATTGTTCAACTTTTTGTGTTAAGTGGAGCCTCCATGGTTGAGTAGTTAGAGCATTGGGCTTTTTACCATGAAGTTTATCACCGCTGGTCAGCGCAGGCTCCAGCTCAAAGCTGAATTTTTTTGTGAGAAAATTTGTCAGTTGCGGAAGGCCGGTGGCCTTTTCCCGGGTACATTGTTACCAGTTCTCTCCTCCACAATATTCAGAATTCAAATTGTCAATGTAAGACATTTCTTAAGGCATGACACATAATGGACTGAATCTGTAATAATATGGCGCTGGGCCCCCGGAGAAAGAAGATGAGACGATATAGTGTTGCATTTTGGGTAATTTCTAATAAATAAGTTCGCTTCGCAAACGGCCATCGGCCGTACCAGCTGCACCCTCTAACAACATGTTTGTTTCATTCCAAATTCATCTTAAGTTAAGTGTTAGATGAGAATAATGATAATCTAATCTAGACGAACTTCTGAGTACATCTAGGTTGATTATTTGGCCTTGTATAACGCCAGTTTATGTTTTGGAATATAGATTTTAAACGCAAGCTCAACTGATGAAATCTTATTGACAGAAACGATCACCTGATTGAGCAATTTTTGGCTTTTTTTTGCAAAACTATAACTGATCATAGACCAATAGACCTAGATTATAAATACGTAAAAAAATGTGTCTTTGCTTTGATATCACGTTTGTCTGACATCACACCATGAGCACAATAGTCGAAACAGGAACCTTCTTTGCCAGGTTTTCTTGTTTATAATTTCCAAAATATGAAGTCTTGAAGACTCTTTTGAAATTTTCAGGGTATCTGTAAAACACGTACTTGGGTTGAGAAATCTCCAAATAAGTTAAACTCTTTAGTCTATTGGTGAGGATGGAAATGTCAAAAGTACAGGCATTGTGTACAACAAGTATGGGTTGTGGGATTTTCTTCATATAGTCTCCAAAGACCAAAAGAGTCCCTTACACTGCTTCGGAATCGATAACATTCCTCTGAAACATGTTCTTTGTGTCCTTGTAAAATCATTGGAGTTTTCTGCAGCTGAAGTCTGTAATATATCTGCATTTCTTCCAAGGCCAGTTGTTTCAAGATCAAACATGACATATGTAGATCTATGGATATTTTATCTGTTCCACGAGTCGTTCATTTTCGTGGCCAAGTGGTTAGAACATTGCGCTATAAACACTGATTGCCACCAAATAAAAATACAATTCCAAATTTCTCAGTGTAGATCTATGACATCTCTAAAGGAATAACACATAATTTATTGAATCTATAGTAACATGATAATGTGTTTGTTTCATTCCAACTTCTTATAAAATTCACCTGGAAATATCACGTGAAAAATACCACATTGATTCAGGTAAAATATCATATCAAGTTTTGAGTATATGTGAATAATGATAATCTACTTAAGACAAATTTGTGAATACATATAGGTTCATTATTTGGCATTGTATGACGCCAGTTTCTGTTTGGAATTTTAAATTTCAGCTCAACTGATGAAGTAGCTAATCTTATAGACAGAAACAATCAACTTGAGCATTTTTGGCCCTTTTTTGTACAACTTTAACTGATCATAGACCAATAGATCTAGATTAACGTAAAACTTATGTCTTTGCTTTGATATAACGTTTGTAAGGGCTTTCATTTTTGTCTGACGTCACAGTTTATGCACAAAAAGTAGGTAACGCGCATCATCAATGAGGATGCACCTGTACAGAAGGGAAGGGGTTTTCATGTTGCCTCATTGTCTTTATATAGTCTCCAAAGACCAAAAGAATCTCTTACAATGGTTAGGAATCGACTAACTTTCCTCTATGAAACATGTTCTTTGTGTCCTGGTAAAACCATTGGAGTTTTCTGCAGCTGAAATCTGTAAAATATCTGCATTTCTTCCAAGGTCAATTGTTTCAAGATCAAACATGACATATGTATGGATATTTTATCTGTTCAAAGAGCCGTTCCTTTTTGTGGCCAAGTGGTTAGAACATTACACCTTAGACCATGAGGTCTGTCAACTCTAGTTAGTGAAAGGTTCGACCCCTGCTGGAACCTAAGCTGATTTTGCAAGAAAGTTTGCCACTTTAATTGCGGAAGGCCGGTTCAGCGGTCTGTTTCCTGGTACATTTGTAACCTAGTTCTATCCTCCAATGGTGTATTTACCCCTTCTCTAATTCTCTTTAAGCATCACATTCAATGCTTGGACACCATCTTTTACACTATAGCACAATAATCCAATTAGATGAAATTATTTACCATGTTTTCTTGTTTATAATTTCCCAAAACTGACGTCTTGAAATCTCTTTCGTAATTTTTCAGGGTATCCGTAAAACAAGTACTTGAGTTGAAAAATCTCCAAGTAAGTTAAACTCTTTCAGTCTGCTGGTGAGAATGGGAATGTCAAAAGTACAGGTATTGTGTCCAACAAGTATAGGTTGTGGAATATTCTCCATATAGTCTCCAAAGACCAAAAGAGTCCCTAACACAGGTTTGGACCAACTTTCCTCTGTGAAACATGTTCTTTGTGTCCTTGTAAAACTGGACCCCGGGTGAAGCCTGTTTATGTATGGTACAACGAGATTGAGTGTAAGCACTGGAGTTTTTTTCCAGTTGAATTCTGTAAGATATCTGCAGTTCGTCCCAAGGCCAGTTGTTTCAAGATCAAATATGGCATACGTATGTTTTTTTATCTGTTCCATGAGTCATTCCTTTTTGCATGTAAGCTATTTGGCTTTTGGACTTTTCTTTAAGATGCAATTGTAAGGCTATTTTCATAGAATTATTCCCCAGGAGATAATACTAGTTTTGTTTACCTAGGAGGTATACACGTAGCAACAAAACGATTATTTACACATTTCCGTAACATTCAGATGTTTTTGCTGTACAAGAAATTATTTTTTACAACTGTTCTATTCCTTCGTCACAAGACATTCTATTAATAGACGGTTATATCGTCATAAACATTATTAGAAGACATGATGGGGATATGTAGAGCTCTCAGATTAACATATATATATATATATCTTCAAATCCAAATATTGAAAAACAAAACTTAAAGTCTAAAGATAAAACATTGAAAATGGATACCAAGCGAGTTGTGAATTAATTCCCTACATGTAACCGACAAACCGTACCGGTTATAATATTAAGGTTTATCTCATTTATAAGGCATTTAATCAATCTTAGTGGCAACTGTAGTTCAACAAAGCAGCCGTGCTGAAATGGAATAACACACACACACACACACACACACACACACACACACACACACATATATATATATATATATTAAATAACTACTTACAATACTACTTCTCAGAGATGAAAATATCAGTGAAACTCAATGATGTGAAAAGTTCCAACTTGATACAAAATGACTTTACTCCCTGGTTTTCCCGGGATCTTTATTTAGCTATCCAATGTTTTCCGGTTTTTCCATGAACTGTATTTTTAGAACGACTGTTTTTGTTTTCTTGGGAGATGAAATCAAACAATATGAGAACCCTGATAACGCATTTATGATTATGATAAAAGATATAAAAAGATGTATATCATTTCGTCATCTTTTTTCCAACCATAATTCTTATAAGAATAATTTCCCTGTAGATCTATATAGTGTTTGAGTCATAAGCCTTACAATCTTTCTAGAATCGATAAGTTTTATTTACACATCATCACTAATACTAGAGGTCAAGGCTATGAGTTCGTACTGACTCGCTTCAGCTTTATCTTTTGATGTTCAGTAACTTAGTTAAGCTTAATGTGGTGTTTACGTGAAATTAACATACGTGAGTACGTAAATTGGGACTAACAGAAATGAGGAGAAAGTCTTTATTTCTACATTTTCTGCATAGACTTATAGAGTTTATATAAAGAACCCATTGTAGCTGGTATTCTCCACTAATATGTTGTTTCTTTAGATCAGCATACAGTCAACAACCATATGTCAAAATACTTTCAGGACTTACCCGCACATGTCAATAGTTCGTGGTCCAAATCTGACTCGTCAAGAAATTTGTGGAACGTCTATTTTTTTTTTTCAATTAGACGCTACACGTTTATGTATCAATCTCTCTGTGTCTAGCTAAAATCTAATGTATGTAAAGATCTCAGATGCCAAAGTATCAATCTTTAGGATTTCCAGGATACATATAAAAACCTGGTGAAAAAGTGAGGAATAAATCCTCGTCACGATTGGTACAAGCGACTCAACATTCCATAACTGAAAATGCTCATCATTTCGAATATAAATTTTATTGAATGAGAACACGTTTCATCTATTAAAACCTAATCTTGAAAATTAAGTTTATCCTTCTGATTTTTTGTATAAAATGAACTTACCAGCTCTGAATATAACGTAATCAATCCAAAGCGTCTAAAGAAAACTTTTTAATACACTGCTGCTATTTCGAACTTTCTTTAATCCAATATGGTCTGTCCAGCCCTTAAATACTATAAAAATCCAGTGGTCACGTGATTTTTCTCTCTCTCGTGATTAGTCTCTTCATCTTCTGTTTCTAAGAAGGACCATTCAATTTCTAAAGCCAGTGTACTCTTCAAAATTTTTCTTATAATGGTGAGCTGGGATCTGATTAAAATCAGGTTATTTGATTTGTTTACAGATATTAAAGAAGCTTTTAAGGGAGGTTGATGGAGGGTAAAATGTCCCGAAAAGAAAATAATTGACAATTCATGATATTTCATTCAAGAATTTGTTATAAAACTTCCATGAGTATTTATAATTGCTGTAAAATTTTAATGACAGTTTTGTTATTTTCATAATATATCTAAGGGGAAAAGCTAAATGAAAAGAAAAGAACAAAACAGTAACTCATATTTATAACCCCTGGTAGATACAGAAAGTAAAAATACAATTAGAGCAACCTAAATAATGATGATGATGAATGGTTTTTTAAAGGACTGCATTTAAGGTTGATTAAGTAGGATGTTGACGTCTAGCGACATTTTAGAATTATTTCTTTGTAATAGAAGTCAAAGAACGGTGTCAGGAAGCTCTATTTTTGCATGTTTTAAATATTGTATCTACCCCTACACCCAATTAAGTTTGGGACCCACGATTTGGGCTCTTACAACATGTACTTGAGTCAGCATCCCCTGTTGACCAGTCACACCCGCCTTAAGTCCACAGTCAAATTCAGATGAAACAAGTGAGGAACAAATCCTCGTCAGAGTCGGTAAAGGCAGCTCAACAACAGCTCCCCCTTTTCCTATCCTGTTTACGATATATAGGTCAATCGGATTTCTGGAAATCGTTGGCTCTTTCTTAAAAGATTTATAAAATATTTTGAAACAACTCCTCCGACTTGTGTTACACGTTTCTGGCATTTCAAAGATAAAAGATTTTAAAAGGTAATTGTCAGATTCAAAAGATGCTCATAGATATTTTGAACATTTCGTCTTTTAAATCCTTGGATTCCTAACTTATTATCATTCCCAATTGCTATAATCTTCATTTATTATTCATTTTCCTCGAAATCAAAAACTCTCTATAGAATCCAAAAACAACAAAAATATTTTATTTATCTGTGTGCCTTAAACACTTTCATAGTTGAAATAAATATGAAAAATGAATAATGTACTATTATTATCTATAATAGAAAGGAAACGGAAGGTATGCGTCATCAACTTACAGCTGATCAACATATGCACGAACGTAGCAAAGTTTTTGTTCATGATTTAGGGTACAATGATAATTTCAAATACTCCAAAGTTGTCATATTTTCTAATAACGCGTCGGTGTCATACATGTTTGTATTACTTATGAGTACAGCATGGATTATGTTTCATGATAATTCTTGATTCAGTGTTCTATTTAACGATCGTCTTGAGCATTTATTTCCGCCTTTTTGTTTCAAAACTATAACGTTGGTGTTATGTAATATTTCACGCGGTAAACACACATTGGACACATGACTATGTGTCCATGACAACAGTGACTGGCTTTCATTACACAGTGGAAGATTTGAGATTTGACAAAGTCGGTTAATGTGTAATATGACTGTGAAGTAACACTATATGATTAACAGGGAGTTCATAAATTTGTAATATCATGTTTCAAGATCAGGTTCTGTATCCGAAATCGGTATGACTCATTTATAAAATATCAAAATCTGGTTTTGTTCCGAATTTCTGCTTTTTAATTACTCGCGCACTGTGTCAAATTATTCGAATGCGTCTTATATTAAATATAAAAAGAAATTATGCAGTGTCGTCATTTCCCAACAATAATTCTGAAATGTTCTTTAAAGAAGGTCGCATATTATGCATATTCTCAACTGTTCTATACATGCTATTGTATGAGCAATGCGTTTTGTTTTTAGACTCCAGGTTCTTGCTGGAATCAAGGATTGGCTTTATTTGTCTATAATCACAGATATTTAAATTGAAACACATAATTTAATACCATATAATGCGCTTCAAATTTAGATTTTAGAGAACATTTTCTCGGTTAAACATTTGTTTGATAATTCCGTGATCAATTGAACATAATGACATCAATTTGGAGAAAATCTAACTGACCAAAAGACTTTGAGTCCTATATTTTCTTCGGAGTAGACTTATAAAATTTATATAGGGAACCCAAAAATGGAACATGTGGTCGTAATAAAGTTTCGCCCAAATCAATAAATAGTATGGTTCACTGTCTGTGAAAAATATACTTTATTAACCCGTTACTGTTTTTCTTTCTTTCTTTTGTTTTGATAATATTTGATAATATATGAAATATAAAAGAAACTTACCAGGTCTGACTTATTGATAACAACTTCTCAACATCAAATGAATCCAATGTTTCTAAACCAAACTTTCATTCAAATGAAAAATGAAAAAAACCAAATCTGTTATATATGAGGCTGAGTTTCAAATTTCGAGTTTCCTCAAGTATCTGTACTTTCTTATCGATCATATTTCACAACCAACTCTTAAATATCTCAAAATAATTCAAAACTTTGTGCTTCATCAGTTTATTTATAATCATTACCATGTAATGTTATGTATAAAGGGTGTTCTGTTGTAGATGTTTCCTATTATTAAAACTTAAATCAATTCTTTTTCACATAAATTATATAAATTCAGAATATCGCTCTAGAATTCCTTTAAACCTAAGGATATTTCTAGAATCAACGATTGGCTTTAGTTGTCTATATCCACAGATTTAAAGTCAAGTTCATAATAACTCGTATCACAGTGACACTCTTCATAATTAATTTTTTCATTTTACATAATGTTCATACGTTTGTGATATCCTGTTTCAAGGTTAAGTTTCTGAACTAAAATTGATCTGCCTCATTACCCGGTACATACATATAGTAATTATTTAGTTCCAAACTGGATTCCTCGAATTCTCAAACCTAACTCTTTCTACAAAATAGTAGCTATGAGAAACATCTATTTTATGGTCTGAAGAAACAAATTTTCAATTCATTAAACCTAAGTTGCAATATATATAAAATCTTCGTTGCTGTGAAAATGATTATGTACCAATACTTTTTTTCAGTTATCAGAATATTTATAGAAACTGAATAAACGGCTGGGGTCTGTTCTAATCTTCAACAGTTTTTAATATCCAATTAACTCACTGCGACAAAACATATTTCCTTTCTCTTGGTCGACCAGTTTCACAAAAATGTTTTTGGAAACCTGAATTCTGCATTATTTCTGGACTTATATTTCATAAATGAATTTTTCAAAAATGTCTAATAATGTCAGCTATAAAAAGAAATGTATTGCTTCGTCATTTTTCCCAACAATAATTCTGAATTATCTCGGATTTAATTTTTCAGATTTGGACTTCTAAACATTTATTTGGCCGCAGTGAAAGAACGATAAGGCCAATGATTAAACCTTTGGCAGGCCTCCAAAGCAGAAAGGTTTCGCAAATAAATCACTGGGTTGATTCACAAGCAGATTATTGACATATGTTTTATATATTGTTATTAATTAATTTTAAAAAATCGAAAATGTCTGAAAATGTCAGCTATAACAAGAAATGTGTTGCTTCGTCATTTCCCCCAACTATAATTCTGAATTAATCTCAAGTGTTCCTGAAATAAATCACTTGTAGTATAAAACAACCCTTTCTTTCTATCGACTATAATATAGGTCACTCGGTTTTCTGAAAATGTAAGGATCTTGCTAGAAAGGAGGATAATGGTTCTTAACCTAAATTATCACTGACTCATTCCTTGCACTCAGACTACAATCAAGTGTACAACTTTGTTTTGCTAAACCTGTATGAATGAGACACATACTGTTATGCGTAGGGTGGTATTTCATAAACCAACTATACATACATCGTTTTTGGATCAATATCCTACATTTTCTGCATGGACTGAACTATTTTGAGAATAAACACACAGATCGTTTAGACAACTCAGAACCCGAAGTCATCATCCTCCAGTTATTTATCAATGTTTATAAGTAATGAATAATAAATTTGACTCAATGTTTTTTAAGTGTATGAAATAAAAATGTGATTCCTAGTTAGTTTCCATCCAGAAGTTTTGCAAACAATTATGTAGTCAAAATAGCAAATAAAATTGAGCTTGAGTAAATTTGTTGACTTCGAGCCCAGGGACCAGCACCATAAAATTTGAGATTTTATTCAAATCTGTGAATATTCTTTGCCAATCAGATTTCAGGATTGCCCAAAGTTGAGTAACATCTTTAGACTTAAGTAATTCCTAAGTCTTATGGTGCCAGACCCAGATCTTTTATGATAATGAAAATTAAAGAATATTTTTGTCTTTGAAATTCTATAAATGTGCATCTTTGACCTGTTTTTTTTTTTTTTTTTTTTTTTTTTTTTGACATTTCAGAGAATAGGTAATTTCAAAGTACATGTAATTGTCAGATCAAGCCAGTATTCATAGTATAAAATATTGATTTTCAGAACTTATATACACATCTAGACTTACATAGCGCTAAGTTAAAATCTTATTCTTCAATTAAATTTGTTGAATGTTTAATTGTTGATTTTTCAAGAATATTCTATGACCCTCTAATATAGAATTTTAAACTACGGATATCACACGGTTACCTTAACCTTTTTCAAATCTAATACCGGTATATCGGAAGACAACGATAATTTGGAATATCTAGAGCTTCATTTTTAAAGTCTTATAATGCAATGAAACTTGTATATAAAGACCCCCTTAGAGACAGAACAAAACCAGTCTTTATAGGGAGGTGGTCTTTATATAGAGGTTATTTTGTAGGGAGGTGGTCTTTATATTGGTTGATTTGTACACAAATGTTACTATTGGGGAGAGCAAAAAGTGTTTTTTGTGTCCAGGTGGTCTTTATACACAGGTGTTCGCTAAAGCAGGATTTACTGAATGAGAAAACGTGACATTTATCCATGTTTAATCAATTTCCGTTCACAATACCTCAATATGATTATTGAATTATTAAAATATTGATTATTGATTATTCCAAACCGTCAATACCACACACTTCACGAAATAAGAAATTAAATTAAAGACACACATGTTGCACGTTTCGACGACCTTCTAAATTTTGTAAATGTAAATACTTAGAAATAACGACGCTGTCACTGAGAATTAAAGTCAAGCGAATTATATCGTACCATAATGATACTTTCATTTGATATATCAAGTACGTCACTTCGGCCTAGATGCATAAGATTTCCAGTTAACACGTGTTTTGTCACGGGTTGAGATGTTGGGATGGTGGTGGTGGTGGTGTCACCTTAAACTAATGTTTTGGTATTTAGTTCGACATTTTATCGATAACGAGAACCACGTTCGGTGTTAACGTTCCTCAAATTTTATGTTAGGTATAACGGGCCTAAATGGCAGAAGAGATGCTGATGGACCGGGAACGGCGTCGCCGTTTAGCGGCGCGCAGGGGGTGTAAGTCACTACTGACGCTCATTACTCTGTTTCACTTAATGAAATGTTGAGTTACCTGCTCGATAGCGATTAATTTTTACTGTGATATTTTTTTATTCCGCTGTGAGACCTGTTCCCACTTTTGATTTTCCCAAATGTCCATATATGTTCTTGCTCTTATTGTTTCGGTACCAACGATTTATACATGTATATTGTCTGAAATGTTTAATTAACTTGATATGTAAATAGGCGCGACATACCTGATGGAGGAACTGTTTAAAAGCCTATCATTGGGTGAAAGAAAGAAATGTGGGTGGAGTTAATGAAAGGGAACAGAAAATGAGTGTGAATGTAAACGGGAACCTGATAAAAAGGTTGGATTCAGTGTATACAAACCATCACAATATAAAATTTACTGATACACCAAAGTGTTTATCATTATGAAATTCAGGACTCAATATTTAAGTATTTTGGCATTATGATAAACAAAAACCTTTGTGTTGCTACAAAGAATTTGTAATTCATAAGTCGAAACAATATATCGATTTCTGTTGCTCTTGTGATTATTCACCATTGAGTTAGACGATGCGTTGACACACGGTTCATGTTGGACGATAGCAGATGCATCTGCTGGTCTTGCTGATGGTTCCAAACTTGCAACAAATGTACACGTGACATGGATGGCAAGGTATGTAACATAGCTTTGTATGGTCAATACTTAAATATTTGAGGAAATCTTTACAATGTTTTTTTTTTTTTTTGAAATTATAAAAATGATGAGAAAATTTTAAAATTCAAGCCTTTGTATTATCGTTATTTTCATTATTATTATTATTATTATTATTATTATTATTATTATTATTATTATTATTATTATTATTATTATTTCATCGTGATATGACAGTGGCTAACTCGAACATGTATAGTTTCTTTGATTGTCTGTGTTTCTACCACTATAAAGCAGTTCGTTACGCCAATACCCGTTCTGGAAAACAAGATAATATATTGATGTAATTTCTACAACTTCTGAACGAGTTTGTCAAAACACATTCCCAGAGGTGCGCGTGTGTCAATTTCTTTGCCATGCAATGTCTTTTGAGTCTTCTGACGGATAGCATCTTGCTATATTATTTTTTTTTATATCTTCACATATTTCACTATTTTAACACTTTTGTGTTTATTTGATTTTTTTTATGTTTTTTATTTTCATGTCATATTAATATCGCTATTAATTTATAAAAAGAATAGGCCTCTATGTCCGAGTTGTTAGAGCATAAACCATAGAGTCCTTCACCTCTTGCCAGCGCATGTCCAAGCCACATGTTATATGTTATTCAGTTTGTTCCTCTATAGTAAATCTAAAGGCAATGACCAACAGTGAATTAAATCTTATAGCACTTGGATATCGTTTTCCTCCGACATTTATGTATATGAATCATAATTGAATATACACAGATGACACAAAATTATTGGAATGCTATCAATTTTTGATATATATATTTCATATAAAACCATATTTTTAAAAAAAATTATTGTGAAGCCATTTCTTATGACAATTCAGTTGAATTTTCACAATTAAACAGAGAATGTTTCCAAGTCTTACAGCTGATGGGGTGTGATTTTCTGATTTGCATTTTCAAAGATTTGACAATTCAATCAGAACTAAAACGTCAGACATCACAATTATATCACATGCGAAATGAATCATTTTTTTCTGCGAAAATCTAAAAAATATACAAAACAAAGTGAAAACAAATTTACACTGGATTTATATATATATATAATTCTCAAAATACGACGAATGCTATGGAAATAAGAAACGCTGGTCATATTATACATCATAAAAATAATATAAACTCATTTAATCTCACCAAAGACCAATATTATTCGCTTGTCATCGCATTTCTTCTCAGCATTACGTTGAGACAGTAAAAATCGAGGTCCCGTGTCACAGTAGGTGTCGGCACGTTAAAGAACCCTGACTGCCCAATGACCGCAAGTGCCGAGCATGGGCCAAAAATTTGAAGCCTTTAGCCGGCATCTGGTGACATCTCCATATGAGTGAAAGATTCTTGAGTGGGAGGTTAAACAACAATAAACAAACAAATAAACAAACAAACTAAGCATAACGTCAATTTTTATTTCCAATATCTCATTTGGTTTTCCAGAACGTCCCGTGACATTGTCTTGCTATCATTTTTGTTTAAACGCACCTTTGTATTCCGTTATACTGTTACGTCTACGATAACTCGCGCTGTAATCCCACTCTCAAACGGTTGATTAAAGTAACCTGTGATTGTTAAACAACATTTCAAGTATTTTCATTGAGTTTGACCGCGAGCTTCTCATTACGAAATTGCCAATGTACACGAAAATGTACAAGAAAATGCAAAAGGCCTGTCTTTTGCAAGCGATCAAAAGTTGGCGATGTTTAAAAATAAATGGGGGATAGGGTACGTTATGGAAGCCTCTAACAATGTTGGGTTTCCTACTTTTGACATACTTATCACAGCGGGGTTTCGTGTCGGGATTAGACGTGATCGTATGTGACGATGTTGTGTCGTTGATGTTGTCGCCGGTGCCGTATCCGCTGTTGCGATGTTAACGAACGGGGTGAGGGAAAATTGGCGAGAAGAAGAGTCGTAACGTAAACGTGGCGCTGTGGGCCGTAAATAGATAGAGAGTGCCGTATTCCCTGTAGTTCACCAAAATACAACTCCAGGAAAAACACTGTATATGTTAATCCGTATTTATTGTCAAGTCGCAACGATGAACAAGTAAGTCACAAAATATATAATATAAATGTATAACAATAAAAAATGAATAAGTCCAAAATATTGAATAAAATATAGTATGCCCTGGATAAAAAAGAATGCAAGTTGGATATATGACTAGAAGTATACGTAGTCTCCAAAAACAAAGTAATGAGTCGGTGTTATCAGTAGTGTGTCTGATTTCCGAACTGAGTAATGAAATTTTACAAATTTGGGACAATAGTTTGTAAATAATAGATCTAGTATAAGTTTGAAAGGTGTTGAGTAAATTACTAAACAATAGGAAATTAAATCTTACACAGATGTACATATAGAGAAATTAGAATTGCTTTGATAGTGATAAAAATAATTATGTAAAGAGAGGATTAACATGTGATGCTAGTCCATTTCCCGTATCATAATTATTTTCCAGGTGTCAGAAAGTCTAAGCAAAGCACATATGGTGGGAAAACATAAACAATTGAATCTGTAAATTGACAATTATAATATGTGAGTGAATTAAAAAGTAAAAATAAATATGAAAATAGAAACACAATTTTGTTTTCAAAAGTATAGAAATGATCAAAATAAAAATGTCTGAATTTAGCTTGGTGACATACTGCTGCAATCTGGAAAAAATGTGACCGACGTGAGATACAGATTTGACGTGAATAGAGAGTCTGAGTGCGTCTAGACATGATGTTATGTTCCAGATTACGAAATACTTCATGTACATTAGAAACAGGTCCAACAACTCGTTTGTTTGTTTGTTTATTGTTGTTTAACGTCCCACTCAAGAATCTTTCACTCATATGGAGACGTCACCAAACGCCGGTGAAGGGCTTCAAATTTTGGCCTTTGTTGGGCACTTATGGCCACTGAGCAGGGAGGGTTCTTTAACGTGCCGACGCCTACTGCGACACGGGACCTCGAGTTTTACTGCCTCATCCGAAGGACAGGAAACCAACCTGTCGCCTGTTGGACTCGAACTCACGACTTTACGATCAAGAGTCGAGCGCGCTACCGACTTAGCCAGGCCGGCTCCCAACAACTCGTATGAGTTGAGTTGAGTAAAAAGAAACTGCAAATGTATACCATACATTGTTGAATTAATTTTAATGTTCGGTGATTTTTGGGTTTTTCACGACAGTTACAAATTTGTTGTATGATACCTCGTGTACTATCGTACGTTTCAAGGGTGTTTTAAATACATTGTTTTGTCATTGTAGTTTCAAAGTTCAGTCGACTTAATTTCAGATATTGTCGTTTCTTTCACTAAAATATTAACAGCGCTGTTTTCACACCCATTCATTGAAACTTAGATTGAAATCATTTTTCCACATTTACTTTCGATCATTTTTATTATCTCAAAATGTGGGGAAAATATCAGATTTCCTACAACAAGATATTGAAGAAATTACTGGATAGTGGATGTTGTTACATATCCAAATTAACCAAATTGAGTTATTGGATTTATGTTTCCAAGAACAAATTACATTCGATTGAACAATATTTATTATTCCTAAATCTTATGCTTGATTGCAAAAACAGTTCATACCACTTTATCACTTTAGATATATATATACATTATAATTCAGTGAGAAATTCGACATCAATTTTGTGCAATAGGGCTATAATGCGTACAATGAAACCCGATTATCCATTATCAGATTTTTCGTTTAAAGGTTGATTGGAAAATTGCCATTACATTCTTTTGATATTAAAATAATTCCAAACAAGTTGAAAGAAGTAGGTGTGTGATTTTTAAAACACACATTGATAACTGAATTTTCATTTATAAGCTTTATCAAAATTAGCAAATATCTTCGAACATAGACAATACCAGCGGTTTTTTGTTGTTATGCATTTAAATCCTTTTTATTCCACAGAATGTAATACGAACAGAGCAGAGTAGATATATGACCGACATTATATACCACGCGTTTTGTATTCCTCGTTTGTCGCACGAGATCGTATAGACTGTGTATTTAAAGTATGCACCTAATTTGACATTCATTGGTCGGAATAATGTGATATCCGTACCTAGGAATCGAGTTGTGTGCAACCAAATTCAAACAATAATAAAAATACCTCCACTCTCGAGCTGAGCATGTCAATTTAAGTGAAATCAGGTGTTGTAATACAGTAAAATTACTAATGTTGATCGGGCATTTCTTATAATTACGTCTTACTTCATGTTAAAGGCGCTTTTAGTAGTATCTCCGGGACAACGTGTAAACAAATAAACTTCAACATGGTGACAAATACAAACTACCGTAATTTACATTGCGATTTGTTTTGAAGTCCAATGAAATCAAATATTCCAACAAGAAAAAACAAGAGATAATTATTGACCTATGTGAGATTGCCGACGCATTAAATTTGCCTAATGGCGAGTGTATGGCACAATATTTATTTTAGGTCCTTCTCATCTTACTAAATCTAGCCACTTTTTGCGACTATTGCCAGCCTTTGGCAACTGGTAAAATCTGTTGTTTCTGCCATCCGAAATGCAGACTACTGTGATATAGTATTTCACAGGCCATACTTTACATCCATTTTAATCTATAAAGCTACTTTCTTTTTATTTACACGTTGTCGCGTTGTCTCTGTAATCTCGTGAGATATGGTGAAATTTGGGGTATTTTTGTTTTTCGTGTCAAAAGAGTGATCAAAGGACGGTAACGCTGATACGGTGGTAATAAGACCTATTGTCTACTGACAGACGCCAATAGATGATCAACTTCCGTGATAATACGAGTATATATGTTCTAGCTGTTGTACAATATTATAAACAATTTTGTTTTGTTCATTTTTCGTTCCGTCAAGCGCTAATATCAGTTATAAGTGTCAGCATCTGTTAGTTAAGTGCCACCAGCTGTTTGTGAAGTGTCACCTGACCCCAGTTGCACAATACATTGTTAAATTTAACCTATGGTTAGCCTATTGGTTTAAAATTTGTCAACGTCGTTAAATTTAACAACATACATGTATTATGCAAGTGGATCCAGCTGTGAAGTGTCACCATATGTTGGTGAAATGCCACCAACTGTTAGTTAAATACCACCAACTATTAGTTACATGTCACCAGCTGTTAGTGAAGTGTCACCATAGGTTGGTAAAGTGACACCATCTGTTAGTTAAGTATCACCATTTGTTAGTGAAATGCCACCACCTGTTAGTAAATTGTTACCATTTATTGGTAAAGTGCCACCATCTGTTAGTTAAGCATTACCATTTGTTAGTTAAGTGCCACATGCTGTTAGTGAAGTGTCACCAAATATTGGTGAAGTGTCATCAGTTGTTAAGTGTCATCAGCTGAGCTGTAAGTGAAGTGTCACCACCTGTTAAGTGTCACCATATATTGGTAAAGTGTCACCAACTGTTAGTTAAGTGTCACCGCCTGTTGGCTACGTGTCACTAGCTATTACTGAAGTGCCACCAGCTGTTAGATAGGTGTCCATCAAATGGTAATTACCACTGTTAGTTAAGTGTCACCACCTGTTAAGTGTCACCATATATTGGTAAAGTGTCACCAACTATTAGTTAAGTGTCACCACCTGTTGGCTACGTGTCACTAGCTATTACTGAAGTGCCACCAGCTGTTAGATAGGTGTCCGTCAAATGTTAGTAAGCCACTAGCTGTTAGTTAAGTGTCACCACCTGTTAAGTGTCACCATATATTGGTAAAGTGTCACCAACTATTAGTTAAGTGTCACCACCTGTTGGATACGTGTCACTAGCTATTACTAAAGTGCTACCAGCTGTTAGATAGGTGTCCATCAGATGTTAGTAAGGCTCACCATATGTTGCTGAAGTATAACCAGTTGTTATTGAAGTGTCATTAGCTATTAGCGAAGCGGCTGATAGTGACGTGTCACCAACCTTTGTTCACCAGCTGTTGTGAAGTGTCACTATTTGTTAGTGAAGTCATCAGTTATTTATTAAAGGACGAATATTTTGTCCTTTTCAGGTCAAAGGTAATTAACTTGGGATTAATACCTACTGAAACATTCCTTTGGATAGATCTTTCATCTTAGGTAACTTTCACTTTAAGTACCTAATTTTTTACGATAGTCACTGATTTCCTAATTTGAGCATGGGACGTACCCTGTGATATTTTGGCATCGCTAAAGTTTGGTCACTTTTGTCAAAATTAGGTTGTTTATATTTTTGCCATTTCTGAAAAAATAAAATTATGATTAGAGTTGGACTACCAACCAAATTTGGTTATGCTGTGCCATTCATTTCATGTTCTCGATTTGACATTTAATGTTAGAGATGAGGTTGTTCCTGATTTTCCGGCCTTTAAACGTGTGTATATTATAACATGATGGTTAAACTGGCAAACATCACACCATGACCAAAATATCCCAGTTTACAGTATTTGAGCATAGGTAATTAACAGGTATGAAATATATGTTTCAGGTTATGTACAATGTCAATCTCTACTCTAAATCAATAATCGATTTAAATCATGTATAGGCACGTCATGCATAAATCATTTTAATTAACCTTTACCCATGTAAATATTTGATAAACGTTTTGTGCGTAAATATTCAAAATAGAAATCTCTCTGGGGTGCAGTTTATTCAATATGAATATTCATCGAGAAATATTATATTCAATTTACTATTTACATTTATTTTTATGTTTTGCTTTTGGTCAACTTTTACGTTTTTGTTTTGTTGTTGACATATATTTTGAGGCCACTCGTGCACCTAACAGCTAGCAGCTAACGAAGACTTATGCAAAGTCTGTATGGACACATATAAAAATCATAAGAGTCCGTTAAATATGGTGACAATAGTGAGGCCACTTGCTGAGGAGAAATCAATTTAATCTGCTCCGAGTTACTTTATACCAACTATGATGTCAATAATGTGAAGATTTTCATCTATTTTCATTTAAATTACATGCACTTGTTCTCTTTCATCTTATTCAAATTTAAATAATTTGTCTTGTTTAAGTAAAATAAATACGTCAAAGATTGAAACTACTGACAGACAAACAAACAAAAAGCAAAATGATCTGAGATATTTTATCAAGACGGCATGAAGTAGGTGTCAGCACATATATATAATATCTGTTTAATACTATTATAAAGATTTACAGGATTGATATTGACACTCTAAATTCAGATTATGTTGATATTAGATTATAACAACTTATTTACTTGGATATTTTAAAGATTTATTTAAATCTCAAACATTTAACTCATGTAGAATTCGGTAATTTCTAACCTACACTAATCTTGATGGATATACGCGTAAATCTAATTTCAATAACCAGATAGATGTCATTTGTACAATTATGATGATAAGATAATCCTTAATTTTCTCTAATGAATCGTCTTATCGAACTAGAGTAATATTTCGCACTGATAAATGCATTTGAATTCTAAATTCTTCAAACGCTTAAATATTTATTTTGTTTTTGATTTGTTTTGTTTTTGATTTGTTTTGTTTTTTGTTTTGTTTGTTCTTTTGGGGGATGTTAAATGTGGAAATAACTAATAAATGTATAAAAACGATTAATTCTCGAAAAGCTAAGATAGTCATCTTTTTACAGTGGTTACTCGTAGACGGATTTTGCTATGCATTTAGATTTTTCATTTTGAAAAAAATTATATCATTCAAGATGGAGCTTAACTGAATCTAATCGACAGTAACAATTGTTTTGAGTGTTACAACTTTGATATTACGTTTATAATATCATAAAAATAACATCAGCAATTTGGTGGAATGACGATAGATATTAAAACATACTTTCTACGAATATAAACCTTAGTGTTTATATGAGATGTTTTTTATTTTGAAAACAATATTTCATTTAAACCACTACAAAATTTCTACAATGTTTTCTAGTAACGTAGGTCACTGCTTGATATATGCCAATGATTAATAAAATCTACCCCTACCTTGAGGGTACGACAAAGGAATCTCAATCCGAGGGTAGCCCCTGTACCTGTATTAGGTCATACGGTCGTTTATGGCGGCTGGCTGTTACCTTCGCCTAGAAGCTTCCCTTCGTTTACATTCAATGAACAAGATTTTATTGAGTAGATCTTTCTTAAATGATATATGCAGAGGATGGAAGTGATAAATGAATCCATTATAACGTGTTATTAATGTTTGAGTGTAGGAATAATTGATTGAAACCCTTTCAGTAATGTGTGTTGCTAAATTCTGACCACTAAACAGAACAAACGGAAAAACCAAATGTATTAATTTGGCATTTTAGCGTTACGTTTTGCTAGACCAAGTATTCGCTTATCATCACCATAGCGAAGTGAAGGGGATACAATAGCGATGCCATGTATCTGTCAGTCTACCAATTCATCTGTCAGACATATGGGTAAGAAAATCGTTCACTAAATTGTTTAAAAAACTTCGTATTCTTGCCCGTTTGAAAGGATGGACCCTGCTGATTTTAAAGGTCAAAGGACAAGGTCACATAGCTAACCATGTATTATGATGCATTTCCATTTTGAGGTTAAAGAGATAGTACATTGCACTAAAGAGTAATACTTCAAATGTATCAAGTCAAAATGTCTACAAGGGAAGTCTGTATCCATAAACTTTAATTGTTAACTTTCTTACTTCAGTGGAATTCACATATTATTTTAAAAAAAGGAATAAACTCTTAAAATTTGGCATATACAATGCCTGTTTGACAAGGATAGCTACTGCTCAATATATGCTAACCTTGTTACATCTTTGGATATCCTAGTATTTTTACAAACACTATTGCAGAACTCTTGGTATGGGAACAATCAAATTCTGTGATAAAGCAAATACATAACCCTGTATTTCCTAGTGCCTAAGCGCGGATGTCCATACGAATGACAGTTCATGTACAGTTAATTTTATTTCCCTTTTAATATAAAAGTTCTGAGAGTGGTTTTCTATGATATAATGAGATTAAATATTCATTCTGAATTTAAATATTTTTCATTGCTTGGATTCTGGTAAGATTGCGTATACATGTTTTTGTACATATATTTTTGTAACGGCGACTTCACGTGTCCTAATCAATTACGACAGAATATAAAATTCAAATTGCTTTTCCTATAAACCTGAACTGCCAGTGTATCTAATCAATGCATTTCTTTCTGGCGAAATAGTTCTTGTGTATCTTGTGCTTATGGTCTTTTTCTTTGAAAACTGAAATATCGTTCATCATGAAAAATTAATACATTTATTTCCAGGTTTGATTGGCAATCGAAAGGGACAATGAATTCCTGCATGGTTCTTACTTCCGGTTTCTGCAAGATGATATGGCTCCTTTCTATAGTCATTTTGTTTTCATTTGCCGAGTCAATCATACAGGTAGGTTTTCCGTTTGCTTCAGAGCAATCGATAATTGTTTTTAAAAATATTTTCATACCGACTGTAATTTCCTCCATTACAGTTATACAGAACGACCGTATTGTTGTATCAATAAAGCAAGTGCGTCATCACGTGATCTAAGTGTTAACGCTAGCTGGCGTAGGAATACCTGAATATCTAAGAAACCCTTTCCATGACCATGTTACGGCATCTATTTGTCGGACAAGTATTCTCTGAACATATGAATGAATCAATAAAGAATAAAATAACACACATTCATTCTATATTTTTTATTTAAAGCCATTAATTACCACAAAACAAACAAAAATCATTGAAAGAAATCGAAAACACTAGACTAGGCCTGCATCTGTAGCACACTGTACATGCCCATATTGCGATAGATCTAGGCCATGTTATGAAAAGAAACACAGGCCACAGAACTGAAAATTTGCTTCGTAGTTACGTTGCTAGTAAGTAAGTTGAAAAGAGAGTCAGATCTTCTGCAATTTTGTCCTGCATCATAGTTCACGGCATTTCCCAGCTGATTCAGCGATTGGTAAAATATCAAATAGAATGGCTACTTCCAGTTGTCATGAACGAATATTAACAGTCACACTCAAACTTTTTGTGGTATATTCCACTGATAAAATATCATAATTCAAACGAAAATTTGTTGTAAACAACGATCATCTGTTGCTATACAAATCGCATACGGTAGGCCTATCAGCCATTTGCATACGGCCCATTCGGGCAATTCTCTTCTGACACATTTAACCTTCCTCTACTGAATGATCGCGAATTAACTTTGAGAATAAGTATTTAAAATTGTCCATATCACTAGTTTCTTTCAAAATGATATATAAAAAAGAAATTAAAACTAAATTTCATTTAATATTTGCGGTCAGAAAAGAGAACTACTTCTCATGTCAAAACAGCTGTTGAGCTATTATGTCATATGAATCCCCCCGCAAAGTCAGTATTCTGGAATGAATTTAGTATCCAGTGGACTACAGTTTCACACAAAAATGGTAATATATATAAATATGAGGATTTTTTTCATTTTTTGAACATCATTGGGGTATAAATGCAATTGCTCATGGAAAAAAATTCATTGTGCAGCACTTTGTGCTGCACAGAATTTTTTACATGAGCAATTGCGTTTATACCCCGATGATGTTCAAAAAATGAAAAACAATCCTTAAGAACATAATCTTATAATACACTGTATTTTTATGATATTTATATGTTATCTCAACCTCAACAGTAACTATAATCTCTGACAGACACCTTTACAATTATTATTTTAATGTTTCATTAACGTTTAAGGATGAATCTAACCTTGTATGTTATTAGGTATGCGGAAAGCAAGATATACATGTTCTGCGTCGTTTTTCAGGAGGATAATATCAAACAGCAAAATACAAGGGAGTCATTGATCCCATATCTTTACATTTTTTCCATTAATTTTCATAAACATGCCGGGTCAATCCTGAAATTTCATCGTAGTTTTAACGAAATAATAAATAATAATTAGCCATTGACCATTGGTCAATCAACATTAAATATGGAAATCGTCCGAAAGTTTATTCCAAATATATATATATATATATATATATATATATATATATATATATATATATATATATATATATATATATATATATTATATATATATATATATCTCTGTGTGTGTGTGTGTGTGTGTGTGTGTGTGTTAGTGTGTTATAGCTTTGTTAAGGCTCTGTTTGAAACACGCCAACTGGTCAATTTACTCGTAACTGACCTTTGGAGTGTGATTATTATTGTGAATCTTAGTATTTTATTTTCTTATTATTTTAACCCTTTCACCCGTGAAAATCAAGATGGTATACTCTTTTCTATTGTTAAGACCAGTTTATTATGGCCTGTAGGGTTAAAAGGGTAAACAGGGTGTAATGATAATTATAATGATGATATGATAATGATACGATGATTATTCAATATGAATAATAAATGTCATCTGGTACAAAGAATACATAAAGGCGAATAGCTTTGTTTTTTACAACTTAGATTTATGTACAATAATGAAATAGAGATATATACAGGATAACAAATTCTTAAATTCCTTTATATTTTGTGAAAATTGCTTGAGAAATCCAGTTTGCAAATTATTTAATTTGCAATTGAATGATTCAACCTTACTATTTGTATATTTGTGTATGCATACAACACTTCACCTCAACTTACGAAAAATATATAAGAATGTAATAATTTGTATACCTTGTATAAATCTTGTTTGTTATTGCACATCAACATGGTGAAAAAAGTTCTGATTACGTGACAGATAAAATAAAATCAAATCAAAATCAGATACAAGTATTAAAGGTGTATTTTTCTGATAAGGAAAGCTGAAATTAGCACGTTTGTCGTACAATTGTGTGTCAATTTACAGAACGTTTCTGCAGCAAGTACAATGTCCAAAAAGGAAGTGGTGTGTTATTGATACTGATAATCGTTTTGAAATAAAATAGGATACAATAGCATTATTCTGCATATTTTACTGTCTATAATCACATGTTTGACCTGTCTTGAATTGCAGGATAGATAAGTGTATTCATAGTATTACTTTAAACATATTTTATAGATAAATGTTCAAAAGGATTAGAACATGTTCTCACAACTCATTGGACCCTCCTGCCCGGATAATACATTATACAATGTAACTAGATAAGAACATTTTAGGGAATGAAAAAATTTTAAAACACATAATCATTGATATATAGGTAGTACAAATAACAAAATTAGAGAACAATAAGGATGGGGTATAGAAACAGAAAAAGAGTGGAAAGGATGATAGAATATTGAATATTTGTTCCTTAGTTGGCAATTAAACGCATTGATGAGTTTGAATAAGTGGACAGTCAGTATTTGTAGATTTGTCTGATACAGAAGATTGGAATCTCCCCACAGAAGAATATTGATATGGTGATTCCCAGTATTGTTGCGGATTCGACAAGGCCCTTACGACGGGTGTTAATCGTTAACATGGAATGCTCTTACTCCCCCATAACACTTGATCCAAACTTCGGTAATTTCAAGATGTCTGAGTTTATCTAAAATTTATTGTTTATGAGGCTACCTGAAGGAAAATCTGTTTACTATATATTGCTTTATATATTTCGATTCTAACATTTTGTCTCACTTTATCTTTTATGCAATATATATTAACCAATGACTTAAAATACACTGGAAATTGTCCATTTAATATACGATTCCGTGTGTCAAGAGAACTTTGTGCTGCACAGAATTTTTTACATGAGCAATTGCGTTTATACCCCGATGATGTTCAAAAAATGAAAAACAATCCTTAAGAACATAATCTTATAATACACTGTATTTTTATAATATTTTATATGTTATCTCAACCTCAACAGTAACTATAATCTCTGACAGACACCTTTACAATTATTATTTTAATGTTTCATTAACGTTTAAGGATGAATCTAACCTTGTATGTTATTAGGTATGCGGAAAGCAAGATATACATGTTCTGCGTCGTTTTTCAGGAGGATAATATCAAACAGCAAAATACAAGGGAGTCATTGATCCCATATCTTTACATTTTTTCCATTAATTTTCATAAACATGCCGGGTCAATCCTGAAATTTCATCGTAGTTTTAACGAAATAATAAATAATAATTAGCCATTGACCATTGGTCAATCAACATTAAATATGGAAATCGTCCGAAAGTTTATTCCAATATATATATATATATATATATATATATATATATATATATATATATATATATATATAATATATATATATATATATATATATATATATCTGTGTGTGTGTGTGTGTGTGTGTGTGTGTGTGTGTGTTATAGCTTTGTTAAGGCTCTGTTTGAAACACGCCAACTGGTCAATTTACTCGTGACTGACCTTTGGAGTGTGATTATTATTGTGAATCTTAGTATTTTATTTTCTTATTATTTTAACCCTTTCACCCGTGAAAAATCAAGATGGTATACTCTTTTCTATTGTTAAGACCAGTTTATTATGGCCTGTAGGGTTAAAAGGGTAAACAGGGTGTAATGATAATTATAATGATGATATGATAATGATACGATGATTATTCAATATGAATAATAAATGTCATCTGGTACAAAGAATACATAAAGGCGAATAGCTTTGTTTTTTACAACTTAGATTTATGTACAATAATGAAATAGAGATATATACAGGATAACAAATTCTTAAATTCCTTTATATTTTGTGAAAATTGCTTGAGAAATCCAGTTTGCAAATTATTAATTTGCAATTGATTGATTCAACCTTACTATTTGTATATTTGTGTATGCATACAACACTTCACCTCAACTTACGAAAAATATATAAGAATGTAATAATTTGTATACCTTGTATAAATCTTGTTTGTTATTGCACATCAACATGGTGAAAAAGTTCTGATTACGTGACAGATAAAATAAAATCAAATCAAAATCAGATATAAGTATTAAAGGTGTATTTTTTCTCATAAGGAAAGCTTAAATTAGCACGTTTGTCGTACAATTGTGTGTCAATTTACAGAACGTTTCTGCAGCAAGTACAATGTCCAAAAAGGAAGTGGTGTGTTATTGATACTGATAATCGTTTTGAAATAAAATAGGATACAATAGCATTATTCTGCATATTTTACTGTCTATAATCACATGTTTGACCTGTCTTGAATTGCAGGATAGATAAGTGTATTCATAGTATTACTTTAAACATATTTTATAGATAAATGTTCAAAAGGATTAGAACATGTTCTCACAACTCATTGGACCCTCCTGTCCGGATAATACATTATACATTTTAACTAGATAAGAACATTTTAGGGAATGAAAAAACTTTTAAAACACATAATCATTGATATATAGGTAGTACAAATAACAAAATTAGAGAACAATAAGGATGGGGTATAGAAACAGAAAAAGAGTGGAAAGGATGATAGAATATTGAATATTTGTTCCTTAGTTGGCAATTAAACGCATTGATGAGTTTGAATAAGTGGACAGTCAGTATTTGTAGATTTGTCTGATACAGAAGATTGGAATCTCCCCACAGAAGAATATTGATATGGTGATTCCCAGTATTGTTGCGGATTCGACAAGGGCCCTTACGACGGGTGTTAATCGTTAACATGGAATGCTCTTACTCCCCCAT
The DNA here is from genome assembly GCA_030159075.1 of Atrina japonica. Classification (NCBI taxonomy): domain Eukaryota; kingdom Metazoa; phylum Mollusca; class Bivalvia; order Pterioida; family Pinnidae; genus Atrina; species Atrina japonica. The sequence goes on from BROG01000007.1 coordinate 2,161,623, forward strand.
AACACTTGATCCAAACTTCGGTAATTTCAAGATGTCTGAGTTTATCTAAAATTTATTGTTTATGAGGCTACCTGAAGGAAAATCTGTTTACTATATATTGCTTTATATATTTCGATTCTAACATTTTGTCTCACTTTATCTTTTATGCAATATATATTAACCAATGACTTAAAATACACTGGAAATTGTCCATTTAATATACGATTCCGTGTGTCAAGAGAACTTTGTGCTGCACAGAATTTTTTACATGAGCAATTGCGTTTATACCCCGATGATGTTCAAAAAATGAAAAACAATCCTTAAGAACATAATCTTATAATACACTGTATTTTTATGATATTTATATGTTATCTCAACCTCAACAGTAACTTTAATTTCTGACAGACACCTTTACAATTATTATTTTAATGTTTCATTAACGTTTAAGGATGAATCTAACCTTGTATGTTATTAGGTATGCGGAAAGCAAGATATACATGTTCTGCGTCGTTTTTTCAGGAGGATAATATATCAAACAGCAAAATACAAGGGAGTCATTGATCCCATATCTTTACATTTTTTCCATTAATTTTCATAAACATGCCGGGTCAATCCTGAAATTTCATCGTAGTTTTAACGAAATAATAAATAATAATTAGCCATTGACCATTGGTCAATCAACATTAAATATGGAAATCGTCCGAAAGTTTATTCCAATATATATATATATAATATATATATATATATATAAATATATATAAATATATATATATATATATATATATATATATATATATATATATCTGTGTGTGTGTGTGTGTGTGTGTGTGTGTGTGTGTTATAGCTTTGTTAAGGCTCTGTTTGAAACACGCCAACTGGTCAATTTACTCGTGACTGACCTTTGGAGTGTGATTATTATTGTGAATCTTAGTATTTTATTTTCTTATTATTTTAACCCTTTCACCCGTGAAAATCAAGATGGTATACTCTTTTCTATTGTTAAGACCAGTTTATTATGGCCTGTAGGGTTAAAAGGGTAAACAGGGTGTAATGATAATTATAATGATGATATGATAATGATACGATGATTATTCAATATGAATAATAAATGTCATCTGGTACAAAGAATACATAAAGGCGAATAGCTTTGTTTTTTACAACTTAGATTTATGTACAATAATGAAATAGAGATATATACAGGATAACAAATTCTTAAATTCCATTTATATTTTGTGAAAATTGCTTGAGAAATCCAGTTTGCAAATTATTAATTTGCAATTGATTGATTCAACCTTACTATTTGTATATGCATACAACACTTCACTTCAACTTACAAAAAAAAATATATAGGAATGTAATAATTTGTATACCTTGTATAAATCTTGTTTGTTATTGCACATCAACATGGTGAAAAAGTTCTGATTACGTGACAGATAAAATAAAATCAAATCAAAATCAGATACAAGTATTAAAGGTGTATTTTTCTGATAAGGAAAGCTGAAATTAGCACGTTTGTCGTACAATTGTGTGTCAATTTACAGAACGTTTCTGCAGCAAGTACAATGTCCAAAAAGGAAGTGGTGTGTTATTGATACTGATAATCGTTTTGAAATAAAATAGGATACAATAGCATTATTCTGCATATTTTACTGTCTATAATCACATGTTTGACCTGTCTTGAATTGCAGGATAGATAAGTGTATTCATAGTATTACTTTAAACATATTTTATAGATAAATGTTCAAAAGGATTAGAACATGTTCTCACAACTCATTGGACCCTCCTGCCCGGATAATACATTATACAATGTAACTAGATAAGAACATTTTAGGGAATGAAAAAATTTTAAAACACATAATCATTGATATATAGGTAGTACAAATAACAAAATTAGAGAACAATAAGGATGGGGTATAGAAACAGAAAAAGAGTGGAAAGGATGATAGAATATTGAATATTTGTTCCTTAGTTGGCAATTAAACGCATTGATGAGTTTGAATAAGTGGACAGTCAGTATTTGTAGATTTGTCTGATACAGAAGATTGGAATCTCCCCACAGAAGAATATTGATATGGTGATTCCCAGTATTGTTTGCGGATTCGACAAGGCCCTTACGACGGGTGTTAATCGTTAACATGGAATGCTCTTACTCCCCCATAACACTTGATCCAAACTTCGGTAATTTCAAGATGTCTGAGTTTATCTAAAATTTATTGTTTATGAGGCTACCTGAAGGAAAATCTGTTTACTATATATTGCTTTATATATTTCGATTCTAACATTTTGTCTCACTTTATCTTTTATGCAATATATATTAACCAATGACTTAAAATACACTGGAAATTGTCCATTTAATATACGATTCCGTGTGTCAAGAGAACTGGTCATTGATACAGAAATTTTGATACAGAATTTTCACTTCCGGTTCTGAGTCATGAATGGAAGCATTGAAAAAATGACCCCTCTTCGAAAATAGTAAGGTATAAATCGGGAGTAAACTGAAATGGACTGTAATCAATTTCCCGAGAATTTAACATTCTGGCATCTTCATTTAGCCGGAGAAACAAAGAAAATCCAAGTCCATGACAGAGTCTCAGACAGAAATACACAATACGGGAAAACGTGATTGGCATTTTGACTCGTGTCACTTTAATTTACCAGTATTTGTTTGACCTTAAAACTTATGGAATATACACCGTCAGTAAATTCCATAAAGAACGAGAGCAAAGACTGTAAATTTTATGTCTGTACGACTGTCCTTTGGATAGGCCTAGAGCCTATAAAGCTTTTCTATCATTTAAAATGATACAGATCTATCATAAACGAAATGTACAAAAGCGACGATTTACACACTTCATTGAATTGAACATATCTGACGTCACTTGGTTATGATGCAACCAAAATGTATTGTGATGTAATTATTATAATGAAATTATTGAATGAGCACTAACTGTAGAAGCAGTATAGGGAATATCGTCATAGGTTATTTTTTCTTATACCGGCTTCACTTAAGTCTATTAATTTTGTCATTTAATGGGTGTTTTCAGACTGATCCTGTATTATGTCCTCCTACAGTCGTATTGGGGCTCGATCAGCTGACCTCAAACCAATACGACTGTACTTGGACATGATATAGGATCAATATGAAAACACCCATTAAATAACACTATAATTCAACCACAGAAAGCGCAGCACCAACGGAACTTAATGGTATAGAGTGTAAAAATGAATAATACAGGATAATATCGAACAAGTTAATATCAGAAAGTGAGAAACACAGTAATGTTCATAGGCGTTGGAAGCAAATTGAAAGTGTGGGGGGGCTAAACAAACTTAAAACACACACACACACACGCCAGAAACGTCTGGGGGCTAAGCCCAAATTTTCAATACCTATGTCTATCTTTGCAAAAAAGTGAGGGTGGGGCTAAGCCCCCCCCCCCCGTATCCGACGCCTATGCTGTTAAGTCAAGTTATTAGTGGAAAACGTCATTACTAATTCCACTTGTTGCCGCCATGGGTTTTTTCATAGTGATATTTTGAACCCGACCATAAAGTGCATCCATTTTGCTGCCTAGTGTTATTAGAATTATACAGTAAAATTCATATTACCTGGCAGGATGAGTCTTATGAACCTTAAACATAAAGCATAACATTAAAATTATCATTCCTACGTATACTTGTCACCATACACAAGAGAGTATCCATTGAGGAATAAAACGTACTTGAAGTGCTCTCTCATCTAAGCGATATATATTCATCCTAAAAAGCATTTCTACCTAATATATTTACGTTTTTGTCATCTCTTTGCAGACATGTTACGGAAACAACCACAGGGAGTTTTTATTTACGTTTCTACCTTTGGAAAGTGTCAGTTTCGGGCGACACCTGGATATCTACGTAATGATTAGTGGTTACCAAACAGTAGAAGTTCGGGCCAGAACACCAATATGGAATGGTCATGGTTCGTTTGATGCGGAGTTTAAACTACCATATGGTGCCAATGCTCATTTGGAAATTCCTTCAAATCTTGTCGTGTCTGCGAATACAATTGACAAGAAATCAATCGTTATTACGTCTAATGACGACATTGTTATCTACTACAGAATCAGTGAAAATGATAGTTCTGGGATGTACACTATCATACCGTCAGCATATCTGGGTACAGACCATTACGTCATCACATATGAGCCCGCTTCTGGATCAGGTGATAATGCCTTTGTGAATGTTGTTCCATCACTACCAGGAGAAACGATCGTCAATGTTATTCTACAGGGTAATTCAAAGGTAACAGTTACAATAAATGGGATAAATTTTAGCAGTGGACAAACGATTAAAATCTATCTTCAGCAGTATGAAAATATTCTCATAACATCTTTGTTTGATTTGACTGGTACAAGAGTTTTAAGTTCAAAACCAGTCTCTGTAACCAGTGGCAACACAGCTTTGTCGACCAATGGGGGAGTAGATAAGGATTACGTTATAGAACAAATGCTACCGGTCCATTTATGGGGACAAAAACATGTAATAATACCAAATTTCTGGACAGAGACTGAATTAGTTCGAATTGTTGCAGCATCTAAAGTTGAAATTACTACTTATGGTGGAATAAATTTTACACTCAATGCTGGAGAATTTTATGATTTTGAAATTTCCCCCGGAACAACTGCAATTGATCTGACGTCATCTTCCCCAGTTACTGTCGGACATTTCACTTTTCTGCATCATAATACAGAGGGTTCCCACGCCGATGCAACTTTTACAGTAATACCGCAAGTAAATATGTTCTCGAATAGATATGTATTCATTGCTCCTAATCCTATCAGAAATATTTCATACGAATGGACTTTGATAGCTTTATTTCAGCAAGGTAGCCAGGATTTATTGCTAGATCGACAACCCATTTCAGAAGATAGAATTACATGGGTTGATATACCCATACCACAGTACAGATACGGTCGTGTTACGTCACAAGCCTTTACTTTGGATGTACACTATATGACGTCACCGTCGGATGTGTTCGGTGGGTTTATCCATGGCCACTGTGTAGTACATAACGACTCCGTTTCCATGTCTTTAGGGGCAATTGGAAAGGTAAATTACACTAGTGCTACGCTATGTCTGTTCTTCTTTGTCCGAATTTCTTTATTTTCGCTTCAAATATTTTTATGCATTGTTAATATTGGTTTTTCATATCATCAGCATTGTAACTAAATATATGAATGTTTTATATACCACAAGGCCTAGTTTGTTATGAGGTAACCCAGTATATATAGGGTATTCATAGATTGCAAACCCATGTGTCAACAACATGACCAATTAAACTCACCTCAACCATTCATCTTAACCGGACGCCAACGTCCTCATAAACTGTCCTCAACTTCATTGAAAACGTTAACAATCTAAAATGTAAATGCATTTTAATTGTTTCAAATCTCAAAATGTCAAAAATATAACACCCCCCCCCCCCATTTATTCTTAAAATGTTTTAGTTTAACTATATGGACACCTTCATTGCCCTTATTAAGGTTCAGGTAACACAAAGATACATGTTGCCGTGAACGATCGGAAGCCTGTGGATACCTTATCTTTAAAATAATGGGGCTTTAGCTGTATTTTTTAAAAAGTATATTTGTTTTAGAGGTTGGCATGTTTAAGCTATCTTGGATTATAGTAGTTTATGTTTGGTATTGTTAGAACCTTGTGAGAAAGCATTTGACAAATATTTAAGGTTTTACTTCAATTTCATTGTTGAGCCACAAGAGAAGACAAAAGAACAGTCTGTCTGGGATCTCTTGTAAATGAACATCGTGTCAGTACAGTAGTATTAATCTCCGTTAAAATTGCAGATGCCTTTCATAACATATTCATAATTACTCGTCGACAACATAATACAACCAAAACACTGTAACTGATGATTGTTGCACAGGATGTAAACACTATAAATTTAACTTTGAACGAGGCATGCTGTAAAATATTGAATCTTCTGTATCTAAGGGGCCTTGGTTGTGTGTGTGTGTGTGTGTGTGTGTGTGTTTTTAAAGAAAATGTTTCCTTTTTACTACTTAGATTGATATACAATAACAAAAAAGAGATATACACAGTTATAAACATGCTTAAATTCCTATGTATATTGTGAAAATTGCTTGAGAAACGCAGTTTAGTTTAACTCGAAATTGATTAATTCAACCTTACTATTTGTATATGCATAGTACATTGGACCTGACCTTATTTTCACAAAATATATAGGAATATAATTTTTTATGCCCGTGTATAGCTCTTATTTGTTATTGTACATCAAGTACAAGTAGTAAAAGTAAAACATATCAAAATGTTTGTTTTTGATAAACACAGCTAATGCCTTTTTACCACATCAGCCCCTGTTGTCATATTTAGACTCACCCAAATCAATAAATAGTATGGTCTACTGTTAAAATTCAGGAATGAACAAGTTCATATTGCATATAAACTTACTATTATTTCTTATTCGGACTTCAAACACCCCTGAATTGTGACAGTGGAGTTGACCAAACTTTGAAATTAACTGCTCCAAATGTGACTTCAGGGGTTGATGTGTTAATGACCAGGACCCGGTTGCACATCACATGGTTAAATTTAATCTACAGTTAGCCAATTGGTTTAACATTGGGTTAACTTCACGTTAAAGTTAACAACCTGCTGTGCAACTGGGTCCAGGTCTACATGAGTTATTCAGCAGATTTAATGGGAATGTCCTAGTTGTCACTAGCATTTGACCAGTGCAATAGGAATATTGTAAACACTTGGGCCATACCATTAAGCAAGTACAGTAAAACCTGCTTTAGCCACCACCTGTATATAAGGACCACCTGGTCATAAATACATGTAAAAATCAACCTCTATTTAAAGACCACCTCCCTATAAATACTGATTTTGTTATGCCCCTAAGGGGATCTTTATATACAAGTTCCACGGTACTTAAGTTTTAAAATGTTATGATATACAAATGACCTTCACATTCACCTGACCAGAATTTGAGCACGAATTTGTTCTACAGAAACTGGTTTTAGTTTTGAACCATAAACTTTACATTTGTTCCATCAAAGCATTCAACTATCCCCTGATGTGGATTAGTTGGTATATGAAATGGTTTAAACTAAAACAACATGACAGTGACATGGACCCATATTAATTGCCTTGATGCATCCTCTGAACATTTAATGTACTCGGGCATTGAAACTGCACTCATAATGATGGAGAGATGTTTTACAATATCAAAACATTGATTTAATTAATGCACAGACTCCACATACATCAACTATAGATTGTCATTATGGTTATTGTTTATTTTTTCTTTTAGATTTACCAGGTTTTTTTTCAAAGTAGTGATTTTCACTTTAAGTATAATTCCTAATAAATCAAAAACAAAAACATGATAATCTAGGTTGGTAAATGTCGTATTAGGATTAATACTCGTTTTCCTATTGGTACTATTGTTTCATTTTTATTGTTGCTTCACGTATAAAAACCGACAAACGCATTCATATTCTTGAGAAATCCTCATTTCTTTAGTCTTGGGGTAACACGTCGGGTTTTCAGAGACCAAGAACCGGTGGGGGACACAAAGAACGCGGAACAATATCGGGCGGCAGAGATCAAAGGTAACTTAAACCAGCAAATACGAGTGTGTATCTTCTGGACAGATGAATATCTTAAGAGTACATGTATATTAATTCATGGACATGTGGAATAAAATAACTTAATTTACAAACGTTGTAATACTGGGCCTTAAAAGTGATACAGCAGATGTCATCAGAGCATGTAATGAAATCAAAGCCATTTTGCAAGTGAATATAGCAAAGTTTTAACTGTTGTGTAAGACAATGAAGACACACATGGCATTGTGGACGTGGACGAAAACAGGACTCTTGAAAAGCAAGAGGTGATATCAGGTGACATTAACAAGCATATCTTGCTGACAGGACTCGCCCACTCCCAGGAATCTATATTGAAATGCAGAACAAAACAGGGGTATAACTGTACAAATATAAAAATCGTTTTTTTCAGTCACTAGACAACAGGTAAATCGACATTTCTGATAATGAATTAAAATGTACCAGTATGCCATACTCTATGTATGATATGGTTAACTTAATTTAATGTGTCCCAAAACCAAATACATGTACTCCGCGTTCCGTCTACCGTCATTTTCAAACCTGATCCCATAAAATTACAGTGTCAATTGTAATGTTCGTTTTTATTTCAGTCTACAGAACGCTGGATCCGGCAGAGTAAGTATATGATCTCTCTCTCTCTTTCTCTCTCTCTCTCTCTCTCTCTCTCTCTCTCTCTCTCTCTCTCTCTCTCTCTCTCTCTCTCTCTCTCTCTCTCTCTCTCTCTCTCTCTCATGTCTTTTTTTCTTGTCTTCTTGTAAATTTTGAATTTACTGGGTGGGTGTAAATATTATAAACATAATACCAAAGTTACAATGCTCAAATGCAAAATTGTCATGTAAATTAAAAATTTTGCAACTTGACATATTTATAAGAAACCGGATATATTGAACCAAATTAGAGTTAATTTCTTTCAAATATACAGGGTTTTCAAAATAACCAGGTTAAATGGTAATAATAAATTCGGCCGGAGATTCTTGATAATTTCAAATTAAGCGGGATTTCAATGTAACAGAGTTCAGTACAAGTGTAACAGAATGTATAAGATTTAGGAAATAAACAAACAATCAAATAAACTTTATAAATTTTAATTACAACAAAATTGTGATCGTATAGTGTTTTGAATCATTAAAATACTTTGCACAATATAGAGTCACAATATAGAGTCACAATATTAACAGTCTTTCTTCCAGAGTTCTTAGGTTCGCAATAGCTTTCAGAGTTTCAATTTACTACTTATCTGATCTATCATTCCAGATGTTCTCAGTGTGTGTCTGTCCTGCTCTTCCCGGACTTGTGTCTCGGTTGTTAGCGACTCTCGCTTTTTATATCTTTTGGTTCAGCTCAATAATTCGTACAATATATTGTACCAACAGAACTTGTATAAGTTACAATTATGTTTATCGTATGAAGTAATTCTCCGGCTTTCGCATAATGGTTTCCATACAAACCAAACACTATTTACAACGATAATTAAAGCACACAAATATTGTATCAACAGAAACTGCATAGGTTATAATTATGTTCATCGTATGAAATAATTCTCCGGCCTTCGCATAATGGTTTTCATCTTAACCAAACACTATTTACAACGGTAATTGAAGCACACAAATATTGTACCAACAGAAACTGCATAATTTATAATTATGTTCATCGTATGAAGTAGTTCTCCGGCCTCAACATATGGTTTGTATAATGGTCACTACTATTTGCAGCGGTTATTAAAGCACACAAGTATTGTACTAACAGAAATTGCAATAGTTATAATTATGTTCATCGTATGAAGTAGTTCTCTGGCTTCTGCATAATGGTTTCCATCCAATTTTAGATTTTAGTACACAAAAGTCAAGATAGAACGAGTCTATATGTTTTAAATATTTGTAAAATATTACTTGTAAAATATTGTCACTATTATAATTACAAATTATCATATCATATTAATATAATTGTTATCTCTGTACTAATTAAAATGTTATCATTATCAAACTGCTAGTACTATATCAATTGTGTTACACAAGTGGGGTTCTAATATATATATATATATATATATATATATATATATATATATATATATAATATATATATATATATATATATATATATATATATATATATATATATATATATATATATATATATGCAAATACTCAAATTTGACGCGACCACACACAATAATTCAAAACTTCATCACTTCAGCAAAATACAATTTTAACGATCCATTGTCGGAAATGTCATGGGTGTAGTGAAATAGCTCATCTGTAAACATCGCATTTTCAAACATTAGCTCTATTATTTATTACACAACTCCATAGATGATTTTCAATATGTATTATACCGTAAGATTTTTTAACATTAATTTTGTATAATTCGTCATATGCATATCCTATGTGGGAGAACTGATCAAAAGATAGCATGGATGAATTACGATTACATCTGATATCGTCCAAAACATAGAACTAGCTAAAAGGTTTTCGCTCAATATGCGGCTAAAACAAATTTCATGTTGTATTTTTATACAGAGCGATTAAAAAACACTTTTTTACATAATCTGTATCGTGGTTGACAGTTACCATGGAACCGATTTAGATCAAGTTTAGCGATGAGGAAAATTTCACCATACCGTCTAGTAAAGTTAGCATATCGTAAATGCTTTTGAAATACTAACAAGATCATTATTAATATCTCGACGAAGCAGAGATCGATAGACTATTGCATAAGTTCAAAAAACAGTAAGAAATGTTAACAAACACATTTTCAATTAATTAGCGGAGTACACTTTGATGTATCAACATACAAGCGATATTAAACATGAATTTCAAAATAACACCCACAGTTTGACAATTTTTTTGTATTTATATCTAATGGAATTGTTTTTTTTTTTTCATTTATATATTTGTTGAGGACACGTCAATAAAATGAAAAATAAAGTTCAGGTTCTATTACAAAATAACACTGACACTTTTACATTCCCTTTTATTTATTTCTAATGGGCTTCCTGTTTCATTTATATATATGTTGAAGACATGTCGGAAAGAAAACAATAATAATAAGTTTCTATTACAATCGTAAAATTAAGAATAAAATTCATATTTGTACAATAATTTTAAATACCATGTTTTTTTTTCTCATTATGTGATAGATGTCTACTGTGCAAGCTTTTTGTATGTTGTGTAACGACAAGATATACAGTGGAACTTCGCCTTAAAGGGGCATTAACTGTGCCCCCCCCCCCAAAAAAAAATCTTTTAGTACTGAGATTGATATACTATAACCAAGATAACAAAAAAAAAGAAAAGAAAAGAAAGATAAACACAGGTATAAACTTTCCTAAAATCCTATATATTTTGCGAAAATTACTTGAGAAAACCCAGGTTTGGCACTTTTTCAAATGTTGTTGATTAACTCAATCATATTATTTGTATATGAATACCACATTGGACCTGACCTTATTTTCACAAAATATATAGAAATATAAGATTTTGTACGCCTTTGTATACCTCTTATTTGTTATTTTACATCAAGTTCAAGTAGTAAAAGTAAAAAAATGAAATACATTTATGTGTAATTATTTTACAAAGCTATTGCCGCTTGAAGACCACCAATGCCTCAATGACCAACTCGTATTGAAGACCATAGATATACAGTCTTTTGAAAAATACTTTAATAATAATAAATAAGTCCAGACCATAATTTATGAGACCACTTCACTAATCAGACCACTTTAGGATAGTGATTTAGGTGGTCTTAATTGCAATGTTCAACTGTACATGTAAAATCATGCTGAATTGACAAACAGCAGAAAAGGTATCTTATCTGCAAGTGGGATGAAAATTTCAAAAATGAAAAGGTACCAGCTCTCTATCACTTGACCAAAATGACCTTGCATATGTTTACAATTCTATAAATCTTTTGCAGACGACATATACACCACGAGATTTTCCAGTTACCTTGACAACCGTCTACCATATGAGACTCCAATGGAAGAATCGGTGGTGAAGTCCACAAACGGGTGTCACAGAATATGTACCGAGAACGTCAAATGCTCGTTTGTAGCAGTAAAAAAGTTCGACGGATTGAAGATTTGTAAATTCTATGACAGCCATTTGCCTTGTAAAGCTATGTTTCAAGAGGACGGGTATAAGTTATATCAAAGACATTTTGAATGATTAATTGAATATCTACTATGGAGAGCGACCTTGTTACGTCAGTGACAAATGTTAGAAAAGAAAAGGCATTTCACATGTTAATATATGTAGTTGCTGAGGGTGTCTAACTGTAAATCTAAAGAAAACAAAACCAACGAAATTTGTAAAAACTTAAAGGGACATCAGTCGTTTTTTCATAAGATTAAAGGGGCATTAGCCGTTTTATTTTATAAAATGTTCTTTCCTTTTTCACTACTTAAATTTTTATACAATAGATAAACACAGACATAAACATTCTTAAATTCCTATATACAAATCTATATAATTTGTGAAAATTACTTGATTAACAAAAGTTTGGCAATTATTCACATGAATAATTCAACCTTACTATTTGTATATGCATACCACACTGGATCTGTTCTTATTTTCATTATCTTTATAGGAATATTAGATTTATATAGTGTATAACTCTTATTTGTTAATGTTCATTAAGTACATGTAGTAAAGTGGGAAAAAATCGAAAAATGGTAAACACAGCTAATGCCCCTTTAAGTGAAAACTGTACTCAATACGGGATCGGTGACTCTTCTTTTTAGCTCACCTGGCTATAGCCAGGGTGAGCTTTTGTCATCACTTTGCGTCCTTCGTCCGTCCGTCCGTCGTAAACTTTTCATTCAAAGGACTCTTCTGAAACTACTGAGCCAATTGGAACCAAACTTGGTCACGATAGTCTTGGGGTGGACTCCTGTAAAAAAGTGTTTTTCAGGTTTGCACCTCATCCAAGATGGCCGCCAGCAGGGAACATAATTTAACATTGGACTCTATGTGAAAAAACATTTACAGATCTTTTTCTCTGGAACTACAATCCCAATTGAAACCAAACTTGGTCATAATGGTCCATGGATGGACCCATTTAAAAAATGTGTCCGGCAGGTCCAGGTGCTATCCAAGATGGCCGCCAGCAGGAAACATAGATTAACAATGGACCATATGGGGACACTTTCAAAGATCTTCTCCTCTGAAACTACTGAACCAATTGGAACCAAACTTGGTCACAATAGTCTTTGGGTGGTCCCCTGTGGAAAAGGTGTTTTCAGGTTCGCATCTCAACCAAGATAGCCGCCAGCAAGGAACATAATTTAAAATTAAACCCTATGGGAAAACACATTTACAGATCTTTTTCTCTGTAACTACTATCCCAATTGAAACCAAACTTGGTCATATTGGTCCTTGAATGGACCCATTTAAAAATGTGTCTGGCAGGTCCAGGTGCTATCCAAGATGGCCGCCAGCAGGAAACATAGATTAACACTGGACCATATGGGAACACTTTCAAGGATCTCCTCTGAAACCACTGGACTAATTGAAACCAAACATTGTCACAATAGTCCTTGGGAAGTTCACTTTAAAAACTGTGCCTCTTGAAGCCAGGTGAGCGATACAGGCTTTTGTGAGCCTCTTGTTTCTGTAAAATAATTAATTTTGTTTCAACTTATTTTTTCTCAGGTATTTGTGAAGTTCTGTTGTGCAATAAATAACACATACATTTCAACATTGTGTATCTTTACAAACTTACCGTATTAACCCTTTCATCCCTGAATATATTTGTGGTATGCTCTTTTCAATATTGTTTAGGAACAGTCTATTATGGTCTGTAGGATTGAAAGGGTTAAATATTAAGATATAAAAATCACAATTACCAAAGTATTAATAGTAAAATAGTTTACGAATCTAGCGAAGATTAGACAAACAAAGGACCTCTGAAAACACAGTGGTGGGAACAGATAACATCCCCTGTTGAGCGGTCACGCCCGCCGCAAGTCCACAGTCAAATCCAAATGAAACAAGTGAACAACAGATCCTCGTCACTATCGGAGTAAACGATTAAACAAGCACTACCGAATTCGAACAGGTAACTCAACATTTCATTTAGAAAAACAGAGTAATTGCAAACAAAGTCATTATTCCGACCATATAATATGCGAAATGGTGACTCCTTATACTCCTATCACAATGACTAATCAGGAAATAGATTGACTTTGTTTATGAAATGTTCACATGTCGAACTTGTCTGGAATATCTGGTCATCTGTGAGGCGACAAAGGGACATAACTACCTAAATATGGAAAGTTGACAATGGGAAAGCAGAATCCATAATGTTAGTCGTACAGCTTGGTTTTTTCGTCTGCCTGTATACGGGAATTAATAACAAATCTATACGAAAAACTAATTATGAATTAGAACAAAGTACTCTCAAGTTCGCCTGCACCACAGAGTCAGTGTTCAGATTCATAAAGCAACATGAAAGTATCAGATACCAAAGTATTGGCAGGAAGTTCAGGATACAAATATATTGAATGTTGAACAAACATGAACCTACAGAAAAACCCGGCAGTGGGCTCAGCTGCCATGGAGAAGAACGAATCCCCTTCGACTGGTCACATCCGCCGCGAGACTACAGTTAAATTAAAATGAAATAATATAAAACATCTCAGATACCAAAGTATAAATCTTTAGGGTGTCCAGGACACAGATACAAATCCGGCAAAAATGGACAAACACGGATGTGTATAGCAATCGAATCATTGCGTTTTTTTTTTTTATATTCACGATCCCCTAGAATCGAAGCGAGTAGTAGATGCCATGTTAAAACGGCCGGTATAAAATAATAAATGAATTTGAAAAATAATTAATTTAACGAAAATGAATAAATAGATAATTCGTTTAAGAATAATTTGGAAAAAGAGTTTGATCAAAGCAAAGAAAACAAAGGGAAAGTGCTGTCTAGAACTAGCGTAAATTGTATTAATTATTTCTATCATAAATCTATACATTTCAAGTTTATTTGTCTATATAAGTGCATATATACGAGTTGTTTGTATTGAATTAATTGATTCTTAGTAAATTCAACTTAATAACATCCACTACCCCCCCCCCCCCCCCAACTAAAAAAAATCTTGAGTTCTTCATTTACTATCACCCCCTGATCTCCCTTTGGGTTTGTATACCGACTTAAGAATTTCGTCATTTTTTCAGCAATGTTTTGTTTCTTCAATTCGACAAGTTTTGTCCTTTTGTAAATCCAAAGTCTGTTATAAATGTTCAGTGTTTGTCGTACATTTGTACTAAATTCTTTGTTTTGAATTTTGTTTTAATATCATACTCAACAATTTTTCAGACACATAGTGGAAACCTGGTTACAATGCACCCGGTGAGAAACCACCGGCCTTCCGCAAGAAAACTTCCTAAGCGATACTCGAATCTGCTCTCATTAGAAGTGAGAGTTATCATGGTTTAAATGGGCATTAGCTGTTTTTACCAAAAATTATTTCGATTTTTTGCTACTTTAGCTTCTTGTATTTGATGTGCAATAACAGATAAGGGCTGTACACAGGCAAAAAAATCTTATATTCCTATATATTTTGTGAAAAGGTTAGCTCCAGTGTACTCAAATACAAATATACCCTTTCAAGATAAATGTGTACCTTTTAATGTCACCTGCGCACAAACACTTCCGAAAGATAGCAAGGAGTGTCGTGCTCAAAACATTTCATACCCATGACAAAAAGTACCCAATTAAAGTCTAATTGTTCCCCGTGTACGATTTGAATTTCATTGGGTATGATTTGTGTTGGGTACGAAACTTCTTGTTACCACTTGGAAGTGTTAATTACGCAGGTGAGATTAGTAGGAAAACAGTTATCGTGAAAGGGTCTATAGTCAAATGTAGTATTCATATACATATATTGAGATTTTGAATGAAAAGGTGCTAGTACTCGTAGAGGCTCCAAATGTGCCCAGAACATTGTACATCTTTTAATGTTTTCTCATAAACCAACGATCAGCATATTCTCACTGTAACAGTATATTTCTCTCACATGACTGTTAGGCTTGTTGGATCGCTTGTTATCTCTATGTTCCTATATACGAAACTGAAGACATCACCATTGGATTAGTTTTCGTTAATGTACCATTAGGCGGTAAGTGATTACGGTTGTTTGGACCGCAGCCATGGTATCATACATCACCAGATAAACAATCACACAAACACAAAGACAGTCTCTTTAGTTTTATTTTTTTAAGTCAAGTATATTTAAAATGTTTTGCAGACACTTGACTTCCATTTGTTTGTATATACATATTGTAAACACCAACATAAATGTATATATGTCATATACATTTTCAATATCTATAAAATGTATCCATTAACATGTACATAACAATGTACAATCAACAATGAATTATAATTCAGTAATTACGCAGTGAAACTTGATTACATACATCTATGTGTAAACAGATTACAATCTATCCATAGTTCTGGTGTGGGATGGATAAATCTCAAACCCGGTAGTTTTGACATTTATTCCAAAGTGAGGCTTGCCTTGACCTGGACAAAAAATCTAAACACTCGAGTGACTGAGATTTCTCCATCCAATGCCATTAATTATGATCGATTATCTTTTCTTTCACATGTAGCCTATGGTGTATATAACTAGTATATAATTTGGTAGTGTCTGAACAACAAATTTCTCTTTCAAAACACTTAAAGGGACCTGTGTGTTATGCTGTCTTGAGTTTTTAAACTACCATGAAATTTTGATATAACTCAATTTAAAGAATACACCACCACACTCCTCTGTAAACCTGTTGATATCACCCCCGGACCAAAAAATAAAAGAAAAATAAATAAAAATAATAAACAAAGCATAAATATAAACACAGTAGAAGAAAGAACAAAAATACATAAAGCAAATATGCACTTAAAGATGTTCTACCAATATAAATATATTCTTTCTTAATATTTCTTTGATATAATTAAGCCAGATAAGATAATCAGGCTGACTTTTGATATCAGTTGAAAACTTGATTTATAAACCCAAGGAAAAGTGATATAGTTATAAAAAGATATAATTTTTTTTTTTTAGGAATTTTATAATTATAAAACCTAGCATCACATTATCAAATTTCATTGTGACATAATATAAGAAATATTTGATCCAGTTGCACATTCTTTTGTCATATACAAATAACCCATTTATCCCATAAGATACATTTGGACTGGTCTAAGTCATTGATTTACTGAAGAGTCCATTGTTTTTCAGGGGTTGATGAGTTATGGTAGGCACATCTTCATACCATGATTCACATTCATTTAGCAAATGTTGATTATCTGCACATTTTCTTCAAAACATTAACAAATTTCATAAATTTTAGCATTGATCATAGTATTTACTTTCTCAGAAAACTTGAAAAATAAATTTCTAACATGAGTAAACAAGATTTAACCGAGGTCAACATATCAAGCCTATTGCACATGTATTTGACCGAGATATTTTGTGGGAAATGTTACATACAGTTAAAAATATGAAAAAATAAAAAATAATTTTACAGTTTGAATAAATAGCATTGATATTCAATATTTTAAAACCCTGATGATCCTGCATGCAAATATCTGCATGCTAGCACCTATACTTACTGAAAGGTAACCCTCTAAATCAACTTGCCCACCATTCTTCATTTAGGCGAGCTTGAAACTGAAATGGGTTCTTTTTCAAAGTAATTGGGGAATTCATGAATAACAGATTGTTTCATAAGGACAATACTACGAGCTTATGCCACCAACAGAGCATGAAGTCATCATTCCATAATTGGAGCTTCGATGCTGTCACCTGTCCACCGCCACTACATTAGGACTGTCTCGTGACATCCATCTTTTCATTACATATCCGTATAAGGTCATATCATGACACTTCCTTTTTGACCTTTCAACCTCCAACAGTATGACATTTCATAATCTGTAACCATGACAACTACTTATATTTAGTCATCATTTCTTTTTGGGGGGTTCCATGCAGTTGCCATCAGGATATTTTTCTTTAAATCTTCTGACAATGTCTGGATCTTTCAATCTCACACCTTCAAGCTGATTCCCTAATGTTATCCTGTAAGACAAAATTCCTATACTTTATGAGTATGCACATGCAACACTAAATTTTCTGGCCTTAACTGATCCACCTTAAAGACAAATTTGGACTAAGTCATTGATTTATAGAAGAGTTCATTGTTTCTCATGGGTTGAGGAGTTAAGTTATAAAGTGGTGTTACACCGTTTGATAAGACAAAATGGACTCTTTCAGATGTAATCAAGCCTAAAGAAGAATAGCATTTACCCATCCCCAGTGTGGCACAGGGTGTATGCACTGCCAGGGAATATTCACATTTTAATATAAAGCATTTATCATATTCTTTATAAACTACAAACATAATTCTTGATTTGATCAATTCATATTTACCAGTTAGGTTGTACATTATGAGGTCGACCAAAGAGTTCAACCTTCCTGGTACCGGGTGATAATCTCTCTATGATACCATAAATCTCATCTGGTTTGTGACTTGTAGCTCTGACCTATGAAAAAAAACAAGATCACATGACATCAGATAGATCACATGACATATTTCACCCCTGTTAACCTGACCTCAACCAAACTTCTGAACCACAGCACTGAAAATAAGTAAAAACGGGGTCATTCTTGCGAGAAATGCATGTTTAATTCAGCATCATCTGAAGCATAGCAAATGCTATAAAAATAAGATAAGATCATATTATTTATAAAGGTCATCTTTCTATAATGGCCACTTTTGCCTAGCCTTTATAGACATCTTTGATTTGTATATACTATGCAAATTTTGTTGGTGTAGGAGCAGTAGCAGATAAACCTGCTATCATCCCATCTTCTCAATCAGATGTCAATGATAATATCATGACAAACTTCATTTGAGCAAAAAATGTAAGGCACAGCTTTAACAAAAAGATAAATCTACAGTGAAAAATGTGTATTTTAAACATGTCTATCAGAACAATTTTAAAATTAGAGCCCTTAACTAATTCACCCCTATAGACACAATTGGACTGGTTTAAGTCATTGATATACAGAAGAGTCCATTGTTTGTCAGGAGTTGGTGAGTTCAAAGGGTTATCACTCAGTTACTTGGAATGCCAATCCTATAGTTCCTACAGCAAGTGTCATGACTTTGACATTTTTTGTGTAAAAGTTTATTACCTTATTACATGTATAACTACTTTGTGGTGGCCAGGTTTCAGAAGTTGGGGAAAAAAAACCAAGATACAATGTACCTATACCACAAGTCGGAAAGGCCTACTGGCCCTCTAGACCCTAAGTTGACAAGCAGTCTGAGAGTACCCTAAATGAACAAGCATTCTGAGAGTATTGATAAATCAGTGCATGTCCCTAACTGTGAAACTATTATTAAGATAACATTAAGTGATAGTAAGAAATTACGAAACTTTAATCAAAGCCTGAACCAGACACAGACAAAATATAGAGTCCCCCCCCCATTCCCAATTTCACTGTTAAGAGACTAATAGGGCAAATACTCTTAGGATAAATGGTCCCTTACATAACTTTACCCAAAACTTTCAGCAGACAGACTAGATCTACTGGCTTAAAATTAATCACTGAACCTTTCTCATTTGTATATGAATTATTTTCATATCTGCCATTGGAATTGGAGTAGGGATTAAAATATTTCTCGCATTTGTATGTGTACATGCATGTTATATAACGTGACATTTTGTTGACAAAAAACATGTGATATTAGACATTCTCATGACACCATGTGTATACAGGCGTTGTTGTGACATCAACTTCTACAGTTATATTTATGATCTGACAGTGTGTCATGCCATGTTACCTGAGTTTACCACAGGTACTTGTAGCATTGGATATTGTCTATTAAAATAAAAACTAATATTAACTAAATTTAATTCATCTATCTACAACTTTCATTTTTATGAGACAACACAGATCACCACCTTTGAGCAGTATTTGCACCATGTTTCAGCAGTATATACATCGAGGATATGACACATACGGTAATTAAAACAGGGACAAATCTTGCAAAAATACCTCAAAGTCTGTGATCTTTGTTGTTAAGTCACTTATAAGAGTAAGAATACACAAAAAGTTGTAGATAGATGAATTTCATTTATATTAATTTTGATTAGACGACATCCAAAGCTAAGAGCACCTGTGGAGTTGATTATATCATGTGTTGACATCATAATAAAATTCTGATGTTTATGATATGTATTATAAACAGTAAACCCTGCTTTAGGGACCACCTGTGTATAAAGACCACTTGGTCAGAAAGACATTAATAGGGACATCAGCTGTGTACCAAAACAAATTATTTCAATTTTTTCAAATTTTTTTTACTGTCCCAAACAGTGCCATTTGTGTACAAATCAACCTCTATATAAAGACCACCTCCCTATAAAGACTGGTTTATGTGTGACCCTAAGGAGGCAGTTATATACAAGTTTCACTGTATCATGAACATATATAAGATACTTAATGAAACCATTACTTGACTGGGAAAAGTTTACCTGTCTCTTAAAGGAGCGTTAGCTTTGTTGTTTTTTTTTCCAAAAAATTGTATGTCTTTTTTACTACTTAGATTGATATACAATAACCAAAAAACAGAGATACACAGGCAAAAACAAATCCTTAAATTCCTAAATATTTTGTGAAAATTGCTTGAGAAACCCAGGTTTGGCGCTTTTTCAGTTGCAATTGATTCAATCCATCTTACCATTTGTGTATGAATATCATATTGAATCTGACCTTATTTTCACAAAAAATATAGGAATATAATATTTTTATGCCTGTGTATAGCTCTTATTTGTTATTGTACATCAAGTACAAGTAGTAAAAGTATTGAAAATCGAAACAAATATTTTGGCAAACGCAGCTAATGCCCCCTTAAATGTTTTTCCAAATTAAGTAGAAATTTTGAACATTTTCATTTTTTATTTACCTGTAAATATACAGTTTTTAATTTTTAAACTTTTCTTATTTGAGTATTCAAGTGGAATGTTTGGTTTTTAGAAGTAATATATGTTATGAATACATGTCTTATAATCCCAAATCAGAAGTATTTATACTTTATAGTGAACTGGTGAAATCAACATCATCATCATCATCATCATCATCATCATCACCACCACCACCACCACCATCATCATCATCATCATCATCATCATCATCATCATCAAATACAAGTAGTTAAGTTAGAAAAAAACTGAAATCTTTTTATTTTGTAAATACAGCTAATGCCCCTTTAATTAATTATCATATCATTCTCTTCAGATTGCTTGTACATGGGTAAATTTTCTATGGGTGACTTTCATGCTAACTGTTTTATTTGTTTTATTGCCGTTTTAAGCTGCTATGGTATTATGCGCCTTTATACTGTTTATACAATGTATGATGTTACAGTATGCATAGGGTCATGTAGTTTTATATTGTTTTGAAGCAGATTAGATTAAATATTGAATCTGTCCACACAATTTTCTCTCATATGTTACACTGTTACACAACACCATTTATTCCAAACATATGCCACACTCAACAATATCGTACTTTTCTGCTACCAAATTTTTGACGTGTTCCATACCCCACCGATTTGGGCATGTCATGGACTGTACACATGTAAACAGTTATGGCCGTCAAACCTCTTATGACTGAACTGTTATTGACTTGGATTTCCAACATATTTGGATAAGTCGATAAGTTATAGATAAGGTAACAGACTTAACAGTCATGCACAGCAAATTTAAAAGAGATTTGATCAGTGGTTCATGAGAAGATTTTTAAAGACATACCAAGTTTTGGGTCTTTTTTACCCCTTTTGGGGCCCCTATTGGACTTGACTACTTTTCATTTAAAAACATCATTTGGCTTTACATGGGAAAAGCTCCTACCAAGTATGGTTACAATTATCCCATTTCTACTTGAGAAGATGATGACAATGTTAAAAAGTTGATGTAAAACTACATGCAATATTTCCATTTACTTTGGTGCCTGTGACCTTGACCTTTTACTTCATGACCTAGAATTTTTTTTCATAATAATCCTTAGATAATTCCTTACAACTTTCAAATGTATCTTTATATACAATAAACTTGTATAAAACTATATCACCCTTTATCATTTGAAGCACCTGCTATAAAGGCTTGTTTACAAATGAACACACTCTGTTGATATTGACATACCAATTATGGATAACATTGGTTCTTGAGAAGAAGTAAAATATTACTAAAAGTTAATGCATGATGGACAATAACAGACAAAAGGCAATCACAATGGGTCACCATGAGCCTCTGGCTTGGTTGACCTTAAAAAGTAAAACAAGAGGCCCAAGGGGCCTTAAGTCGCTCACCTGGTAAAATTGGTCATCATTGCAGAAAACATAAAAAATGAGTAAAAGATAAAATGGCAAATAAACATGGAAAACATTAGGTTCACTGGGCCTTAATAATCAACTGAGTGAAATGTATTTACTGACAATATATTGAAAAGCAACCAAAAGCATGAAAAAATTCATTGAAAAGGAGAATTAACTTGCATAAGGGTAGACTTGCCTTGCCAATTTTTCTATAGATCTTTCAAGATAATGTGCAACAACACTTGAAAAACATGCAAAATCCATTTAAAAGGGGAAATAACTTTCACAAGGATCACCCTCACAATTTCTGCACAATAAATTTTTTTATAGATCTTTGTGGTGATCACTGAACAATAGGGAAAAACAGCCCAAAACATGAAAATATCAACTTAAAAGGGGAAATAACTCCCATAAGGGTCAACCTGACAATTTAATTTCTTTGACTTTTTTGTAGATCTTTGCATGCTGAACATTTTTGCTTCTTTCACTTTAACTCTACCTATTATACTTTTCAAGATAATGTCAAAAAACATCCAAAAACATTGAAAATTCACAAAAAGGGGAAATAACTCACATAAGGGTCGACCTGACATTTCCATCAAATTGAAATATTAGTAGATTTTTGCAAGCCGCTCATTTTCAGGTAACGGTTTTTTCTCTAGCTTTAATAATTTTGGAGATACATGTATTAAATAAAAAATATCTGCTGACTCATTCGTTCTATATTTAGCCATGTTTGGTCTTAGCCTCTTTTCATCTGCAAACATTATGTGGCTTTACATGGTTATGCTTCCTGTCAAGTTTGGTTCAAATTTGTCCAATGGTTCTGGAGAAGTAGTCAAAAATGTCGAAAAGTTTACAAAATAAACTTATATTTTCCATTTACTTAGGTGCCTGTGACCTTGACCTTTGATCCCATGACCTTGAAATTTTGTCACAATGATCCTCAGATAATTCCTAACAACTTTCTCATATATCTTTGTATACAAAAAGTCGATCACTGTTGAGTTATTAAACAATTTGTAATACAAATATACCCTGTGTTAATGAAGCGCCCACTAGTGGCTCGTTTATGGACAGATTTCATTTTCGTTTGCAAACTTTGTAGATATTGATTTTACAATCATGCATACAAAGTTTGAAACTTATCTTATCATTGGTTCATGAGAAGAGGATTTTTAAAGATGTACCAAGTTTTGATTCTTTTTGGTCCCTTTTAGGGCCTCTATTAATCCTAACCCTTTTACATTCACAAACTTTATGCGGCTTCACATGGGGATGCCATATACCAAGTTTGGTTAAAATTGGCCCACTGGTTCTTGAGAAGATGTTTAAATGCAAAAGTTAGCAGACGGACGACGACGACGGACGCCAGACTTTTGGCTTATAGCAATAGCTCACCTGGCCCTTTGGGCCAGGTGAGCTAATAAAAAAGGATATCTCTGACTAGGGAAACTTAACTTTTATCAAATAACTTTATCTAAAATGAAAACTAATTTCGAATCAATCAATGATAAAGCACTAGGTAACCCATCATGCACTATTGTTAATCGTAGCAGATAGCTTTCATTGATGGAACTGTATTTGTTTATAATTATCAGGTGGGTTTTATTAACCACATGATAAACATTATAATGAAAACATGTCCTTCCCTATAACATATCAAGACTGGCACCTTTTTGTTTGTTTGAATGGTGTTTTACGCCACACTCCACACAATTTTTCAGTTACAGTGGAACCTGTCTTAAAAGACCACTCTGATGATAGAGCACCTGTCTTCTGAGACCACATTCTGAAAACCTCTTGGTTAACAATTCCTTTAAATGAAACCTCTTTGGAGAGACCACCTGTCTTGAGAGACCATATGTCACTGGCAAATGTGGTGGTCTATCAAAACATGTTAGACTTGAAGTTAGTGGTTGGTTTTTAATGGTGGAGGAAAGAATCTTGTTACCTTGTTACCCCAGAAAAGACCAGTAAACTGGCACACTTTTACACAAAATCAGCTAAGGTTCCAGTGGGCCCCGAATCTGTGCTGATTAGAGGTAAGAGACTTCAAGGTGTAAAGCTCCATGCTCTAACCACTTTGCCACGGAGGACCCATCATCGTAAAACCACACACCAGAAGCGCTATCCCCTTTCCTACCCATGGTCTCATGCAACTGCAATCTCTCGTACATATTCTTATTATTCACGAAGCCTCAGCCAATGCGAGTCAACGATGCTCCCATTCGTCAATGAATCAGTTCAAGACTTTTAAACAATTTCAAAATTGTATCAGATCAACAGACAAATCGATAACATCTGTTTCAGATCACAACTACTGTGATGAATAAAGTGGACAACACCTTCTCATAAATATTCATTAGCTATGAGAGAGAGAGTTGGGTTGCATGAGACCACGGGTAGGAAAGAGCATGGTGATTCCGTACAGTGGTTTTACGATGATGCACGGGACCCGATTGGCACCTAAACCGTTAAAGTCATATACCAACTTGCTTGTACTGTTAACAATTAAATTTTAGTTCTCATGTATAACCAATTCTGCATATGTGATTATATATCAAACACCTGTAAAATGAAACTACTATATTTAGTAAACTTTCTCATTAAAATAAAACAATTATACAGCCTGCTATATTGATCAAATAATCAACACAAAGAACTATGAATACTTCTGTCAACATAATTATCATTTCTTTTCCCAGTGCTAATTTGTAAGTCAATTTTTGTTTTTCATTACCCTGTCAGCAGATGTATAAATCAAAAGAATTCAGCTTTTAATTTCCCGACAGAGAACATGAATACACCAAGCATCTACCTGGTTAGGCAAACTTTTCACCTGTCCAAATAATTTGAATAATAAATAGATCTTGTAATGATGTACTTAATGTGTAGAAAAAAAGCTGAGGTCTTAGAATTAATAAGTCCTATGTTTAAACAAATCGTCATAGTAACAAAATTCTGTAATTTTATCTCTAGAGTTGTATAAATAAATAGCCTAATGACATAAACATGTCAAATCAATCAATATTTTCCTTTCAAGAAACAAAAATAAATAAAGAAATTGAAAAAATAAAGTTGATCAAAGGGGCATTAGCTGTGTTTTTTAAAAATAATATTTTCATTTTTTTTTTACTACCGAGACTGATATACAATAGTACAATAGTAAAAACTCAACCTTATTATTTGTATCTGAATTTCACTCTGGACGTTACCTTATTTTCACAAAATATATAGGAATATCAGATTATTTATGTGGGTGTATAGTTCTTATTTGATATTGTACATCAAGTACAAGTAGTAAAACTAGAAAAAAATTTTTTTTGATAACACAGCTAGTGCCCCTTTAAATAAGGGTCAAGTTTCTCCAGACACTGACAGAGATACCTTAGATGTACAGTGAAACCTATATATAAGGACCACCCAAGGGACCAGAAAATATTGACCTTTATGTGCAGGTGACCCTTTTACACAGGTTCAATTTAGCTGAAGTATGCAGTCAAGGGACTTAAAGAAATTGGCCTTTATAAACAGGTAATCCTTATATAGAGGTGGCCGCTATAGCAGGTTTTACTGTATTTAATTAGATAACAGCATGATATAGATTTTTTCACGGTTACCCAAGCCAAAGGCTCATGGTCACCTATTGCGATGGTTTTTTGTCTGTAGTTGTATGTTATCCATAGTGTGTTGTTAACTTAAATTTGCAAAATATGTACGGGGTCCACAAATATTAAGTACATATCAGGTGAATAATAATAATAATAATAATAATAATAATAATAATAAAAAACAATAACAAAACAAACAAAATAAAAACAATTACAAGAACAACAAACAAAAGAGGCTCAAAAGAGACCTTTACACATTCACCAGGCAAATTTTGTTAATAATGTAAACTATAGTCAAGTCCATGTAACCTGGCGGGGTGGAGTCTTGTGAACCTTTCTTGACCTAGACGAGTTCAAATTTTAGGTAAGGCAGCATAACGACTTTAAAATAACACTGCCAACAGAAAGTACTCATACATGTCATGATACCTCCGTCTATCTAGTGCTGTATTAAACGCTATTTCTGTGAAGCTTGTAATAACCGAAAAGTAAGTAGAATTATCCGTATGATAATGTAATGTTACTCGGTTCCACCAAGTTATGTACATCGGACAATATCATTTTTCATTTATAAGGTGCCTGTAACCTTGACACCATGACCTTGATACTTTGTCATACTAATCCTTCAATAATTCCTAACAACCTTCTGATATATCTTTATATCCAAAATGTCAACTGGTTTAGAGTAAATAAGCCATTTGTATACAACTGTACCTTATGGCTTTTAAACCACCCCACCACTTCGTGGTACATTTATGAATAGATTTACTCTCATTTGCAAACTTTGTAGATACATGTATTGGCTTAACAATCATGTATTTCAAATTTAAAGGAAATCAGGTCACTAGTTCACGAGAAGAAGTTTAAAATAGATATTGGAATTTCGTGGGCCTTTATGATAGTTTTTGTTTTATCGGCATTTAATGTCACACTCCAAAAATATCCAGGTATATGGTGGTAGCCACTTTGTAATGGTGGAAGAGAGAACCTGGTTACCTGCTACCTGGGATGAGACCACCAACTTTCCGCAAGTGAACTGGCAAATTTTCTCACAAAATTGGCTTAGGTTCCAGGTAGGCCTCTGACCAGAGGTGAGATACTTTATTGTTTAAAGCAGGATTTGCTAACAGCTCGGCCAGGGATACGCTTTTGAGCCAGGAGAGATAAACGCTTATATAACAAACAGATTCAAGTTTTACATTTTGGTGAATTGACAAAATGCAACAAAAGTGTACCATTCTAGCTGCCTTCAAGATATGCAAACAAAAGGATCAAGGGGCCTTTTCAAAAGGTGCTCACCTGGCAAATTTGGTCAATTATGCGACTATTTTGTGCTTGTGACCTGTGATTTCTAAAGGTACACCAAGTGTTTACACCTTTCGAAGCCCCTATGGGTACTATCTTGTTTTAATTTTACAAACTTGAAGTGCCTTCCTAGAAGCAATCTTCCTGACAAATTTGGTTCAAATCTGTCAAATGGTTCTTGAGAAGAAGCTGTTTACGGTAATTGAAAAAAAAATTAATGGACGGATGAGGGGCATTGGGCCACAGCAATAGCTCACTTGGCCCTTTAGTGAAGATAAAAGAAAACTTTCTAAGTGGGAAGTGGACTTATCTTTCAAATAAAGTTTGATTTCAATTCAATAAAAAATAAAGCAGACTAGCTCAAATGACAATTTGTTGTTAACAGATAAAAATTTTTGTTACTTTTTTACTATTTTCATGTGCACATCTCTATTTGACATGTCCCCAAAGATGAGACAATATTGATAAGTGAACAGGGCTCTACAACACTTAAAAAATCCACTCTTCATTTGGCCAGTGAACCAGAAATTTTACTAGCCAGCCAGGAACTTTTACTTGCCAATATATATATATATATATATATATATATATATATATATATATATATATATATATATATATATATAATATATATATATATATATATATATATATAATGTGTGTGTGTGTGTGTTCATAAAACATCCACTGGATGAAAATACAGAAATGAAATAAAATATTAATTTTCTAAGTTGATGTAACATTTTATTGTTTCAATCCATTTAAAACAAGGTTATGAACTGCACCTTTTTGTGCATTTTTTTCAATCCAAGAGTGTTTATATGCCTATATTTTTGTTGCTCTAATATTGAGGCAACCTTAAACTTTTTTTTATAATTTTTAGCGCCAGTTTCTTTTCGACAGAATTTACAAAACAGACTGCCCACAAGAATTGTAAATTTTGTCTGTAAGTTAAAATCTAGAGTCCAACACCCGTCACCTGATCGTCAGACAAACACCTATAAAGTTCTTTAATTTATAGGTGTTTGTCCGTCAATCGGATGTTTGACTCTCGATTTTGATTTACAGATAAAATTTCCAGTTCCGACTGTGGTTAATCCCTTAGGGGATTCTGTAGCGGCCGTTTTATTGTGTTGCCCCGCGATAAAACGGCCACGATAGAATCCCCAAAGGAATTAGGCTGTGGTCTGCCTGCCCTCCTCGTCGAAAACTAGGCCGAACTTTCTGCCCTGATTTTACCACTTAAAAATCGCTTAAATTAAAATCGAAATTGGGGCAGAAAGTTTGGCCTAGTCGAACAGTAGCCATAACCCGATTCCAGTATCCCTTTAACCAAGATCGTTTAAACTCAGTAGTGTCTAATGATGCTTCTGTTGAAATCGACCGAGAAAAGAAAATGCCATCGTGTGCTGTTAGGAAAATTTCAAGTCGAAAACATGAAAGCGATACAACGTGTTTTTATACAGTAATCCACGTGAGTTAAATGCTCTAGTTTATCGAAACTGAATAACCAAATTGGTTGTTGTAAAGCGCATAACAGACCATGATTTCGATAATGTAATTTCACAGTGAAAACGGACAAACTTTCCGGCTCAGGGAAAAAACTGGTCGCAATGTGGCGACTGAATGAGGATAAACACTCGCCAAAATCTAAAAAATGGTCGCATTTGCGAGTGATTTGGTCGCATTGTAGAGCGCTGGTGAACATTTTTTTTTTATATGTACAACACTTTCATATAAAATAACAACACTTACCTCCGCAACTAAAACATCACAATCAAGACATCTGTTTGCCGATTTTGGATCGCCTTTTACTCCAATCTGAAGAGTCAAAATATAAGATGACATAAAACTATTGAACAGAAATGCCCGTAACTTTCTTCTCTCGGTAAATCGAAGTTATCCAATTAAAGACCAGAAGGGATCAATCTCTGATGTAAGAACAGTAAATATCTAAACTAACAAAAATTGAATGGCTTCCTACAGAAGCCATTAGAACTCAAAGTCCTCTCACCATACATGTAAACTGTATATCTGGAAATTTTCACTCATGTTTAGATGTGGAATTTAAAATGAAGGCAAAATTTTCAAGCTTAATGATTGAAGCTATTGAGACTTTGGTGATTTAGGGCAAATTTAAGACAGGATAAATATATTATATCATGAAAGGACAACAATAACCAGGGGCGAAAATTTCCAGGTATACAACATAACACTGCAAAGATATCTATTAACCCATTCACCCGTTAAGACTCATTTGGTCTAGCCCATCTCATTAATATTAGGTAGATTCTATTGTTGTTCAGGGGTAGATGTGTTAAATACATGGGTTTGGTTCCAGTCAGATGTTAAACATTTCAGTTATCATCCAAAAACTAGATTTTGCAATTATAATAGTTCATACGATAATGTTGTCCATATGCATGATATGACCAATGAATCGGCAGATGTTTTCTCTCCTCACAAAAATACATAATCATAGTTTTAATCCAATCAAAAAGGTTTTAAGTTACTGTCTAAAAACATATTCAACTATCACCAAATGTCTGACACATGGCTTTCTATGTTCACTATGCGACGTCATTCAACTGTGACATCATAATCCAACAAATGTTTGATGGGCCATTTAATTGTGACGTCATAATGGAAAAGTCTGCCAAAAGGTCTAACAAGAAAACAAAAAAAAAAAAAAAAAAAACAAAAACAACAAAAACAAAAAAAAAAAAAAAAACAAAAAAAAAACAACATTTTTTGTGAAAGGTCAATTGCCATTATCATTTCAGTTATCAACCCATGCATGATATGACCCCATCCAAAAAGCATAAAAAATCATCTTTGTTGCAACACATCGTTCAACTGTGTTGTTTGATGGGTAAAAAGAGAAAGATAATAGTGAAAGTGCTAATAGTGAAAGTGCTAAAAAAAAACCAACAAAAAAAAAAAAAAAAACAAAAAAACAGCAAACAAAAAAAACAAAAAACAAAAAAAAAAAAAAACCAGCAAAAAAAAAACAAAAAAACAAAAAAAAAAAAAAGAAAAAAAAAAAAAAAAAAAAAAAAAACAAAAAAAAAAAAAAAAAAAACACAACAAAAAAAACGAAAAAAAAAAAAAGAAAAAAAAAAACAAACAAAAAAAAAAAAAAAAAAAACAACAACAAAAACAAGAAAAGAAAAAAAAAAAAAAAAAAAAAAAAAAAAACCAGTAACTTACCATAAAAAAAAAAAAAAAAAAAAAAAAAAAACAGTGTTCTTTGCCATGGTTTAACCAGTGACCAGTCCTTCCTGTTCTGATAATTCTCTGTAGTTGATTTGTCTTAACCCAAATCAATTCATCTATTCTTTTGTACCTGATAAATATAACAACTGGTGCAATAATGCATGTGACAACCAATGCAAAACAAACCCAACACGTAACAAACACTACAATGTGACTATACAGTAATTAGATAACACTATGATTGTGACAAGTTACAGAGACAACATTCTGATTATGACAAGTTACAAAGATAACACTATGATTATGACAAACTACAGAGACAACACTATGACAAGCTACAGAGACAACACTCTCATTATGACAAGTTACAGGGACAACACTATGATTATGACAAACTACAGAGACAACACTATGATCATGACAAGTTACAGAGATAAATAACACTATCATTATGATAAGCTACAGGGACAACACTATCATTATCACAAGCTAGAGACAACACTATGATTATGACATGTTAAGAGACAATACTATGATTATGACAAGTTATAGAGACGACACTGATTATGGCAAGTTACAGAGACAACACTCTAATTATGACAAGTTACAAAGACAATACTATGATTATGACATGATACAGAGACACCACTCTGATTCTGACATGATACAGAGACAACACTCTGATTATCACAAGTTACAGAGACAACACTATGATTATGACAAGTTACAGAGACAACACTCTGATTATCACAAGTTACAGAGACAACACTATGATTATGACAAGCTACAGAGACAACATTATGATTATGACATGTTACAGAGAAAACACTATGATTATAACAAGCTATAGAGACAACACTATGATTATGACAAGTTACAAAGACAACACTATGATTTTGATGTGTTACAGAGACAACACTATGATTTTGACGTGCTACAGAGACAACACTCTGATTATCACAAGTTAAAGAGACAACACTCTGATTATGACATGTTACAGAAACACTATGATTATGACATGTTACTGAGACAACACTATGATTATAACATGTTACTGAGACAACACTATGATTATGACATGTTACAGAGACAACACTGATTATGACATGTTACAGAGACAACACTATGATTATGACATGTTACTGAGACAACACTATGATTATGACATGTTACTGAGACAACACTAAGATTATGACATGTTACAGAGACAACACTATGATTATGACAAGTTACAGAGACAACACTATGATTATGACATGTTACTGAGACAACACTAAGATTATGACATGTTACAGAGACAACACTATGATTATGACATGTTACAGAGACAACACTATGATTATGACGTGTTACAGAGACTATGATAGTTCTACTAAGATAAATGACATGTGTATTAACACAAGTCGACATTAAATCAGAACAGGAGTGACAGGCTAGGTAATACAATTCGGCACAAAAGAAAATGCTTCAGTAATGCCTGGAATAAGAGGTAGAGGTCAGCTAATGAATAGTGTGAATACTCTTAGGCGATTAACAAGGAGTACATGCTTTACAAAATTCACAAACCATTTAATATTTTCCAAACTTTTTTCTTTACTTCATGAGAGTTATGTCAAAAGTAGCTAGCTATGAAGATAAGTATGATTTTAGATTAAAATTTTTTTTAAACTCAATGACAACTATCGGATAATTACTTGGACTGATTTGTCTAGGAATTGTTGATCTAAACTTCAGAACCACTGGATTAGATTTCCTTCAGGAAACAGCCTGTCAGTCAATTCAAACTTTACATACCACTGTTAAAGTTATTCATTTCTGTACAAGGACCAGAAGACAAATATTTAACAACTCAAAATACAAACTGCTAAAGTGAGACAAGCACCTATTGTACATGTAAATATGTCATCAAAATGTAAAAAAAAACCAAAAATAAAAAAACATTTAAAACAAAATATCATCTAAATGCTCTGAATATCACACAATTCATCTTTGATGACAAATCCATGTTTATTCACAGTCCTAATGATTCTAAATTGAAAAAACAACAACATGAATTCCATCACATGGGTTCAAATTTTGCTAAACAATATTAGCCAGAAAGCAATAAACAAGTAAAGGGGAGACAACTCAGAGTTTACTCCCGATGTGAGATCTGCAGATATTTCCTAATTGATTATTTATTCCTAGTGATAATAATTTTCAAGATAAAAGACAAAGGCATCTGCTCATTTCCATTTTCCAAATGTATATAAGCCATACTTCCAATTGATGGGTTTATTCAATAAAATTTCTAAAACATATTCCAAGGCTGATTCTGGCAGAGTAACAGTTCCCGGATGATTTATTTTTATAATTTCTCATAAAATCTCCCTTATTTTACGGTACACAAATATGAAATTCTACATAGCAAAAGGTTACCTCAACATCCTTTAAAACATGCAAAGAAGCCACTGGGAAAGATTTTAAAAGATCTTGTTTTAGAGTTTCCCTGACTCAAACATTCAGTAAATCACAGTTAATCAAGCACTGGTTCATAAGGTATTTTTTATTCAACACTGTAGCTCATAAATGTGCCCATAAATAGCAAAGGGAGTTGGGGGTTAGGTTTGTTCTGTACTGTATCACGGTGAGATACTGAGAGGGAGTGACAACGGTGATCATTATCATGCTGATACTCTCCTTTTTGAGACTTAAATGTTTCAAAGAACAATGCAACCAGATGTTATGTGGTATATACCTGTGTTTTAAATATAGCCAAAACGAATGTTCAAATATTTGCAAACGAATAGAAACTAAACCATGAAAGTTTTAATACAGTGGAACCTTGCAATCTAGACCACCTAACTGACTGACTCAAAGTGGTCTGATTACAGAGGTGGTCTCTTAAGTGAGGTTCTATTCTAATTAAGAATTCAATAACAATTTATCAAGAGACTTGAAATTTATAGTCTGAAATGTTACACTGTATAATATTAGCACTCAAATATTTACTGTCACATGTCTAGTAGCAGTATATTACGCATTAAAATTATTAACATTAATTTGCAATCAATAATTGATATATATATATATACATAGATAGGATAAGCTTTGTATGGGAGAATTTCTCCGGAAAAGTAAGGTCCAAATTTTGTTTTCCTGAAAATTTGAGTCTAAACTGGATCATAACAGGGGTGACAGGTACTTAATATTAGAGCCACAGAAATGCATAGAAACAGACCAAAGCAAAATGTGTTACCTGTACACCCCTATTTTCGAAAATAGACTGTACTGTTATGGTTTCTGACAGATCCCGGATGTGCCACTTTATTCTGACAGACCTATACTTTACCAGAGAACACTAAAGGTAAGAAGTTACAGAATGGAAGAAAAATTTGCAAGTAGAAAAAGAGAAATATTCGAATACAAATCGAATAGTAGTCACGAAAATTTGAATATTGATGTTTGGTACAGTATACCTGGAAATTTTCACCCTTTTATGACAGAAAGCATATTTACGCCATCTAAAATTCCCCCTAAATCATCATAGTCTCATGAATTGCATGTATGTGTGTACTTCAATTATTTAACTTGAAATTTTTGCTTTGATTTTAAATTTACAACTCCCTCATCTAAGGACAAAAATGGCAAAAATTAAACAGGAGCAAAAGTTTCTAGGTAAATAGTGTTTGTTTCAGCTCTAGTTTTAAATATACATGTATATCCTTAGTATTATATACTTGTAGGCTATCTTTGGAGGTACAAAGCAGATTTGATAAAATTATAAATGTTAAATATTCGCTTACCCCCATAGTTCAAGACATTCTCTTCCCAGCTCCATAGCTCTGAAAGGTAAAGTAATAAGATATAATAGACGATGGAAAATAAATATCAATACAAGAGATTGTTTGTTTGTTGTTTTAAATCCTGTCAGTAATTTTTCTCCTATATTTAAATGTCAGTCACCAGCTTTAGGTGAAGTGTCACAAATTTTGACCAGTGCTATGGACTGACGCCAATACAGTGAGGGTTCTTTTACGTACCAAGCCAGCCATGACATGGGACCTCATTCTTTTTAATTTCATGGTAAATACCTGTGACTGTTACTTGTATGATGAGTGATTGGTGAAGGAACAGTCATTTCCATTCATTTCCTCAACGAAAATTTATGATTTGACCGTATATATTTATCTGATACACCTGTTCAAAACCTGTAGAAGTGGGTGGGTAGGTAGTTTTTTTCTTTATACTTTTCCTTTCATCTATTGATAGAGAAGAATAGAGACCAGGAAAATTGGTTCTGAATATTGATGAATGGACACATGCCTGTATTAAATATGTTTAGCAAAACTTTATACGCTGAGCACAAAAAAGGGAAATCCAAACAAAATTATTCTTTTTAACTTTTCACTCCAGTCTTTATGTTAGTTCTCCAAAGAACTTCTGTGTAAATAGATAAGTATTCTAACACCATTATTAAAAAAAAGCCTGAAGAGCACTTTTATTCCCCAATGGTTTCATGGCTGGGGGACTAAAACCTGGTTTAAAACCATTTTTGTGGGTTGGTTGAGTCACATCAAACAGATTTGTTTTCTATTTTTAACTCAATCTAATAAATGTTAATAATGAAATATCTACCTGCCAGTGACCCAAAGGAAAATGAAACCCTCATCCTGAAGTCCTGGAACATCCAGTTTCCTCATTTCATCATCTTGCATAGTACCATATGGAAGTTCCATGTGGATATCCCAGGGTGGATCAGCCATAACAACTGCACATTTACCCAGAACGGACATATCAAATATACGTAGATCACATTGTATCCACTGAAATGATTGAAATAATATCTTTTATACAGTGTTCAAAATTAGCAGTAGTTTGGTAATAAGTTGTACCACTTTTGAGCTAGTGAATTTGTAGTAGGGCTAGTAAAATTTTTTTCCAACTAGTCCAACCCTACCAGGATACTTTTCAGTTGTACAGAGATGTCATCAACTATATGTGGATTTCCAAACATTTTGACTTGTGATTTGAACCAAATGTCAATATACTATAGAACTTCAATGAGTCAAATTTCTCAATGTTTTGAACTACTGACAAAGTCCCCATTAATTCTGTTATTTAACACTAATCATAAACATTTTATAATTCAAACTTTTATGAGCCAAATTTCTAGTTGTTTCGAATAAATTTTTGCGCCCGTTTCGATAAAATCAACAAAAATTCCTACAAATAATTTGAAGTCAAAATGTTCATTTGTACGAAATTGTCCCATGGTAAATTTTCTCCTTTTCATAAACACTCAATGTTTTAATTTAACAAAATTTCAGGTGATTCTAGCACTAATTATTAATTTTAATGACCATATATGTCTTAAATGATTTTAAACCAGTCATATACTCATTACAGAACCTCTGAAACTAAAAAAACGTATGATTTTTTATTACAATCCATGAGTCAAAATCCAGATATTTCGAACTTTTCTAGGTGGTCTCTTGATTTCCAACTCCTCCATGTTATACTGTAGTTTGTTTGAATTTAAAAACAAAAATTCAGTTACACTGGTGATGCCCAATTTTAATGGAGGAGGACGGAACCAAAAAAGAAACCATCAGCTTTAATTCCACAAGTAGAACGGCAAAATTTCTTACAAAATCAGCTAAGGTTCCAGCAGGGCTTGAGGGACTTTGTGGGTTAAAGTGTGATGTTCTAACTACTTGGCCATGGAGGTCATGCCAGTACAGTAGTGATGGTTGATAAGAATGCCAAACATACAAGTAAGCATCAGTCAGAATACATGTGTATATATATATGATGTATGTGTGGCAAAGAAAGTCGCCATCTGTTTTGAAAGGCGTTCCTGGTACAGCCCCATGCCAAAAGTGAAGGAACTAACATCATTTTCCTATAGCTTTCTATGTTAGATCAACTTTTTAAAAATTATTGGCCTGACTTATATACTCAAAGAAAACTTGAAAACTTTTGAACTTTTATGTAGAAGTCGATCTTTCTAAATTGATTTGAAATGAGTCAATTTCTTTTCATGAAAACAGCAAGTATTTATAAGTGACAAGTGAAATCACAGCGACATTTCCTTCCTTGTTCATAGTACCGTACATGTAAATGGCATCAACAAATTACTTACTGCAAAGACAAATTGTTGGTTCTCAGAAATAAAGTTTCGAAGGCGTGTAAAACTAATATCAGATGAAGATGAATAGAAATTTTATTGATATGTGAATTCTGACAAGAATTGACACAAGCATTACTTTGTGGCAGGTATTTAAAAAGAAACATCAAAAGCTATGGGAAAAAATGATGTTAGTTGACTCACCTGGCATGAGGCGGTATAAGCTCAGCTTTGCAGTAGGAATTAGTTTGTTTCTCTGTGGTGAAAAACCACATATCAGTGGACTGATGTGGTGATCTCTCAAAACAGGTTCCATTGTATAGTTATTGTACGGGTATGAGGGAAATATCACATTGATCCCCCCTTCATCTACTACTCCATCAAATACAAAACGATCATACAACAACTGTTTTGTTATACTATATGTATTGTTCGATCAGAAGTCGTGAATGGGAAATTAAAACAAGAAATTAAAGGTACTTAAGTTAATAAACAATAATTGATTTATTGTTTGGGATGAGGGAATTACACACTTTTATTGACTTCAATGAACAAAACTATTTCCCAAGGCAAAGTGAAGATTTTACTTGGAACTTCTTTAAATAGACAGTGACTGTTCTTTTGCTAGGTGTTAAACATAAGAATTGAAAGTCACATGGCACATGTCATATGCTCCGACATACCAGTTTCCATGGTTACTTGTACATACATACTCTGACACAAAGATTTTAGACTTACCTGTGGAGGAAACATCTGTACATCACTGTCTGTTGATTGGTTCCCATCTATTGCTGACTTTGACAGTAACATCTCCTTCTTTAAAAGTTCTGTTTTATTTCTAGCAGGGTAGTCTATCTCGTAATGGACATACTACAAAAATGAAATCGTATATCTTAAAGGTGCCCTTTCAAAAGAATTTCATAAAATGTTTGTTTATTACTTTTTCTATCACCATGTGTTTCTATTTTCTGGAAAAATCATTCATAACAGTTGTTTAAAATATTGTAAACAAGTAAATTGATGTGTGTGTGTGTGTGGGGGGGTAATTTACACTAACTACGCGATGAAGAATTTTTTCGTGTTAACTACCCATTGCCTATCTGTCACACATTTGTGCTAGGAATTATTGTTTAATACGAGACTGATCACAGTTAAGTGTAACAATGCGAAAAAAAAAACCCATCGTGTATGGTTTGCATAAGAAAATCGTGTAATTAACAATACGCTGAAATATCCATGTAAACACAGTACTATATCCCCAATTACGACACATTAAGGGGTGAAATAGAGCAACGTCTAACAGACCTTTTCGTGATAACTGCAGTGCCGTAAATTTGGACGACAAAATGATACATATTCCCAGAAAAAAAAAACCTAAAAAAAACAATCTGTTACTGTGACGACGTATTTGTTTTACCGGAATCTGTATCATTTTGACATTCATAGTTACAAAATCAGTTTTAATGAAAAAGTCTAAAGGCTTTGTGGAATCCCTACATAAACTATATTTAACCCATGGAAAACATATCAAATTATCAGCTTTTAAGTTATGTATATTGTTTTACGATGATGTAATTATGTTAAAATCATCAAGTAACCTTTTGACCCTTCACATGACGATCTGTAATACAGCATATTTAAATGTTCATTAATAAGTATAATGCAATAAATTTACCTTACAAGTGTCCATGTGAAAACATGTATTAAGGAAGGAACAGTCACCCAGCAATTCTGTAAATATAAAAAAAAAAAAAATACATAAATCAAATATTCTACATAAAGATTTGCCAAGGTAAACTGGCACATGTTTACAAACACAACAAGTCTAAATCAAATCATAACAGGGGTGACAAGGTGACAAGCTACTTGTCATCACAAAAGTATTAGAGATTCAGTAATGCATGGAGTCTGTGCAAGGCAATTATGTTTTACGTGCACAAACTATTTTTGGTATAGTTTTGGTTTTTGACTCTACCTGGATGTGCCAATTACCTTGGTACACCTATACTTATTTTCTTATCAGTTCCTACTGGCTGCTGGGAGATACTCTGTAGGAAAAGTTATGGGTCATGAGGAGACTTTGCCATATGTCACTGTGACATTAACTTATTCACCTCTAAAGACACATTTAGGCTGGTCTAAGTTATTGATTTACAGAAGAGTCTATTATTTTTCAGGGGTTGATGGGTTAAATTAAGCTGTGAATGAACATTATGATATAGATTGTTTAGCTCATTAACCCTTTCATCCCTGAATACCTGAGTGGTATTCTCTTTTCTATTGTTTAAGACCAGTCTATTATGGTCTGTAGGGTTGAAAGGGTTAACACCTGAAGTCAAAGTTGGACCTTCCCATTTCAAAGAATGTTGAAGTCCACTGTCAGACTCCAGGGGTGTATGATTTAGAACCAAAGTTCTATATTTTTACATGCAATATGAACTTGTTCACTCCTGAATTATGACAGTAGACTTTGCTATTTATTGATCTGGGTGAGTCTAAATGTGACTGTAGGTTTTGATGAGTCAAAGACAACGTCATCACCCATTTATTATGAACAAACTTATTTCATCTGCTTCACTTACCATCGGTATGTTTATGGATAATTTTACGAAAGTGTAACCGTTCACATTTTTCCTTGGACTCATTCGTTTTAAGACATTCCTCCCTTGTTCCATACTGACAAAATTCCTGAAGCTGAGCACCTGTTGAAGAAAATAAAATAATTGGTGAGTACAATTAAGAGATCTGTTGAGGCATGGAGGAGTAGAGGCATGGAGGAGTAGAGGCATGGATGAGTAGAGGCATGGCAGAAACATGAATCTATGGATATAGACAATCAAAATAAGGCATATTATGTCTACAGAAAAATGTTCATCTGCTAGAATTACATAAGATTATTATAAATTTGATTTTTAACGATTTCGTCTTTAGTTAAATAAAAGAAAATGCAAACTTACCACCCTGTGATTTAAATCTCTTCACCAAAATTTGTTCCTGACAAAAGAATAAGAAAAGGAAATTAAAATCTGATAACTTGATTGAAGATAAAAAATGTAATGAAAGTCTGATATCCTATGTATAGACGGTGAAGGTCTTATATCCTATGTGTAGACAGTTTCAGTCTGATATCCTGCTATTTGTTGACAAGGTACAGCTACAGTGATTAACGTTATTGTTTTATTGTGTTTTTCATTCAAATATTCTTTGGCTATATTGTGGCAGTCAGATGGCTGAAGTGGATTAAACTATGTGTCACTTTACAATAACTGTAATGATTTGATACAACTGTCATCACATGAAACAATACAGCTGTCATAATTTGATACAAATGTTATCACATGATACAATAGCTGTCAAGATATGATACTACTGTTATGACATGTTACAATAGCTGTCATGACATGAAACTGTCAAAATATAACAAATCTGTCATGATACAATAATCACAGCAAGGTATAGTATCTGTCAAGATATGACACAACTGTCATGATATGATATAACAGCGGTCATGATATGATATAACAGCTGTCATGATATGGCATAAATGTCATAAAATTTCACAACAGCTGTCAGTATGATACAACTGTCATATGATACAATAGCTATCATAATTTAACACAACTATCATAACATGGCAAATGTCATGATAGAAGTATCACAACATATGT
The DNA here is from genome assembly GCA_030159075.1 of Atrina japonica. NCBI lineage: Eukaryota > Metazoa > Mollusca > Bivalvia > Pterioida > Pinnidae > Atrina > Atrina japonica. The sequence goes on from BROG01000007.1 coordinate 2,201,559, forward strand.
CAAAATGATTCAAATGCCATGACATGTTACAATAACTGTCAAAATATGATACAACTGTCATGACACATGACAATAGCTGTATGATACAACTGTCATGACATGATACAGCTGTCAAGATACAACTATCATGACATGATACAAAAGCTTTCATGATACAACTGTCATGACATGTTACAATAGCTATATGATACAACTCATGATATGATACAAGAACTGTCGTGATACAACTATCATGTTACAATAGCTGTATGATACTGTCATATGATACAATAGCTGTCATGATTTGATACAATTGTCATAATTTGGCAAATGTCATGATACAAGTATCACAAAACGGTATAGTAACAGTCAAGGTATGATACAACTGTCAATGCATGGTAGAATAGCTGTTATGATATGATACAACTGTCATGACATGATACAAAAGCTGTCACATGATACAACTGTCATGACATGTTACTATAGCTATCATGATTTGATACAACTGTCATAACATGGCAAATATGTCATGATATAATTATCACTACATGTTATACTGTCATGATATGATACAATTTTCATGACATGATACATTACACAATATACCTTTGCTGATGGTTGTGTCAGCAACTGCATAATCTCTTCATTAACTTTTTTGTTTTCTTTCTCTTTTGCTGATTGCATTGATAATAAACTCTGCAAAAAGATCAACAACATTGACATAACATTATTCTTGCTTCAATAGTCTCTTATCATAGTCTACTAATGTGTGACCAACAACATCAAAAAGGGATTTTCTAAATTTTGTATTTAGATACACTCTGATGATAAAATTTTGCAAAACATTTAATATAAAGACATTTTAGTATTAGGTTTACATTATTCCAAAATTTTACACATGTATTTTATTTATTCGATTTTTTGTTTACATCTCACCTAGAATTTTTCATTTATATGGAGATGTCACCAGCTTTAGATGAAGTGCTTCAAATTTTGGCCTGTGGTATGGACTGATGCCAATATACAGCGAGGGTTCTTTTACTTGCCATGGTTGCCATGACAAGGGACCTCAATTTTAAGTCTCGCCCGAAAGACCAATGACTTTTTCTTTTTACGCCAAATGCTTGGCAAAGGAAAGGTCACTGCCATTTCTTGAAGTCTTCTGAATGAACGGTACAGAGAATCGAATCTGGAGCCCTCCACTTATGAGTCTTCTGCTGTACCACAAGACCACCGCAAACAATCTTGTACAAAATACTGACTATAACTGACTGGACACGATATAAAACCAGGACTCATTTCACTAGTTAAAGTACATTCTATCTCATTGACTTCAGTCTCTGAATACTGTACATCTGAAAATCTTCTATTGCATAATTTTCACTGTTTTCATCCTTGTGACAGAAAAGGAGACAGGGAGGACAAAGATTACAAACTGAATAAATGAAATACGGACATACATGCCATAAAAATCACTACGATAACTTTCAGACAAATTTAAGACAGAACAATGTGGTTTCTGTCTTAAAAAGGCCAAAAATAATCACAGTCTCTGTAAATTTATGAAGATTGAGAGAATGGAGAGCCTTGTAATGACTTCTCCTTTGATGTTCAAGTCGTGATTTGTCACGGATACATGTGATATAAAATGTCTACTTTCTGTTTTTATTGAGTAGTACTTACTTCAACACTGTTATCGCGTGTTGGTTTGGCGAGCTTTTTGGTTGGTTCTTCCTCAATATCATCATCATCACTGGAAAAACAAGTACAAGTTTAGGGCCTGGCAACAAAACACTTAAGAATTACGTTACGCAAGTCTAAATATTTTACTCAACTTTGGCTAATCCTGAAATCCGATTGGCTAAGCAGACCAAGTTGAGAATATTCTCAGACTTGAGTAAATTCTCAGGTTTTATTATGCTGACCCCAGGTTATACAAGATAAAAGTTAACTGAGCAATTCCGATAGTGAAATACATTTAGCTCACCTAAAATGGAGTTGGGAGTTGAAAACAAATTTAATTTCCTGTTCAGAACTATCAAAAAACATATTATCACCCTACAGACAATAATAGAATGGCCAAAAACAATAGAAAAAGAGTATACCACTAGGTTACTCAGGGGTGGAAGGGTAATTTTGTGTACTCACCTTTTTTGACATCGGTAAATACATGTACCTGGATTTACGATTTTAAAGCTGCAAAAGGCTTTTTAATTTAGGAAGTTGCGGGAAATATTGAACATTATAAATAGAGGCTACATTTATCTAGTACGACTACACAATTTTCATATTAAAAGTACGCGTCGAGTTTATTGCATTTCAGGCATTGATTTCTTTATATGAAAAATGTTGCTTGCCGTGTTGTACATACCAATTTTTTTTGTAAAAAAAAACAAAAACACTGATAGCCACAATACTGATATTTTTTATGGGAACAAAAGTTTATAGATATGAAGTAGCGTACAAGTATTTACTAGACAGCTGAATTTGTGAAGATTCCCTTTGCAAATTTATATGAAAGTTATGGCAACCTCTCGTGAAATAAAGGTAATTTTACACTACATCAATGTACTTACTACTTTGTAAATTTTTCTCGAGACTTTGGAATATTTTCAATCATTTGTTTACAAATTATTTACAATATGTTGTATGTCTTGTACATCAGAGTTGAACAGTTTTAAATCTGAAAAATAAACGTTAATTGATTCAAGAAAAACTTTAGGACTGACCTTTCTCTTTTTCTTTTCTTAGACTTTGATTCCTTTTCACTTGTGAGATCTGATAACTTTAAAATACAAAAATAAGACGCCATCAATGAAGAACCAGCAAGTTGACAGAAATTTGTAAATGTTAATTAACAAAATGTCAAAAATTTATCACTTGAAGTTTGAATTAATACTGAAAATTGAATGTACAAATATCTAATAATGTTTAATCTTTACAATATTATGGAATTAAGGATAACTGCAAACAAGAAATTAGCAAAAGTGGTATGGTCGAATTATGTAGCATCGTATTTCAAAGGTCAAGGTCACAGTAAAATATGAAGATCAAGGTCAACTAATGTCATCATGAGGTCATGGTCATAGTAAAATATGAAGATCAAGGTCAACTAATGTCATCATGAGGTCAAGGTCATACTAAAATATGAAGATCAAGGTCAACTAATGTCATCATGAGGTCATGGTCATACTAAAATATGAAGATCAAGGTCAACTAATGTCATCGTGATCTATCATCATATGAAGTTACAATGTGATACTCTAAACAGTGAAACTGAATTGCTGAGGAAGACAGATCAATAAATATTGTCAATTCATTTCAGTCTGGTGTTTGCTTGCAATCTGACACAAAGTCAATGTTTAAGAATGAAAAGTATCACACATTTAATTATCATGCAGTTTTTGTTGGTTTTTATTACAAATTATTTTTGTTTTGTTTTTTTTTTTCATTTGCTCTATCATTTTTGTTTCATCTATGTTTATCACATTTTCATATCAACATAAAATAATGACGATACAATGTCAAGTTACATGGTGACTGATTACTGTGATGACTTTCACCTTTTTTTCAAATCTAATTTCTCTACTACTTCATGTACTAGTCACCCAGTAATTCTATTTCTGTAATGACCTTTTACCTTTGTCAAATCTAATTTCTTTACGACCAGTTTACTTTGACCAGGCTCTGGGGTCTCATTTGTACCGAGACTGAAATCAAAAGAAAATGTATTAAATAATAAAAGCACATACATGTATGTTTATATACAATTTGTCAATTAATCAAGATCATAATTTTATCCAAGTAATTATGATGGAAAACAACGACATCGTTATCAGTTCTTTCATTTAACACCCATCTTCCACTTCCTCCATAAACTGCAAGCAAAAGCAGCCAACACACAATGTGTTCTATGACATTTTCGGCCATGAGGTAAAGATTAACATATTGAATTATCAATAAAATAATTATTTTAGTTTCTAATAATTTTTAGACATGCGTTTTGAACTACAAATAGAAGGAAATGGATCACTTTCGAAACTTTAAGCTTTTTGAAATGACGAATGATTGTAGGCCTATTTGACATTTTTACTGGCTCTTGGGCAAAGGACAATTGAAATCTTGTTGCCTGGTTCCAACTTTTACTTGCGGGTCACTGGGGGTTAAAATATCCAGATGCAGGAGATTTTATACTCCCACACGGAAGCGGACCACACAAAACGGGAGGGTTGGCAAGTATGCTATCTTGACACTGACACCAATGCGTAAGCCTCCCTTAACTTTGTTTTGTTTATTTTTTATTAGTGTTTTGCGCCACACTCACCAATTTTACAGTCATATGGTGGCAATCAGTTTTTAATGGTGGGGGAGAGAACCTGGTCACAGTGTACCCGGGAAGTGACCACTTGCCTCCCCAAATTAAATTGGCAAACTTTCTCACAAAATCTATTTAGGTTCCAGTGGGGCTCACACATGCGCTGACAAGAGGCGAGAGACCGGAAAACAATGGACTCCTCTGTAAATCAATAACTTAGACCAGCACAAATGTGTCTTTGGGTGTGAATGAGTTAAAACATGATGCCCTATTCACCTGTATTTTATGGTATCTACGTATACTGGTAATCACATTTTGATTTTTACCTGTGTTTAATAGTACCTAATCACATTTTGATTTTTACCTGTGTTTAATAGTACCTAATCACATTTTCAAGGTTTAAAAGTTACTCTCAAGTCATCGTCACACTGGACAAAACACTAACATACATAGTACATTGTTATGTCAGGGATCATGAAATAAATCAAAATGCCTTTTCACAGAAAATTTAAAATCGAGAAGCAGTACATTGTATCTATTCAAATTACTTCAGTTCTGATCTCAAATACCTAATTAACTGCCGTGATGCAAATTTCTGTAGAAGCTCCTCTAAGGCGTACAGCATGAAATAAATCAAAATGCCTTTTCACAGAAAATTTAAAATCGAGAAGCAGTACATTGTATCCATTTAAATTACTTCAGTTTCGATCTTTGGATCTCAAATACCTAATTAACTGCTGTGATGCAAATTTCTGTAGAAGCTCCTCTATGGCAGACAGCATGACTTCTCTTCCCAATAATTTGGCTGTATTATCGGCAATGACTTTGGCATTGCACGGAATATCAAAACTAATATCACACAAGACATACAGTACTTTCTTTTCCACTTTAAGACTCGTGGAATCAGCATCTTTCTTAGGGGTTACCGTCTTGCTAGATGCTGGTGACGAACCAGTGCTTGGGGTCAGTTTTGAAGCTACAATAGTTTCTTTAGTTGATAAATCTGAAAAAGAAAAACCAAAAGCATTAAAACCTCACGAAGGATTTTGTAAGGAAAATTTTCACATATGCATGACTTGTACACATAATATATGTTCCAATATATGTACATTAATTTGATTTTTCATCGAGGTCTTTAAACAGGTCCTTGACTTGTCTGTCATTTCTGGGAAAATGCCATTGGTGACGATGCAATTTGAAACTTTTATGTGAAATTATGTCAAATAAAATTCGGAACAAGATTTGTTTGTAAAACACAAATGCTGCAGGTCCCAACAAATTTTTGCAATGTCCTACAATTTGATCCCACACCACCCCCAGGGGCATGTAATGAGAGTGAAGTGTAAGCAACCCCTAGATGAACTTACAGTCCAAATTTGGTTACAGTATCACAATCCAAACTTGAAATATTACACTTTGTATGTAAGTTGGGCAGAATTATGGACAGACACACAGACAGACAGACGGATGATCCAAACACTAAATGCCCTGGCTGACCTTTCAGGCCGAGGACATAAAAATAGTTTGCACACATGACATGTAAATCTAAATGTAACATAACCACAAAGAGTAATTATCTAAGATTAACATTTAGATTACTCCAATTACCCAACACTTTGATTTTAATATTCAAATATTCGCGAAGTAAAATCTAGTCATATTTGCAAGACAAAACATAATTACAAAAGTCTGGAGAGATAATGCAAACAAAGGGCAGCACAATTCACCCAAACGACCCCAAAAATACCCCCCCCCCCAAAAAAAAACATTTTTAAAACAGCAATTTTAGCATTTTTATGTAATAATAAGACAGGTATTACTTATGCAGAGGACGAAGGAATTCATCTGCAGTTTTACATGTTGTTTAAAACATGTATATGTTCCACTGCTTATACGAACCAACGACAATTAATGCTTTGAAAGCAAACTCACTATGCAGCTGCTGTTTTTAAAATGCAGGAACGGGCATACTTTAGAAGTCTATCCGATCTCACAAGTGCAACACCTTTCCCGAAAAATGACGTCAAAGTTTAGTTGTGAAGTCAAATATTTAGAACACTTGTACTTCCGGGAAATATTGTCTCCAAGACGTTTGATTTGAATACTTTGATGATAATATTTACTGGTCAAGAGTCAGGTTGAAGTTGCTATGGTTACCACATTTTGTTAATGCCACGTGCAAATTCCTGATGTGAGCAGATTTTTTACTATTAGTAGTACAAATGTATGGGTACCCGGATGTACATGTATGGTAGTAGGAAAAATATTACCTTCTCTACGTATAAAGGCTTTGCCCTATATTATATTATGATGAATAATTTTTATGACTGTAGATGTTTTTGACTTTGATAACGCCATTTTATCCAGTTTCACAATGTATTTCTGAAGCCGTATTATATCAGCATGACATTTCAAAATGCACCAGAATATGTTACTTATATGGCATGGTAAACCTGTAATACATATTTAATCATCATTTTCCATGATACGCAGAATATGTACAATATAAATCTGACATAATACAAGAAGAATATCACAGAATTATGAAAACAAATGATTTCAGAAGACCAATTTGGTTCTTCATTTAAATAAATGACGGTATCCGATATTCTGTAAGTTTCGTGAGAGTTGTTATTAACAGATCTAGAGGGCAAAGCCCTCATATATGTAGAGGTCATATTTTCCGTACCACATCAGGGTGCCTGAACTACTACAGGTAAAATATCTGCTCACATCAAGAATTAGCATGTGGCATTAACAAAATGTCAAAACTACAGCTACTTCAACCCAACGCTTGACCAGTAATCCTTATCATCAACATATTCAAATAAAACATTTCAGAGACATTTTCCAAAAGTATTAGTGTTCCAATATTTGACGTCACGACTAAATTTTGATGTCATTTTCATGATTTTGCAAGGAAGGTGCTGCCCTTCTGAGATCAGATCTATAGAATCTTTTCCCACATTTTTAAAACAGTGTAGTGTTTGCTTTCAATGCATTGCCATTGTTCACATGATTAGATTGATTCTATCTAAAAGCAATGGAAAATTTTATAGGCTTCATGTGAAAAACAACATGTAAAACTGCTGGTGAACGTCTTCCATTAAGAAAGATATATGTATAGGCTAGGATTAAGCCACAGCCTTCAATCGAAGCAATATACGAAGTGCCGAGAGGGAGTATGTGCGGGAGGGGGCCGAATTTTTGTGTGTAGTTTACAGACTATTATTAGCCTATATGGAATATACGTCGCTACCTTCACCCTCTCCATAGGTATTACCTAGGTCTTATTATTTTATATTATTGCTAAATGTTGATTTATTTTTTATTTTTAGCTGTTTATGAGATATTTATTTTATGGCCAGAAGGAACTGAATTTTAAATTACTGATGCAAATTTATCCCGATATAATTGTACTTTGGGTCTTTTGGGGTCTTGGGCAGTATTTTGGGGTCTTCTGGGGGTAAATCGTGCCGCCGAAAATAAGATTAACTTCTTAAGAAAGCAACATGTTCATTTGGTTATGGCATAGGCCTATAGTTGTATTACCAGGGCTGGGTGCGGTGGATTGCTGTTGTTTGGGAACAGATTTTGTTATCTCTGCTTCTAATCCCTCTCTTTCCTTTTTCCTCTGCATCATACGCGCCCGAAGGCTGCTAAGAGACGATGACATGGTAAATCTATGAAGAACCAGAGAATCTGAAAAGCAAAAATAGAAAACGTTCTAGTGACTCAGACGTTTAGCCGCAGGGTATTAGTTAAAAGTCAGACATGTTGGGAGGGAAAATTCCGGAATTTCATAAGTGATTTGTGCGATGCCAGTGATTTCAAGTGGGTAAAAATTATTATTATTATTATTATTATTATTATTATTATTATTATTATTATTATTAATAATAATAATAATAATAATAATAATAATCCCGATTGATTACCCAGGAAATTAGATTTACACTAGACACATCAAAATTAAATCAAATAACATTTATTCATAGTCGTCATCGTTGTTGTTGTCCCTCTAAAGAATCTTTCACTTATATGGAGATGTCATCAAATGCCGACGAAGGGCTCCAAATTTTTCGTATAAAGAAAAAGTTTCGAAGTACGAAAGCCTATTAAGTTTAACTGATATTTTTTTTTCAAAAAAAAGTCGTTATAACGAGATTTTAAAAACTTGTTAGAACGCGATAAAAAAGTCGTTATAACGAAATATAAAGTCGTTTTAACGAGATAAAAAGTCGTTATTACGCGATTTAAAAAAATCGTTATTACGAGATTTTTAAAAGTCGTAATTAAGAGGTAAAAAATCGTTGTTACGAGATAAAAATCGTTATTACGAGATTTCAAAAAAGTCAGTGTTACGAGATTTTAAAAAGTCGCAATATTCGAGATAAAAAAGTCGTTATTACGACTTTTAAAGTCGTTATTACGAGATAAAAAGTCATTATTACGACTTTTAAAGTCGTTATTATGAGATAAATGATGAAAATAAATGTTCATGTTTTACTGTCCATTTTAGAGCTATATATTGTATTTTTGCTTTTTGTTGTTGTTGTTTTAATGATCTCAAAACCTATCTATCAGCAGCCGCTAAATAGAGAAAAAAATTTGAATGACCATAGCAGAAAAAATATTCATAAAATGCATCTGGTCCGCACTAGATATTCAATACAAAGGTTATCCTAGGTACAAATATAAAATTTGAAACTTTCTTGCCGTTCAATTCTACTTTCAGCTAGACTTTCATCAGCTTTCTGAATTTTATCTATCCGCTTGGGAGTTTTCATCAACACTAAAAACAAACTTTCTTTTAAATAAATAAATCGTTTGAATTCTGATTCAGAAAATATAAAAATCAAAATATAGATACTTATTATGAAACTGAATTGAAGTTTTTGTTTAACGGTGAAAATTTTACTGAAATTCGATAAGGAATGGCTTCCCGATATTTTTTCGTGAAAAAATGTGGTATTATATGAAAAAATATAGTAAAAATTAATAGTGACCGAATACTTTATATCACTGTGCGTGCTCACAGATTGGATTGAAGGTTATGATACAATCCTCCTTGAAGAGCATACAGCAGATACACGTTAAATCGTTGAGTTGTGAGGCAGTGCTAATATCATTCCGGTTGAAAAGAATTTACCTGTACGTTTTCAAGTTTGATATTACTTTCCAATTTCAAGCGTTTTCAAGACAAAGACAAACGCGGTAAACAATGGCTTCACATGGGAGAGTTCACGGCTGGCCAAAAGGAGCAAATCCCGTCTCATACGCAGCTAAATATGGCATTACAAATCCATCACCAATGTTGGACCGACCTATCAACTTGTAAGGATGGTTTGCATTTTGTAAAACATTGATATATAAAACTGTATAGTTTACACTTCAGCATGGTGCACATGCCGGTTGGGTTTACCCATTCAACTTCATTGCCGAAGTGGCACGTGCACTTTGCTCAGTCATGCTGCATATTTTTTCTTCATTGACTATTACCATCCTATCTCTATGTATTGCAACACCCTGGCCTGGCGAGTATTTAATTTAACTTAATTTATGCGTCGGTGCAAGGTATAAAAAATTGGCTGAAAAGAAGAGTTTATAGTCTGAGTTGGGTACATAGAATAACCGAAAATCAGGCTATTCACCGAAATGACTCTATAATACACCGAAATGACAAGTATAGTCAATATTTTTACATATTTGTGTTGTTCATGATCAGTTTGAGCTTAAAAGACCATATTTATATGCATATGGACACATTGTTACTTTTGAGAAGAAAAGATAATGCTGAATTTCCTCCGACACCTCATTGACAAGGGGTCGGACGATTTACCGAAACAGACCGAAAACACACCACAATAAGTGGAGCAAGATACAAATGTTGTAGGATATATATTTAAAATGTATTTTGTAACATAATTTAAGTATAATTATGGCTTAATTCTGAATAAATTCGCAAACAAGACCGAAACAGACTAGATACAATTACCGAAACAAGACTGTCCTGTTTGGTAATTGTAGTGTGTTTCGGTCTTGTTTCAGGGATTACGTCATTAAATTTAAAAAATAATTATACATAAATATTATATTATATAAAACTTTATAATATTTGTTTATAATGAAATCCAGTATTAGAAAATAACCAAATCTTTATTAAACAAGTGTCATTTCGATGTATTTCAGCATCATTTTGGTTAATATCCCCTCATTTCGTTGATTGAGCGTCATTTCAGTTATTCTATGTACCGGCCTTAGTCACATTAGGTCATGAATTTCAAAATGAATTTGTAAAGCAACCAAACATCAAAATAAAAGTGTTTTTACTAATATAAGTAAAAACAAAAAAGTATTTCCTATTTCTTTTCTACATGCTTTTTTCTTTGTTTGGTTGCTTCAGTTTTTTAAAATACTCTTCCTACGGGAATATGTGTTATCCACGTGATGTCAGTAAATTAGGTCATGTGAATAATCATTAATATACTGACGCCTCTCTTGACAAAAGAGTTATATGATTATGAAGGGGAATGACTCCCAATATATTATTGTCGTAAGGAACAACCTTTCTTTTCACACTGCAATACGATAATACTCTGAAAGTTCCGAGATCACGTCTTTCATACGATAATACTCGAAAAGTTCTGAAAACACATTTGTTGGATGATGAGCTAAGCTAAATCAGTATAACCAATAAACGTTCCCATTCTTTCACTTCCGCTCTCAATCTTTGATAGATGACTGCCATTACCAATGTAAAATTCCCATAGGGGTAATTTGAGTGCAAATATCTTGTACAAAATGGATTAATTTTTATTTGTCATGGGCATGGATAAATTACTCGGTATGCATAGCAGCGTTCGTGCTGTCGTTCACCTCATTTGCATTTGACGAAACTTAAAAAATTGGCAAATGAAATTCTCTGGCATTATCATTGGCAAATGAAAATTTGGAGCTGAAAATTTTATTATAAATTTTGAAAATGATAATTCCCTACAAATACGCATTTCTGATCTGCCAGTGTACCATTAATCTTTTGAGTTTATTTCACACATGACATGTTGTTTTGATAGTACCCAGTCTAAGCCGTCCGGCACCGCTGTGTAGGTAAAATGCTACTACAGTCAAACTTGCCTTAGCGACCCCCCTCTTATAACTACTTCCTGTCCATAACTACCATATTTAAACTGCCCCTTGAGAATTACTATATATTTGCCCTCTATATAGCGACCACCTGCCTTACGCGACTGGCGACCGCTGTATTTTGTCCGCCGGTAGTTGTCCTACTTGCGTATAGTGACTGCTTATACACGTACTACTCGTGAAAGGGAGATAACTCGTAGATAATTCTCGCGGGACAATTCGAGATCTAATCAACAACATGGCACAATACACGATGCTTCGACGGTCACAACACACCTGGAGGTGTCAATTAACGCCCCGGGTAGTAATTAGGCACTCGGACGTGCTTTATGACAGGGTGTTTTTACAACCAGGAACTAACAATTATCGCTGATCGATTGATGTTTTGTTTTCGATCATCAATTAATGACCTTAAGTTTCCGATGATGATTACTTAATCGGTGAAAGACTAAGACTAAAAAGAAAAAATTCAGAAAGGACACACTTTGTGACAAGGTGTCTTTACAAACAGGAGCATTTAAATATCATCGCTGAACGACTGATGATTTGTTTTCTCGTATTCTGGAATGCTGTAACTTATCGAACATCACTTGATTAACAAGTCAACTTCTCAATCCAAAGAGCAAAATCGCCGGCGCTCGTAGCATCGGATTACGTCTAATAAAACGATAATTAAATAAAATTCAACTGTCTACATTTTTCTGTACATTGTATATTCTTACACTTTTGTGTGACTTAACAACACAGACCACCGACTTTGAGCACATTTTAGATATTTGTTTCAGTTTTAATAATGTGCCGTATCCTCGATGTACATGTATATGATTCAATTATTGAATTACTTCATTGTTATTTTATTTTTCATTATTTACATGTTATACATACATTAGCTACAGGGATTTTCTATGACTATTTTTGGTATGGTTACAGGACCCTTCAAAATGCAAAAATGGCTTATATTTTCCAAAAAAGATGCAAAAATTCCCAATTTGGAATTTTTTTAAAAAATGAATATTTTCCAATTTCCCAGACCCTGGAGTTAGGAACATCCCTTTAGTAAATAAATACAATATACATTTAATTACTAAATGAAATATCTAACCATGAAAGAAATAATGAAAGTCATCTCCAATACCTTGGATTTCATAATATCTCATGTGACCCTTTATATAAAGACCACCTGTCTATAAAGACCGTTTTTGTAATTTCCCCTGAGCGGTCTTTATATACATGTTTGACTGTAATTAAACATGCTGCAAATCATCCCTTCTTTTGTGTTACCCTAATCAACATCCATGATGATAATTAATTCCTAATAATAATCTTTTAATTAGATTTAAAACTCTGAAGACTAACAATATCGGTCCACCTGTGTGCTTGTGTCGCAATCGATTACTTGTCTCATTATCAATAAAAAAATGTTTACCACCCCAATTACACTGACAAAATATGAAATAAGAATGATAACAGTCGTAACGTAATCCAAAAAGAGAGAGGTAATGAGTATGACACCGTTCGACATGTACATTTGTACATATGCATTCAACTCACAACCACTAGTTGCCACTTATGTCAATGATGAATAAAAAAATTATCAACAATAGATTGGTCTAGAAAATATTAATGCAATGGACAGAAGCTAAAAAAAAGAACATAAATTTAAATGCAATTTACATTTGGTAGAATTTTGTAAACTTTCCACTTCCAGGCCAGAAAATGGGATTTTGTGTATGTTTTTTTTTCATTTTTCTTTATAAGAATTAAATATTTAGAAACCATGAAAATTTAAGTTATATAGGGACTCTGTATTACAATAATAATGATAATAACTGAATAAATATGATTTAAAAAAAATAATAAAAATCTTTGATTCTGTGCCTGTTTTTCATTTTGATAATTAATTGATGTTGGCTGTAGAAAAAGATATTAGGAAAATTCCAAGTGAGCCTGTTTACAAATTAAATTTGAATGTAGATTAATTCTTAAAATTGTGAAGTCTCCCCTTTCTTGTAATTTTAGTTTTCAGAAATGTAATTTATAAATTTCCAGTAGCAGTACCGTAGCCTATATGTTGGCATTTTGAGTTGCCAAGGATTTTTTATTTTGGCCAATGAAAATTGAAGTTGGCCAATGATTTGGCCAACACACTTTCAGACCCAGGGCTAAGGCTGCACATGTTATCTATGAGTTTGCTTCACGAATGACCTTTGGCCATTTGAGCTATGCTCTATAAAACAAAGCTTTTAGGGCTTACCGATAAAATCACAGTGTAATCATAGGAACTGGAAGTTTTGTCAGTAAGGTATAATTGAGAGTCAAACACCCGATCGTCGGACAAACATATCCATAAAAAAGACCAGAGTCCAATGACTTCTGAAACTAGAGTTCAGTAATGACAGATATAGGTCTGTATTGTCTGCGAAAAAGGAGACTTTAGATGCTGCATAACTCTATACATGTATGTATGGCAGAATGTGTTTAGTATACAGGAAAAATGGCCTTGGACACCATGAACAATTCAATACATTAATCATAGTAATGCTAGGCTTCAAACTCCAAATTTTTATATATGATGTAAAAAGAATTAGTTTAGTAAGATTTCCTAGCTTTTGCCACCCCCACCCCATCCTTAAAAGATATGAAATTGGAGCAAAAATTATATTTTCATTGTTCCAGAAATAATTGATTATCTAATCAAACTTTTGTTGTTTTTGTATTTTGCAGGTATCCCCTTACAAACTACACATTCGGCACAAAGGAACCATTATATGAAAAAGATAGCTCGGTACCTGCCAGATTTCAACGAATGAGAGAGGAGTTTGATAAGATAGGGATGCGGCGATCGGTGGAAGGTGTCCTTATTGTACATGAGCATGGTTTGCCTCATGTTTTGCTCCTCCAGCTGGGAACAACATTTTTCAAATTGCAAGTTTTACTTTTACTGTTCAGTAACTCTATCTTTAATGTCTTCTGAGTCATTTAGGCTCAGATTATGATTGTTGAATTTCAAATGCACCACCATTTCCCCCGGAAACCCCCCACACACACACAAAATAAAAAAAAAACAACAGCAACAATAAAACAAATAAATTGACCCAGAATTTGTATATGAATTTCATTTCGTTTTCTTTATACATTTTGTTTTTATTTTTCGAGTTCTCTCGAGCTATACGCATGAGCACTTCAGTGCCTAGTATATAAAGGGTTCCCAAGGCACGAGTATTTAATGGCACTTCATTTCAAGACGATATAAGGTGTTTACATGTTTGGTTACCCCTCCCACCCAACCCTTACTGAATAGAATTATATCTTTGTTATATTTTATCGGGAAATTTATTTACCTTGAGTTTACAATCTGTTGAACGTAAGAATTTATCGAAGATTTTCAACTGAAGAAATAAGACTGTATTGTGTAACATATAATGGTGATGGTATTTTGTAATCAATTGTCAATACTGATTTCGAATGAAAATTGGATATTTTTTATATTATTATGTAGACATAAACTGTAACAAAATATTGCGATCTTGAAACGAATGCACCAACCTATTTATTCTTTATTGGTTATTTTTAAATAAGTTAAGAAAACATTTATTTTCGGAGGAGTGAAACAGGGTAGAAAATAAAAAGAAATTGACTAATCCAAGTGCTTGTCATAAGAAGTAAAAGTCAGTACTCCTATGAATGAGATTTATAGCTGAGGTCCTGTGTCATGTTAGGCCTAGCTCGTGAAAGAACGTAAAAGATTACACCATGTATTGGTGTCGGTCTTTAGCATAAGTCAAAACTATGTCACTTAAAGTCTGACGACATCTCCATAGAAGAGAAAAAATTCTTGTCAGGATTTGAAAAAATAATAAAACAAACTTCAGAAATGTTATGATAAGAGTAGTACATGGTATATGAAGTTTTGAATTTTGAAAAGTGTTTTACACCACACTATATAGTGGGGACCGGTTTTTAATGTTAAAGGAGGGAACCTGGTTACAATGTTATCAGGAAGAGAATAGACCACCAACCTTCTGCAAGTAAATTGGTGGAGCTCAAACCTGCCCTGACCAGAAGTGAGAGACTTCATAGTTCAAAGAACAATGCTCTAACGACTTGGTCCCAATGTATGTGATAGATGTATACACTATATTTTGAGAAACTCTACAATTTCAAATACAGTAAAACCTGTAGGGACCAGAAAATATTGGCCTTTATGTGCAGGTGACCCTTATACACAGGTTCATTTTAGTTGAAGTATGCAGTCAAGGGACTTTTCAAAACTGGCCTTTATAGACAGGTAATCCTTATATAGAGGTGGCCGCTATAGCAGGTTTTACTGTATATATACAGTGTATTTTGTCCGCCTTATCAATCTTACAGTGTTTAAGCTCGAATTTCCATCATAATTTTTTTTTTTTTTCATCGTTAATATTTTCTGTTCAATTTTATTTCAGGCCTGGAGGAGAATTAAATGTTTCTGAAGATCAAGTTGAAGGTTTAAAAAGATTACTAACAGAGGTATGTCTCTTTGGATGCAAAACTTGTGAGAATAGTCACATACTGCATAAATCCTGAAATTAAGTATCAAAGTTTGTAATGATTATAGCGTGGAACATTCTGTGAGCTGTTTTTATACTGAATGTTTTTTTATGCCGTAGAACATCCTAAAACTTCACTTAAGAATTTACTTGAGTTTGAAAATATTCTCAACTTGACCTGCTTAGCTCATTTCAGTACAGTATTAGCCAAAGTTCAGTAAACATTTTATACTCAAATAATTCTGAAGTTATATGGTGCCTGAGTGAGACCTCAGAATCAGGAAGCAATCTTGGACTTATAATGAGTCATACTGGTAAATTGGAATCTGTTTTGAAACATTCTGGATATCATTTATTTCAATATTCGTCATTATTCCAGTGTATACCTTTAAAAGTGTTAGATAGTATATAAACATTTTACTAAGTAGTTTTGGCATAATCCTTTCAACGTGAGCATTTTAATGGCCTGCCTTTTTCAGTTATATTGGATCAGTCCTTTATGGTGTGTGGGGTTGATAGGGCCTAGTCTGAGACTGCATTTTAGACATGTAAAAATGTAATGTTTCTTTATTTAGACTCTTGGAAGGCAAGATGGTGGTACCATGGAATGGGTGATTGAAGATACGATTGGCAACTGGTGGAGACCAAACTTTGAACCACCACAGGTTAGTGTGACCTATATACAACATTAAATAAAAGAACATAGTCTAACAGTGTGGTCCATAGGTTTGTATGGATGGTCATTTTGTTAAAACATTTTGAACAAGCAGTAGTGTATCAGTCATGTTATGACAACATTTTTGCTAACAGGAGTGTGGCTGTCATTTTGTGACATCACTGATCAGCAGGACTCCCCAAAATCAATTCCCAGTACGGATCATATTTTAGACTACAGTGGAACCTGTCTTGAGAGACCACCCCATCTGTCACTGAAATGTGGTCTCTCAAGACAGGTGGTCTCTCAAAAGAGGTTTTATTTAAAGGATTATTTAACCATGTGGTTATCAGAATGTGGTCTTAAAAGGCAGGTGGTCTTTCATGAAAGTGGTCTTTCAAGACAGGTTCCACTATACTTAAACATGAGTGTTGCATAAAAACTGAGAAGTGAAAAAAACTCTTAACTGATTGGCATTAGTTGATAGCACAGGAAAAAAAGGTATTTCATATTTTGCCCATGATAGATCAATTTTTAAAAATCTCATTCACAGAAATACCCATACTGTATAGTTGCTTTTCTTCTTGAGGGATTTAATTTCACTATATTCACGGTCATAGAAAATTCCGCGAAATTAAATACCTGTGGATATATAATACCTTACCTTTTTGAAGTATGAAAAAGACAATTTGTAACCTATCTTGCACGAAATTTAATACCTTTCTGAAAATTGCGAAATTTTCTCCCTGTGAAATGATGACTATACAATATATATTATACTGAGTCACAACAGTCACAGTCAATTTTTATGATTATGCCCAAACATATAGCAATATTTGCCAGAGTTATGGGACTTTAAAGTCTTCAAAAATGGGGTTACCTTTTGGGATTTCATAGTGTCTCAGAAACATTTCTTGCTTTTCTGTAGTGTTATTGTGGACTGTGACAGAACTTGGATGTAAAGTGGAACCTGTCTTGAAAGACCGCTCTGGAAATACCACTTTACTTCTGAGACCAATGTCTGAAAACCACTTGGTAAAATAATCCTTTAGATAAAATCTCTTTTGAGAGATAACTTGTCAAGAGACGACAACTTCAGTGGCAGATGTGTTGGTTTTTCAAACAGGTTCCACTGCATTATTTTGTCTTTCAGGCACTGATGTCTGTACTTCAAATTAATTATCAAACACTACACTTGCAATTGTATGTATGTATGTTTTTAAACACTTTCTGTTAAATGATATTATTGTGGGCAGTGATAAATGTTAATTATTACTCATATACCAACTTCTGGCAGGATTCGAAATTAGCTGGAAATAGCTGCCAAAATTGAGTTAAGATTCCAAAATTGCGAGTTCAAAATGTTGGTACAAGAAACATTAGCGAATGAGTTTAGGAATTATGTCTTATTTTGTTCCTGTTATTTTCAGATTGATTATAGTTTTATTGTGAAAAAACTTTGATTGCATAAACAAGTTATTCAAACTTAAACTTAGCTGGTGGATTTTCATTTTAACTAGTGGAGTTTAAATCCACAAGCTGACAATAGCCTGTGGCAAAAGCAGTTAATTTCTATCCCTGCTCTAGGAAGAATCAGTGTCTGTAGTCTGTAATATCATGGCAACGGTCACTGTGTGTAGTCTTGTATACCTCTTAAATTCTGATTGTCTGATGATCCTATCTTTTTACATTGTTTTCTTCCAGTATCCATACATACCAGCGCACATAACCAAACCAAAGGAACACAAAAGACTCTTCCTTACGCAGTTACCAGAAAAAGGTAAAAATCTCCAAAAAATATCTGTAAATGGCTCATAGTGTATGGCACTGGCTTGAAGTTGTCATGCCACGGTAAAAATTACCTCTCGTCCTATCGGATAGTCCTTAAGCGAAATAAAATCAGAGATTTCAAAGTTTGAATTACTACTTCTTACTATGAGTACAGTAAATCACTTTTAGTTTGCCATGAGATTAACTCTTGTGTAAATTCATGAATAGACATGTTCGTGACATCAAACATCCAGTGAATATTTGTGAGTAGTGTAATAGTGTTGATAAAACTATGTACCTAAGGCCGGTGGTCTCTTCCTGGGAACATTGTAACCGGGTTCTCTCCTCCACCAATAAAAACTGGCCACCACCATATAATTTTAAAAATATTGAGTGTGGCATACAACAAAAATTCAACTTTGTACCTAAAAAAACCTCCACTGTGTGGCTGTCAAAGTGTTTCTTATGAAAAATTGAGTATGCACAGCATCGGAAGCACAATTCTCTAGTTAAATTAGTTAAGATCTAAAAATAGCAGTAAATCCAAACTTGTGATATGTAAATCATACTGGAGCTTGCTTGTCTGTTCATACACATGTACAGTAACTGGTTGCAATATGTGAAAATACAGACTGACAGTGCTAAATCATGTATAATCATGAATTTGTTGGAAAAAGTTGAGTACGTAGAATAAAGCTATCACCAAATATAGTGATTTACAGTAATTAGTTCATCAACTTTATTTAAATGCATTTAGGGTTCCAAGAATGGTTTGTCGGCTGTGGCACAGGTCTTCATTTTTATCCATTTCATACAAAAGTGCCAAGAGAATTAAAAGACTAATGATCTAGTTTCCTTTTGACCGTGCTGCAGTTAATTATTACCAAATTTGATAGATTTGGATGCAGTATTTTTTTTTTATGCAGGATACAGTTATAAAAAAAATCATCACTAAAATAGAATGAGCACATAAGCATTGTAGCACTCTTATGCATTGGCATGTTCTAATGCTAGCTTATTGCTATATCAAAGACTAAAGCTGATATAATCTATAAATATTTAGTTTATTTTGCAAAAGTAGTATATTGAGAGTTATTTCCCTTGGACTGACCATACATTGTAGTATGACCGCAATAAAGATGGAAATGTTTATAAACACAACAAGTTTTATCATACAAGGGTGACATATTAACACCCAAAAAACATTTGACATTCATTTCTTATGCCAAGGACATTGCAAAAGGTAAATCACTATGTTGGTTTGAAGGCATACAACCTAGTCATGATTTGGACGTTTGTGAAGAGAAAGCTTGACTGTTTGCTTATATTCTGAAGTTAGTATGCCTTACATAATGACACTGGACCACAAATTTAAGGTTTGTAGTTTAGAGGCAGGATCAGCAATTTTTTTTTTTTTATGGAGACTAAGCATCATAGAATTTGAGAATATTCTGAAGTCTGAGAATATACCAGTACATAAAATGGTAATTATAGTTCAGGCTAAGTTGAAGTTGTGTAAAAATCTCTGGACTTGAGTAGATATTCAGGTTTCACTGTAGTGAGACCAGTGCCTTTTTTCATCCATTATGGGTCCAATATAATTTTTTTTTTATAAATCTAATCAATGTTATCATCTTTACACCCAGTACATCTTTTTCTATTATTTAAATATGAACATTGACTTGACCCTTTGTGATTTTGTAAGAAAGTTTGCCAGTTTACTTGCGAAGGCTTGTGTTCTCATTTTGGTTCTATTCTCCACCATTACAAACTAGCCACACCATATTCCTTGAAAATTGTTGAGTGTGGTGTAATACACGATTTAAACAAAAAATACCTTTTTCGGTAAAAACACTATTTTATTTAACTGTAATTTTACCTTTCTTTATGTTTTATAAAGATGCAACTACTATCAGGCTGTGTTCTATGAATTTGGATCCATGTTATGGGCATCTGTTTTTTTTTTCCCTTTTTGCCTTTTTTATTTGCAATTATGTCCAACAGAAGTTGATGATTATCATGCCATCTGCATTTGAATATGCAGTCACATGGCATGAAATTGGGTATTATGATTGGTTGAGAACTTCTCTCAAAGTGAAATCAAATAACTGTATGAAAACTTTGTAGGACATATAATAACATAACCCAGCATGTTATTTTCAAGATGAAATTTGTTTAATTTGGAAAATTGCTGGTGGTACCGTATAGTTGCATTTATTCGTGGAGGATTTAATTTGCTATATTCGCTGTCAATGAAAAATTCGCAAAGTTAAATACCCGTGACTAAAATACCTTACACTTAAGAAGTATCAGAAAGACACTTCGTAACCATTATTGCACGAAATTTAATACCCGTGAATAAGATCTGTTTTGAAAAATGCGAAATTTTCACCCCGTGAAATTAAACAACTATACAATAATCTTATGGTAGAGCATATGTCATGCAAGTGGAAGGTCCCAGGTTTGATTTCTGGTTCCAGGTCATACTAAAGACTTTAAAAAAAAATGGTAGTGACTGTTCCTCTACCAAATGCTTGGCATACAAAATGAAAGTCAAAGGTGTGTGGGTGAGACTGAAAGGTGTTTTGGTGAGACTCACAGGTGTGTGGATGAGACTCACGGGTGTGTGTATGAGACTCGCAGGTGTGGGGGCGAGACCTAAAACAATGGTTCTGTTTCATGGCAGGCTTGAAAAAGAACCCTCACTTCATTGGCATCAGTCCATAGCACAGGTCAAAACTTGTGGCACTTCACCTAAAGCTGGTGACAGTATCAGTGAAAAATTCTTGACGGGGTATAAAACAACAAACAAACAAACAAAAAAATGCATTAGGAAATTATGACAGTATTTAAATCTAAAATTGAAAAAAATAAATTATTATCAGTAGTACAATCTGAAATTTAGTATAACCAACTGAGAATTTAAAGAGGATCTCGGACTGGCTGCCAGGTATATTTCTGAAACTCGCACGAGTTAATGATTGTAGTGGTTAAACTTTGTGGCAGATTTCACAGCTTTTGATATCTTCATTTGAGTAAAAAAATCCTCGGAGGGACATAATAACTCACATAAAACAACAATAAACTCGTTTTGCTTTACTGCAGTACTTTTTTTCTTTTACATTGGATAGCGAGATGATAAAGATTCCAGTATTATGCATTATGGGACAATATTGCCAGTATTATGGGTAAATGTATCGTTTTGCCATTCAGAGTCGCAATTTATTAAGTGAAAAGGGGTCTAAAGCGTTAGTCCCCACACTATCTTGGTCCACAGTATCATGATCTTGTCTTCTCTTTTTCAGTATGAATGGTAGAATGTTTATAATCAGTATATTTTAATGTTGCAGGAAAAGCCTTTGAACAGACGAAGTTTTGTATTTTGAATGAAATAAACTTGATATTTTTGCAGCACTTCAAATTTCAATGATTGTTTTTATTTATTTTCAAAATCACCTACAGTTTGCTTTGTATGCTAGTACAAAGGGGTCAACCACTCAAGTCCTTTTTTGTTTATATTTACAATTTTGTGAAAAGTTTCGTAAAAAATCTACA
This sequence comes from Atrina japonica, assembly GCA_030159075.1. Classification (NCBI taxonomy): domain Eukaryota; kingdom Metazoa; phylum Mollusca; class Bivalvia; order Pterioida; family Pinnidae; genus Atrina; species Atrina japonica. Next base: position 2,223,508 of record BROG01000007.1, read on the forward strand.
GTTAGATGATACATACAAATGTTAAAGATAAAACCATCAAGTTTTTTAAATACAAAAATCACAATCAATGAGTTTCATAGACCGTAGATTATCCTCTTACTTAATTAAAGATTAATTTTCTATCAAATGTTTATTTTTTTGATAAAATTATCCATTTAAATCATGTGTTGAAGAGTAATATAAGCTCAGTGTTCATGTAGCCATCATACTAAACTTTAGTCGTCTTTTAGTTCATAGAGTACATAAACAGTAAGGCTTATCAAGGAGAGAGCCGACCTGGCTTAGTCGGTAGCACTCTTAATCGTGAGGTTATGAGTTCGAGTCCTGCCAGCGGCAGGTCGGTTTCCTGTCTTTCTGACTTAGACAGTAAAAACCGGGGTCCCATGTCACAGTAGGTGTCAGCACGTTAAAGAATCTTCACTGCTCAGTGGCCGTAAGTGCCGAGCATAGGCCAAAATTTGAAGTCCTTCACCAGCATTTGGTGACGTCTCCATATGAGTGAAAGATTGTTTAGTGGGACGTTAAACAACAATAAACAAACAAACAGTTCAGTGTGTGTTATATTGTGATACATAGAATTTTTTTGCCCTTGGTCAATTTTGCCCTTTTACGAAACATATTCATCCCGTCTTAAATTCGCCCTAGATGACCATAGTCTCATGAATGGCATATATTATAGTGCTTCTATAGAATTTCACTTTCATTTAATATTCGCCCTCACATGCATAAGAACGGAAATGGCTAAAATTAAACGGGAGTGAAAATTTCGTTTGGTATCTGTCCTGGGGCTATTTTGCAAAAAGTCTTAAGTCCTAAATCCTAAGTCTTAGTACTAATTGCCATGGGACTGGCCAATCAGCAATGCGTTTCCATGGTAGTTAGGACTAAAAGTTGAGATTTAGGACCTAGGACCTTTCGTAAAACGGACAAAATTTGTTACATCTTTAAGTGGTCAGTTTTCTTTCAAATTAGATATGAACGATTTTTAAGGCAACAAAGTTTGCAAATAAAATGAAAATCTGTTCATAAACAAACCACTAGGGGTGCTTAAGATGAAATAGGATACAGTGTAATACAAACAGGGTACAGTGTTATACAAATAGGGTACAGCGTTGTACACATTGCCTATTAGTCTAGTTCAAAATTGATTCATTGTTTGTATACAAATATATATGAGAAAGTTGTTACAAATTATCTAAGGGTGGTTGTGACAAAGTTTCAAGGTTTCAGGTTGCAGACACCTTAGCAGGGCTTCAAGTACCCCTTGACTTCTAGTTGCCAAAATAGCAACCTACTCATAATTTTACTCGACATTTGAAAATTTTTGGTCGCCATAGTCAATATTTAACATTGCCATCTAGAAAAATAATTCATCATAGCTAGGCCTATTGTACATTGTCATAAATAAGTCAACTTATTTCCATCTTCCCATTTGTTTCTATGTTCAGTGAAATTCTTGTTGATGCTACTCATGCCCACTATGGACAAGTTAATTAAAGAAGGAATGAACACAAATTTTCTCATCCCATACAAATCCTTGCAGTTTTCATGATAAAAAATAAAACATTTCATTTCACTATAGAAAGAAGATGCATAGGCTTTATTCTAATTTCAAGATTTTCCCAATACAGTGAAACCTGTATATAGGGGCCACCCAAGGGACCAGAAAATATTGACTTTTATGTACAGGTGACCTTTATACACAGGTTCAATTTAGTTGAAGTATGCAGTCAAGAGACTTGAAAAAACTGGCCTTTAAGAACAGGTAATCCTTATATAGAGGTGGTCACTATAGCAGGTTTTACTGTGCTTAATCATAGCAGATTAACAACATTACAGTATCTTTCAAAAATGGTCATGGAGCCCTGCTTAGTAAGCTGAAACTTTTCAAGAACTATTCCAATGTGAAACAGCATAAATGAAAAGGGGCTAGGATCAATAGGGGCTTCACAAGGGACCAAAAAGTCAAGTCTTTCAACATTTTTTTGCAAATTACACAGTGCACAGACTTCTTCTCAAGAACCAATGGACCAATTTTAACCAAACTTGGTAGAAACTATGTGAAGCTGCATATATTTTGCAAATGAAAAGGGGCTAGGACCCATAGAGCTTTATAAGGGGCCAAGACTATGCATCTTTTAAAATCATCTTGTGAACCAATAATCAAATTTCTTTAAAATTTAGTATGCATGATTATTTAGTTTGATTGTTGTTTTGCATCCCATCTATAATTTTTCACTCAATGAGATGTCACCAGCTTTAGGTGAATTGCTACAAAGTTTGGCCTGTGCTATGGACTGACGCCAATGCAGTGAGGGTTCTTTAACATACCAGGGGACCTCAGTTTCTAGTCTTACCCTGACTGGTGACTTTTACTTTGTATGCCAACTGCTTGACGAAGGAAGAGTCACTACTATTTTTAAAGTCTTTCGTGTGACCCGGTCCGGGAATTGAACCCACGAATCGATGGACAGTTTTATACAAATGGCTTATTAACTCAAATCTGATTGACTCTTATCATACAAAGATATATGAGAAAATTTTTAAGAATTATTAAAGGGCCCAGTCATTGTGACAAAGTTTCTAGGTCAAAGGTTAAAGATCAAGGTCATAAATGCTTTAGTAAATACAAACTTGACAGGAACTATCCCAATGTGTATTCCAATGTGAAATGGTACAAAATTAGCAAATGAAAAGGAACGAGGACCCATAGGGGCTCCACATCAGTCCAAAAGGACCAAAACTTGAAACCTTGTTTTGCGAATTACACAGTGTGCAGTCTTTATTTGGGTCATTTCACAATGACCCATAAAAATATTGAATGACCTCTGAATTTGACCTTCAAAGACTATACTAGGCTATACATGTATCTTTTGAGATATACAAAAGGTGTCGAGTTTTGATATTTCAGATGTACAATCCTTAAAGTCACATTGCGGGGACATTATTGTAATTTTCTGGACGTTATTGTAATTTTTGACACTTTCATTAGAAATCCATTCCTAACCGACTAAAATGAAAACATTTTCAAAAAATTTGATGTATTAATGGAGTAATTAGGGGGATTCCTTAGGAATTCTTAAATTTACCCTGCTGAACGAGTAATATAAAGGGTGTGCTTGATTCACTGTGAGTGTACTGTTCTGGCACAGTCTCAGAACATGTTACAATCGAATGTGCCAGGGCAGGAAGTAGTTATTTCAAAGATGTCGATAAAATTTACATAATTCACGTAAGTTTATGTCTAAATTACTTGCTCAGGACAGTGTTCCAGAGCATTTGATTGGTGTTCCACTTGTTTGAATAATACCAACTTGTCTGGATTGTCCTGGACAGTGAAACGAACACGCTCAGTATAGCGTCACCACGTGACTGGCAACACCTTACTGTTTATAAATAGAACAATGTGTTAGGTGTTTTCCACGATTTATTAACTAATTATATGTAATTGGAATAGGACTTTGAAAATACATCGAAAGTTCATACGAATACGCATTAAGAGATTACAGAAAAGTTTATTTATGAACATTACTCCCCGGAATTTGGATTTAATAGGTGATACCATGACTTTGACTTATCACCCACATGTAGATAATGCAATTTGACCTACGTTTTAAAAAAATTGACCATGGCAATATATCTTTTGAAATAAAAGGACAAAGTAATAAAGCATTTCTATTTAACATGCCTTTTGAATTAGCCCTTTCAGCATGACCATGACCTTTAACCTTGTGACATAGATAAGGTCATTTGCTTTGGCTTGATTTAATGAGTAGCTTGACTGCTTAAAGGCATACATGCTGTCATTTTGATAAAAAAAAATATCCCAGTCCTGATTAGCCCAAAACTTTGATTAACAAGATGTGTTTGTGAAACACAAATGCTCCCTGGTTCCAACAAATTTCTATGCTGACAAAATATTGCAAGTCATACATTTTGACCCCACCCCCCGGGGGCATGTGATGGAGGTGTAGTGTGAGCAACCCTTAGATGAACTTACAGTCTAAGTTTGGTTACTGTATCACATTCCAAACTTGAAATATTGCACTTTATATGTAAGCGGGACGGAATTACGTATAGGGAAACAGCATAACAGACAGACGATCTAAATGCTAGATGCCCCCTGTGGACCTTTCAGTCCAGGGGCATAAAAAAGGCTAAAAAGATATATTGGCATAGAAAATTATAACATGTGCAATTATTGCCTAGAATGAATGAAATATGCTGAAAATTGATATTCCTGCCTTCCATGTAAAAAATAAAAAATGTTTACTCGACCATTATTCGCAATCTATTTCTTTTCACAAAAAATATGACATTATAACAAGTTTTTTTCCAACCGGGATTTTTAAAAAACATTGTACATATAATGTATTTGTACAAAATGTCCAATATCTGAAACTTTAAATACAAACAAAAAGATCGTTTTGACAGCTTGCATACCTATAAGCCCTTATCACTTGTCCCTGTGGGGCAGGGAGAGGTGTCTGGTGTTTGTAGTTGTGTGCATCTTGAGTGGTCCATATTTCCAATGGCCACTACACTTGTACAATCCGAAGAAGGTATCTAACTGCTCATCCCAGAACCATTTAACCTTCATCTAGGCATGTGAAGACAGGAAATGAAAACTCAAGTCAGAAAATCTGGCATGATCAGGGATTGAACCAGGGACATTGTTGAAGATCTGGTGCTTTGTCAACTGAGCTAGTCTAGATCTGTCAGCTATAAGGTCATTGACCTTTTTTTTTAAAACTGTCATATTATGTTCATTATCACTGATACAATACTCAGTGCTCCAGATAAGGTGCGTATTTGCATATTTTCTGCATTGAAAATCAATGGATACTCAAGCAAATTAAAATCCATGCATAAGATACCTAACATAATATAGGTCTTAGGTATAAAATTAAACACACTGGATTTGAAACTTACTGATAGATAAATGATTGAGTATACGTGTTCTCAATGGATCTTGGTTATTAATTTAGTAATTGTGTTCATGCAAGCCCTGTACAGGGGTCAACATTAATAAAGATTTCCACTTGTCCTGCAGGAATGCAAAAATGACTTGTCCGAAAATTAAGTGTAACATTCAAAGCCATTATTTTGTATTTAAAGAAGAATAACCTTTATTGACTTAATTTTTGTCTGCAATAATTTCACTTGTCCTTTCGGACAAGAGAGAAGTAACTTCTTCTTGTCCGTACACAATTTGACAATTTGAAATCAGGACAAACCTTAATGTTGAACCCCACTGTACCCTAGTGATAAATAATGCATTTTACTGAACCTCACCTAGATGTTAAAGTTTGGACTTGCATTGTACATACAGGCTGTTAAACATATATTAATCAATTGTGATTTAGCAGCCGAAGAAAATCAATGCAAATCATAATTTGGCTATAGAATTGGGAAAATACCCACTTTGACAAAGTCTGTGGTAATAATACCCACTGCATTTGAAAGTGGTGTGTATTGTACCCAGGTGATCTGAAAGTTATCTGGAGCACTGCAATACCATCATTAGCAAGACAATAAAAACTGAGGTCCCATGTCTCAGTACGTGTCGGCACGTTAAAGAACCCTCACTGCCCAATGGCCCTAAGTGCAGAGCATAGGCCAAAATTTGAAGCTCTTCATCGGCATTTGGTGACGTTTCCATTTGAGTGAAAGATTCTTGAGTGAGACGTTAAACAACAATAAACAAACAAAAATCTTTTGAAAAAATGTTTTGTTTACTCTACAATAATGGAATTATAGAATATTTTTTTACTATAAAACAGTCTGACCCACTTAATATGAACTTTGGTAATACAAAAACTCCTTTACAATGAATAAAATTCATTTCCCATGTAGGCGTTATTCATTATTCATGTAAAATTTACCCGGTTACTGCAAATTGGTTACCGGTACTTTGAAAACCCGGGTAATACACAATGATTCTATCGTCCCTTGAGTACTATTTGTGTAGTTTTAAACCCACATAATACGAAGCTATCAAGTACATATCAATCGGAGTCGGTGAAGTGTACCATTGATAAGTATTGACTGTCAACATGGCACTTGACCAGCAAATGTGATTAACACAGGTGGGTGAATAGTACTCTATTAAATCAAGTGTAGGTGTACTAAGTTTTAGTTTGTAGCTGTTACACTGTGTGAGCATGTCCACTCACGAAGACATAAACCTGCATATTACGAAACTCGCTTTGAATGAAATCATTCTATCAGTTCCCAGGAATTTGTAATATCCGGGTCAGACTCACTGTATTTCTACTTCTTCTACTCGAACTCTCGATCAGGAGTCCAGCGTGCTACAGACTGAGCCAGCCCAGCTCATCTATTCAATGTATTATTGTTAATTGAAAATATCTTGAATTTCTGATATCTGTGCGACCCCTTGATTTTCAAAATAACAAAATTTCACTGTCTTAACAAAGTCCTAAATATCTATGATCTACTTAAATCAGTTTATGAATCAATCTTTTATGAGTTTAATTCCTTGTTTTAAATAAAGTTGTTGGACCCTTTGCTTTAGAAACAGAAAATTTGAAAGCAAATTTACCTGTATGCAAGATTGAGCTATCGGTTTGTTTATTGTTGTTTAACGTCCCACTCAAGAATATTTCACTCATATGGAGGCGTCACCAAATGCCGGTGAAGGGCTTCAAATTTTGGCCTATGCTCTGCAATTTACGGCCATTGAGCAGTGATTGTAGAACTTGAACAAACAATGTACTTTAACAAAAAACAGATAACATCTATACACAGGCATACAAAATATTATTTTCCCATATACCGGTACATGTATTTTGTGAAAATAAGGTCAGGTCCAGTGTGGTATTCATATACAAATAGTAAGGTTGAGTAAATATATTGGGATTTCATGATTTTTATGTGTGTATATATCTGTTTTTTGTTATTGTTTATTAAACTAAGTAGTAAAAAAACGAGAAAAAAATTAAAAAAAAAAAACCAAAAAGAAACACAGCTAATGCCCCTATGATTTTGACATTTTGTGTATAAACATAGATGTACATGTAGTTTTATGAAATTTACATACAGAAAGTAATTTAATTGTTACAACATGGAGCGTCAGTGGCTGAGTAAGTATAGCACTTTGAACCATGAAGTCTCTCACTTCTGGTCAGCATAGGTTAGAGGACCGCTCGAACCTAAGCTGTTTTTTTGCCCCTGGCCTGACCAGGGGCATTTGTGTTTCACAAACACATCTTGTTTTGAGAGATAGTTCGCCAGTTTACTTGCGGAAGACCGGAGATCTCTTCCTGGGTAAATCGTAACTACGTTCTCTCATCCACCAAAAAATAAAAATGGCCGCCACCATGGAACTGAAAAATTGTTGAGTGTGGCATAAAACATTACTCAAAATTCAAATTCAAAACTGCTGCAATGTACATTGTAAGAGGTGTAAAAAGGGATTGTGAACATTTTTTAATGTGCTGATCAATATTAAATGTATTTTGTATGTTTGTTTGTTTTTATGCCCCCGACCTGAAAGGTCCACCTGGGGGCATATGGCGTTTGCATCATCCGTCTGTTTGTCCGTCTCTTTGTCTTTCTGTCTGTAATTCCGTCCCGCTTACATATAAAGTGCAATATTTCAAGTTTGGATAGTAATACAGTACCCAAACTTAGACTGTAAGGTCATCTAAGGGTTGCTCACACTTTACTGACATCACATGCCACTGGGGTGGGGTGTAGTCAAATGTAGGACAACTGTCTGTTTGTCTGTCTGTAATTCCGTCCTGCTTACATATTTAAAAGTACATTATTTCAAGTTTGGATTGTGATACAGTAACCAAACTTGGACTGTAAGTTCATCTAATGGTTGCTCACACTTCACTGACATCACTTGCCCCCAGTGGTGGGGTGGGGTCAAATGTTAGAAATAGTAATTTTTAAAGTATAATGTACATATTGTAGAAATTTGTTGGAACCAGGGGCATTTGTGTTTCACAATCATATCTTGTTATTACTGTTTCACACCCTGCCAAAATTTCTCACTTATGTGGAGATGTCACCAGCTTTAGGTGAAGTGCCACAAATTTTGACTTGTTTTAAATAGTGCAATGACGGTTCTTTTACATGTTATGCCTACATGACACAGGACAACGGTTTCAAGTCTTATCTGAAAGATCTGTGACTTTCATTTCTTCTGCTTAGCACTTGGCAATAGATCAGTCACTACCATTTTTAAAAGTCTTTGGTATGACCCGGTCCAGGAATTGAACCCGGGACCTTCTGCTTGTGAGTGGAACGCTGTACCACTAGACCACTGCGAGTGGTCTATTTTGTATGTTTTTAGCTCACCTGAGCTGAAGGCTTGATCACTGTTATGCAGTTATGGACCCTTGTAGATTTGCAGAAACAGTTTCCGCTCAATAACTTGAGTATTTTGAATGAATTAATTAGAAATTTTATGAGTATATTTATTGCCATAAAAACTCAGACAAGTTCGATAACCAAAATTTTCACCAGTTGTTTACTGAGTTATGGCCCCTTGAAGATTTGCAGAAACAGTTTCCCCTCATTAACTTGAGTAATTTATTATTGTAAAAAAAAAAGAAGAATATGCATGACTCTATTTTCAGTGAGCAATGCTGTTGAATCCATTTGCAAGACTATATTTTCACAATGCTCAACAACTTACTTTGTTCTGCAAATTTTTTTTTTTGGGGGGGGGGGGGGGGGTGTCTCAGCTCCCAAGACATAGGGCAAAAATAGATTTCTATAATTCTGCCAATAAGACAAGATTTTCAGTATAGGTTTTCAGACTTCTCAGAGCTGAGAAACTAACATTATCTACCAGTATTAAATTTTTTTCAAGTATAGCCCTTTTTGATGGACTGCTCATCAACCTATTTTGTACAGTATTTGCTGTCTCTTTGTTATATGTAAAATTACTGTATATACCCATGTATTCAAATACAGTGGGACCTTGCTATTTTGACCATCTAACCGACTGACTTAAAGTTGTCTGATTAACAGGGTGGTTTCTTAAGTGAGGGTCTGTATTTATTCGATATTTATTAGGAAATTTTCAAGAATACCGGTAGTCTTAAATGTGAGGTGATTTCTTAAGCAAGATGGTCTTTAGGCATGGTTCCACTGTAGAACCTTTCTTTAGAGAACACTGCTATGAGAGGTCATATTCTGAAAGACTTAGTTGTTGAAAAGTCTTTCATTTAAAACTGCACTTAGGAGAGCAGTGCTTATGAATATGAAGTAGTCTCTCCAATCTACCGGTAATTAAAAACTTTTCTAATATGTTGCATAGAGGTTCTAACGAAACCGGCTATGTGGTCATATGTGAGTGACCTCTCATACGTGTGTCATTGATGACCAATGGATATGCAATTTACAAGATCTTAAAAGTTTATCGAATGGCAAAGAGATATTTTATGATAAAGAAATAGTGAGCTGAATTCATTTGGAGCATCTTTGTGATTCAGTCCTATCCATGGTTATGATACGAATACTTTACCTGCGGAATTTGTGTTGTCAGTGTTGTGTTTAATGTTTACATCCCGTTATCATTTGATAAACATTAAGGATCACATAAGTCATATTTTAATCGGTCGAACATGATATACATATGACATCACTCACATGTGACCACATAGTGGGTTTCATTAGATCCTCTTTGCGACGTACGGTGGAACTTGTAATGAGATACATGCACCACCCCATCTGCCTTAGAAATGTGGTCTCTCAAGAGAGGTTTTATTCAAAGGATTATTTAACCACGTGGTTTTCAGAATGTGGTTTCAAAAGACAGGTAGTCTTTTATGAGAGTGGTCCTCCAAGACAGATTTGACTGAATCAGAAAATGGGGATGAAGAAATATCAAGTTTTTAATTTGTTTGTAGTTTTTCTAACCCAAGTTCTACTGTAGCTGTTGATAGGTCATTATAAAAGCATTTAGGTTTCTCATTCATCTTTTTTTTAATACATATACACAGGGTTTGCACAGACCTTAAAAAGTGCCTGAATATAGAGTTAGCCTTTGCAAAGTGCTTAAAAGCAAAAGTAACCTTGACAAGTGCTTAAATTCAATGCAAAATACTTGATTTATTTCATCAAAGTGCTTGAATTCTACCTCTTGCATGTTTATTCATCACTAAAGAAAGACTTCTGAATTAGCTTAGTCATACAGATTGTTTGTTTGTTTTATTGTTGTTTAACGTCCCACTCAAGAATATTTCACTCATATGGAGACGTCACCAAATGCCAGTGAAGGGCTTCAAATTTTGGCCTATGCTCGGCACTTACGGATTGAGCAGTGAGGGTCCTTTAATGTGCCGACACCTACTGTTTTTACTGTCTCATCCGAAAGACAGGAAACCAACCTGTCGCCGGTGAAACTTGAACTCACGACCTCACGATCCAGAGTCGAGCGCGCTACCGACTGAGCCAGGCCGGCTCCTCAGTCATACAGACGCTTTACATAGTACATGCAGTATAATATACATGTAGTTCATTTGAGTGGTGCATATTTATGATGCTGTACTAACGGATCTCTTTAGAGTTTGGTGGAACTCTAAGCAGTATTTTGAGGACCGGCATTGAAATGTGAAATAACTTTGCTGTCAGTGTTTGTTTATTACTTTAGTTTGGCTTGCAAGGTCTTGATAGCTCAAACATACCCGTTTAAAGTGAAAAACATTATAAAAAGTCCTGGAAAAGTGCTTGAAAAATCTTTTTCATTGGCTGTATGAACCATGTATAATATGTACACAGTTTTTGTTTCTATTTCTGTTGGATAATGAAGACATTGTGATTTGCTGAAAAGATCTTGAAGAAATTCATTTATATATTTGACTTTCAATGTTTCTTTGTTGATCAGCACTGTTTGCGGTCCCAAGAAATTACAAATTAGTGGCAGCGCCTTTGTTTGAATTATATGACAACTCAGCAGGCTACGGACCAATCATATCCAGTCTACCACAGGCACTGAGCAGGTAAGTTGTATTAAATGTTGTTACAGGTGAATCTGTGCTTTAAATAAAAAAAATCATACATACAGAATGTACTTGGTATATGTATCCAAGTCTTCTTCAAATCTCCATCTTTAATTCAACCCCTGTGGTCACATTTAGACTCACCCAAATCAGTAAATTGTGCAGTCTGCTGTCATAATTCAGGAGTGAACAAGTTAACACTGCATGAAAATGATTGTAGAATTTTAATTGTAAATCATACATACCTAAATTCTGACAGTGGACTTTACCATTGTTTAAAATTGGCAAGTTCATTTGTGTCATTAGGGGTGAATGGGTTTAAAAGATGTGTGTGAGAGTTGCTGTGAGGAGAACCAAGTCATTTTCTGACGATTTAAAAGTACATAGATTTTGTGAAGTCATTAACAAATACTGGTACTCTGAAAAATACAAACACAGTATCTAGTGTGTGATCATGTTAACACCTGTACATAGTATCTGGTGTGTAGTAAGGTTAACATGTGTACACAGTTTCCAGTGTGTGGTAAGGTTGACATGTGTACACAGTTCCCAGTGTGTGGTAAGGTTAACATGTGTACACAGTTTCCAGTGTGTGGTAAGGTTAACATGTGTACACAGTTCCCAGTGTGTGGGTAAGGTTAACATGTGCACACAGTTCCCAGTGTGTGGTAAGGTTAACATGTGTACATAGTTTCCAGTGTGTGGTAAGGTTAAGATGTGTACACAGTTCCCAGTGTGTGGTAAGGTTAACATGTGTACACAGTTGCCAGTGTGTGGTAAGGTTGACATGTGTACACAGTTGCCAGTGTGTGGTAAGGTTAACATGTGTACACAGTTGCCAGTGTGTGGTAAGGTTAACATGTGTACACAGTTGCCAGTGTGTGGTAAGGTTAACATGTGTACACAGTTGCCAGTGTGTGGTAAGGTTAACATGTGTACACAGTTCCCAGTGTGTGGTAAGGTTAACATGTGTACACAGTTCCCAGTGTGTGGTAAGGTTAACATTTATACATAGTACCCAGTGTGTGATTAAGTTAACACATGTTTACAGTACCTAGTGTGTGATTAAGTTAACACATGTACACAGTATCTAGTGTGTGATCAGGTTAACACGTGTACATTATCTAGTATATGATCAGGTTAACACATGTACACAGTATCTAGTGTGTGATCAGGTTAACACATGTACACAATATCTACATGTAGTATATGATCAGGTTAAAAAACATGTATGTACACAGTACATAGCCCCCAGTGTGTGATTAACACATGTACACATTACATGTATCTGGTGTGTACTGAGAAGTAATGGGTTGATAATGAATTATAATCGAAAATTGATCAGTTTTCCATAATCAATTTCAGTTATAGTTTACCAAATTCTGTGCTACATCATTAATTATGAAGGAGAATTTATTTACAATCATTTGTATAAATGCATGCTTTGTTTATCTGTTTTGTACTTAGTGTCCTATGCTACTAGTACATTTCTATTTGATACAGTCAGACTTGCATTAAAAAGGCCCCTGCCTATAAAATTATTAAAAACCAGTAAAACACAACCCATGCTAACTTTTTATGATGAATAAACCTCGATGTAAAGGTCACCTGTCTATAACAGCTTTTTTTGCCTGTTCCTCTGAGTAGCCTTTATAGACACTCTAGCATGTCTGTTGGGGAAGGGAAGCTGAATATCCTATATGGTATGAACTAAAAACCTAAAAAGACCCAAAAAGATAAAAAGAAATTAAACTAATTATGTAATCAGTAATCAGTCATTTTCTGCTGATTACAAGCTGATTGTTGATTATGATGTTTTAATCTGGGTATGTTTTTCGACCGCCAATAGCTAACTTTCTACCACTGTTGAAGTCCACTTTGTGTCCTGCAGTTGTTTCTATAGAGTGTATTTATATTTGGACTCGGAGCTATATGTCTCTGTGACAATTTTGCCAATTATGTGCATCATTATAATTAAGATAAATCATGTATTTTTAATTAAGATAATATTTTGCATTTGCCCTTATCATCAAAAGTTGTCAAAATACATTTATTACAAATACATTTGATGTATTACGATATTCAGAAATTTTCAGACTTGATAAAATGAAGCTTACGTTGTGTGGTAAACTTCATTGTGTCAAGTCTGAAAATTTCTGAATGTAGATGTAGAAGATGTAAAGAAATCTTGCTTGATTTATTGTAACTTGAATTAATAAAAAAAATAAGAAAGTAAAGAATTTTGGGAAAAAAGATCAAATTAATCAAATCACTGGTCTAAAATATTTTCTCTTAAAATCTGAAGAACACGGAAAATGTAATTAATTTGGCATGGCCTAAGTAGAAATATGTCATATTACAAGCTTAACCTTTTCACCACCAAGTAACTTAATGGTATGCTCTTTTCTATAGTATTAGAGCAGTTTATTATTGTCTGTGGGGGTCGAAAGGGTTAATTTGTGCAGGGGCTCCTTTATCATCAGACTTGGTGACTTTTTTTTATTATTTCTGGAAAAAAAACAAAACCCCAAAAAAGGGAAAAAATACAAGAGAAAATATATGTATATTTATTTTTGTGAAAGTGTTAAAATTTGTTCTATTTCATTTCTGTGAGTATTTTTTGTTTGTTTCACTATTTTGTTCCTTCATTGTCCTCCAAGTTATCTTTCCCAAATTCTTGAACATCAAAATCCTGACTTTACCCGTGGTTACACATATTTATTTTCTCACTCATGAGAATGCTTCTGTTGATCAAGTGACACAGGTTTGGTGTAATTTTTTTTTTTTTTATCGCGTTGAATCGTCTGGATGCCTGGATGTGTCAGACTTGTGCACATGACTCGTGACGGAGGGATCTCATCAATGTCCTAAACACATTTCGCTGATAACTCATACAAAAGCCTTTAATTAAAGCTAACAGTGAACGACATCAGTCATTAAGCTTAATTTTCCCTACGATTTCTTGTCTTAAAAATCTTACCCATCATCCTCTTTACAATTATGACTCACAGTTTTGACTAAATACACACTAATTTTTGATGAAACAAAATTGTCTCCTACAAAGTGATAGACGGAGGCCATTTTTTTGTATTAGAACGAGTGTGGATTGCGATAATTATGAAAAGATCAAGACATTATGTGGACTTCCTGTAGCTTGTCGTGTGGAAAAATAATGAAGAAGTTAAACCTCATTTGCATACAATGAAAAGAACTTGTAATGTTTTGCGAGACAAAACTTTCTGACTCAGTCACATGTCCATCTGCCAACAAATACTTTTGGAATTCCTCATCTCAAAAGAAGAAATTGAAATTCTTGTAATTTGTACAAAGCATGACATATGAAATATCACCTTGCGGTGTCCATGATTTACATCCATGGAGAAAAATATTTCCAAGTTTGTAAAATGATATGTTAATTACTTAAAATTGACAATAATCTTTTGTAATTATTATAATTATTTTTTTACAGTTTTTAAAAGATTTAATTTGGGTATATGTGAACTTGAGCAAATAATAATAATAATCTATTATTATTATTATTATTATTATTATTATTATTATTATTATAATTATTATTATAATTATTATTTTTATTTTTATTATTATTATTTTTATTATTATTATTATTATTATTATAAATGTATTATTTAGTTTACTTTTTTCACAAGTGTATGTTTAATATTATCTCATTCACCCTTAAAGACACATTTGGATTGGCTTAAGTGTAACTGGCGAGGAAAACTGTGCAGCCAGATCGGAAATCAAACCTAGGACCTTCCTAACACTAGCAGGATGCTCTTACCAACTGAGCTATCCGGGCCAATACCCTCTGCACCACTCCATAAGTCATTGATATTAGAAGAGTCCAAATTTGTTTTTCAAGGGTTGATGAGTTATTGATGGGTAAAAAAGAGCTAAACCATCTAAGATGCTTTGAAAGATTTTTATATAAACTGTCTGTATTCCATCAAGAAAGATGTCAAAGTACAAATTACAATTTTTGGTACAGTGGAACCTGTCTTGAGAGATACCACCCTGTCTGCCACTGAAATCTGATCTCACAAGACAGGTGGTCTTTCATGACAGTGGTCTTTTAAGACAGGATATACTGTATTTATATTGCTTAAAGTTGATGCTATTATGTTCAACTCTTCAAGTAATTAACCAACACAAGGGTAACCCAAAATACAGTGAAACCTGTCTTGAGAGACCACCTTTTTCTGCCACTGAAATGTGGTCTCTCAAGGCAGGTGGTCTCTCAAAAGAGTTTTTACTTACAGAGTTATTTAACTGAGTGGTTTACAAAATGTGGTATCTCAAGACAGGTGGTCTTTCATGAGGGTGGTCTTTCAAGACAGGTTCCACTGTAAAATTTGGACCCTAATCACTTTAATCAATGAACGAGTACCTTTATATACATGTTATTTTGTTTTGTTAAAATGTAAGAGTTTACATGGTAAACCTGTTTAGTTTGATTTGTTTCTTATTCATCTTGTTTTAATTCCATAAAGAGCCGGCCTGGCTCAGTCGGTAGCACGCTCGACTCTGGATCGTGAGGTCGTGAGTTCGAGTCCAGCCGGAGGCAGGTTGGTTTCCTGTCTTTCGGATGAGACAGTAAAATCTGGAGGTCCCGTGTCACAGTAGGTGTCGGCACGTTAAAGAACCCTCACTGCTCAATGGCCGTAAGTGCCGAGCATAGGCCAAAATTTGAAGCCCTTCACCGGCATTTGGTGACGTCTCCATATGAGTGAAATATTCTTGAGTGGGACGTTAAACAACAATAAACATAAACATAAACATAATTCCATAAAGGTTTTTTTTTTTCAATTAATATTGTTTTAATTTATTAAAACAACAACAACAACCAAAAAAAAAAAAAAATAATAATAATTATTTTGTTGTTCATTCTAGTACGTTGTATTTTAAATTCAGAATAAATTATAATGCATGGCTTTAACCTTCTCTTTTGAAAGTGATTTTTCATTCAAATATCTCTTACAAATTTCCACATTATTTAATCAACATCTCTTTAAGATGGGTTAGATTGTATGGGTTGCGACTGTTTAGGGGTGTTACCGTGGTATATATGCACTTCCCAAATGTGCCTCTCTGACCTTGACCACAATCGTATCCATTTCAGCAATTACCCATATTATTTATATATTTTGAAATAAATGAAGAGTTTAAGAATATGATATCATTATATTATTGTTTATTAAATTTTTTTATCATGTAAAAAATTTTTAGCAATGTTTTTTTTTTTTTTTTTTTTGAATTTTTTTCTACTGAATCATACCAATAAAATGAAACGTGTTATAATTGGATTTTAACAATTAAGTTAAACTGATGACTTTGGCCACCGAGACCCGTATTTCTTTAAATCAAATTTAGTTGGTGTTCATGTTACAGTTATAATTGAGTTGAAGACTTAGAAATGATATTCCTACTAATCAAATATGTTGTCATTTTAATGATAATATAAAAAAAAAGTTGTGAGTCAAAAATCCCCTATCTATCCAAACAGCTGAGCTTTGTAGCTCTAAACAATACCCCATAAATTTTCTGAAATATCTCTGCCGATCATTCCCATTGTATGCAAATGACGGCTGAGAGATCCAATTTTTTTGTCATGTTGGCTTAAGAATTACATAAAAAATAGGTTTTCTTGGGAGTGATTCATTCAAGATTTTAATTGTTTGTAAAAGGTTAGGAAGAATGACACGTTTTTTCTGGCTGGGTTAATTTTCCCTTGGGATGTAGGAAAGCAATAGAAGGGAAGCTGATGTAACTTTTCCGCTCCAATGCTTAGCGATAGCACCGGGTCGAATTGATGTGACACAGCTTGTAAATGCATGCAAATTCTCTTCATGTAATTAACACCTGGCAGTAAAATTCTGCTGCACAGGTAAATTGCAATTAGATTGTCATACCTTTACACTGGAGCTCTCAAATTAACTTCTCATGCTGTGCTAGTTGAGTTTGTTGGTAAAATAACGGATTATAAAATATCTGGGTGGGAAAGAGAAATATTTATTAGTATTAGAATAATGTGCTCAGATCAACTGATGTGGAAACTCGTTAAACATAAATCATTTTCAAGAACCATATAGGATCAAGTAATTTTGAAAGGTCCCCCCCCCCTGCACACACACAAACACACACCACACACACACAAACACACACACACACACACACACACACACACACACACACACACACACACACACCACACACACACACACACACACACACACACACACACACACACACACACACACACACACAAACACCACACACACACCACACACACACACACACACACACGACACACACAACACACACACACACAACACACACACATGGCACACACACACACACTTACACACACACACATACACACACACATACACACACACACATACACATACACACACACACAATTTTATTCAAATACTGGTATATCATAAACTTAAAAATGAGATCTATTTCTTTCTCCCCAAGAGTGATGATGCCTATACCTGGAAAGTTCCCCCAAACCCCACCCCCAGAACTGCCACCCCTTTAACTCCCCATCCTTGTTTTATTTTAATCCTTTTCATTTTCAGATGGGAATTCAAATTTGTGACTATTGGGTGATGTTATATGTTCATTAGAAACTTTTAAAACATGTTATTATCATGTGCTAAGAAATTTTTTAAAAAATGTCATTTTTTGGTGGAAGATAATTATTTGAATATTCCAATATTAATCCCAAACAATATCCTTGATAGAATGTAAAATCTAAAGATATCAAGAGAACCAAAAATTTATAATAGTTAGAGACAAAAGTACATTTCTTTTTTTTCAACCAAAATTCAACAGCTCACATAAAATTGTGATAAAAAGTTTGTAATGCACGGAGGAAAACAAAGAAGAGGCTGTTTAAAGCATTGATCATAGCATTTAAACTAGAAGCCATGTAACTGAAGTAGCGTAAGGATTAAGATCGTGTACAAGTGATTTCGTTCATCCTTCGGTGGTCTTGCGTCCAACACATTAAAGCATCTTTCAGATTGAGCATAATGACCTGACAACAGAAATTTGATCTACGTGTCGCGCAGACTGCAGTCCCAAACCCTGCCATTAGGGAATCAAACTGAAAAAGAGATCCGAAAATACTTGTCATAAACTTGTTATGATTAACTGATTCTGGGATAAAACGGTTGCGTCTGAAAACTATCGGTATATCAGTGTCACGTCATCCATGTTTATAGTCTTGTTGTCGATCCTGCTAATTAGTTTAGCCATGGCAGTTTTGTCTTAGTGTAATTAACTATTATTATGTAGGACCGACTCTTGTCCTAGTGTTTTACACGTGGGCACTGGGTACTTTGTAAGTGTGTATTTAACACACACAGACATGCATACAAAGTGTTACACATACACACACACACACTCGTAACACATATAAACCATTACACATATACACACACTCACAGCATACACATAACAGTTACACAGATACACAAGAAGTGAAAACAATTACACATGCACACATTCACTGCACACACAATAAGTTATACATGTGCTCACACTAAAAGCACATATTATAAACACATTCAATGCAAACAAACAGTTAAGCATGAATATATACTCACAATAACACATGTTCACAAAACAGTTACACATATACACATTATAGCACATGCATGCACACAATTACAAATAAACACATACAGTGCATGCACAAATAAACACATACAGTGCATGCACAAATAAACACATACAGTGCACACAAACAGCCACACATAAACATTTACTCACAGCATACACATGCTCACAAAAGTTACACATATACAAATACTCATGGCACACTCTTAAACAGTTACAAATAAACACATAATACAGCATACACATGTACACAAAACAGTTACACATATACAGGTACACATACTCACAGCAGACATAAAGTTACACTAAACACATACAGTACACACATGCACACAAAACAGTTACATGTTTACACATACTCACAGCACAATCATTTACACATAAAGCACACATAAACCCTTACACATAAACACATACTCACAGCATGCATACTCACAACACACATACTCACAGCACACATACTCACAGCACACATAAATAGTTACACATAAACAGTTACTCACAGCACACATAAACAGTTACTCATATAGCACACATAAGTAGTTACAGATACTCTCAGCACACAAACAGTTACACATATAGCACACATAAACAGTTACAGATACTCACAGGACACATACAGTTACACATACTCTCAACACACATAAACAGTTACACATAGACACATACAGCTTACATAGATAGCCACATAAACAGTGACACATAGACACATACAGCTTACATAGATAGCCACATAAACAGTGACACATAGACACATACAGCTTACATAGATAGCCACATAAACAGTGACACATAGACACATACACCACACATAAACAGTTACACATAGACATATTTACATAGATATACTGACACAGCACAAACACAAACATAGATAGCCACATAAACAGTATACTACAGCTTGCAGCACATAAACAGTTACACATAGTCACATACAACATAGATATACTCACAGCACATAAACACATAACAGTCACATAACACATATACTCACATAAACAGCACATAACACATACAAACAGATCACATAAACATGACATACTTACAGCACATACATATACAACATAGATCACATAAACATGACATATACTCATACAGCTTACATAATAGCACATAAACAGTCACATAAACATATAGATAGCCACATCACATAGGCACATACACATAGATAGCAGTGACACATAACACATACAGCTTACTCACAGTGACACAAAGACACATAAGCTTACATACTAGCCACATAAACACAAACATAAACAGTAGCCACATAAACACATATTTACACACAGCACACAAACATAACATAGACACATACAGTCACATAGATAGCCACATATTTACTCACAGCACAAACATAAACAGTTACATATTTACATATACTCACAGCACAAACATAAACAGTCACATAAACATATACTCAAGGCACACACATAGTCACATAAACATATACTCACAGCACAAACACAAACAGTCACATAAACATATACTCACAACACAAAACACAAACATCACATAAACAGTCACACAAAAACATCACATACTCAAGGCACAAACACATAATAAACAGGCACACACATAAACAGTCATACTCACAGCACAAACATAAACAGTCACATAAACATAACATACACATAAACAAGTCACATCAAGGCACAAACATAATAAACAGTACACACAAATAAACATATACTCACAAGCACAAACATAAACAGTCACATAAACATATACTCACAGCACAAACACAAACAGTCACATAAACATATACTCACAGCACAAACATATATACTCAAGGCACAAACATAAACAGTCACATAAACATATACTCACAGCACAAACATAAACAGTCACATAAACATATACTCACAGCACAAACATAAACAGTCACATAAACATATACTCAAGGCACAAACATAAACAGTCACATAAACATATACTCACACACACACATAAACAATTCATTGGGTATTTAGTCTAAACAATTCATTTGGTATTTAGTCTAGTCGCTGGGTATTTAGTAAACACATCAAGTACTTAGTACAGTCTTCAGGTAATTGACCTATCACCAGATGCCCGACACGGCACATTTTGGCAAACTTTTCCATTATGATGTCACAATTAAATGGTCCGTCAAACACTTCTGTGATGATGACATCACAATGGACTGACATCAAAAAAGCACATGGACAGCCATGTGCCAGACACTTAGCAATAGGTCAATTAATTTAGTCATTGGGTATTCAGTTCAGTCATCAGATCTTTAGTTCAGTCATCAGGTCTTTAGTTCAGTCATCAGGTAATTTTTTTTAGTCATTTTGGTATATATATATATATATATATATATATATATATATTTATATATATAGTGAAACCTGTATCTAGGGGCCTCTCAAGGGACCAGAAAATATTGACCTTTATGTGCAGGTGACCCTTATACCAGGTTCAATTTAGTTGAAGTATGCAGTCAAGGGACTTGAAAAAAACTGGCCTTTATAAACAGGTTATCCTTATATAAAGGTGGTTGCTATAGCAGGTTTTACTAACTATATATATATATTATATATATCATAAAACATTTTAGGATATTTGGATTCAACTTTATAGTTGTAGGTATTTTGTATATCTAGATTTCATGTGTATATAGAATTGCAAAATATAGGGGTACAAATCTATGTGATATTTTTTTTTGATACTGTATTTATATATCTTGAAATACATGTATTTCTGTAGTCTCAAACAAAGGCACATTGTCTGTGGAAGTTTCAACAAAGATCAACACTCTTCACTCCGGAGATCCCTGATTTGATTATTGCTAATTTGAGAATGCGATTATTATCCCGGAATTAAGTGTTCCCTGTTAATGCCTCATATGGATTTGTGTTCTCTGCAAGACCTGTTATTAAGACATCTTTGTCAGAAAAACACAAAGGCGAGCCAGTTGGCCGTGAATCTTAATTCTAAACTTTTTTCCAATGTTGCTTTGTCCTATCCCGGTTTTGTCATTTCTAATTAAGCAAAAATTTTCTGATCTTTCAAACTTGAGGCACGGTTGGGTTAGAATGTTGGTTTACACTTAAGAATGTTGTTAGTTTAATATGTAATTATACCAAAATTTGGATATTATGCCTAAATTTAGAAACTGTCTTGAGTTTCAAAAGAAAAAAAGTGTGATGAGGAACGATTGAAATTTGGTGACACTAATTTCTAAAGTCTTTTGTTACTTTCAATTTGGTCCATAGTCATGTTCAGCAATTGTAAAGGATATCGCAATAGTGATGCTTCCATTCTTGTTGATGGCTTGCGTGTCAATGCTTCTTTTTTTAAGATAAATGTGGGTATTATTGTCAGGAATGAAAAGTAAGAGTGGGCATGAAGTTTAATCAGTAACAAATGTAAGGTGAAGAACAGGTGTTGTCTACCTGTAGGATCCCTGATCAGCTGATGACTATCACCTGTAACATAGCTGTTTACATTTAAACACTGCGTCGGACAACTTTGTTATCATCTAAATAACATTGTATTTTAACTTATCAATCTCTGAAAAACAATTGACTATTCTTGAAATCAACGACATACATGTAGATCAGTTCAAATGTGTCTTTAGGGGTGAATGGGTTAACACACTGTTAATTTCAATTCTGCAAAGGAATAATGGTTTGGTTTTTTTTTTTTGTCAATTTCAAACAATTTCAAATTCATCATTTCTTTTTAATTTATTCATCTTACTTTTTATATACAATTTGTGAATTTATTTTTCAAATTCTTCTTTTATTTTAGTTTATTCAGTTTTCTTTTTATATAAAAATTTTGAATTTATTTTCATATTTTTCTTTTTGTTTGTAATTTCTAGTTTTATCGAAAATATGGGAGAAAATATGGATAATATTTACTACATGTATATACAATGTATCATTAATAATCTATTTCTTTTTTAATATTTTTTAATCTACCTCATAGAAAACATCTTTTTATTTTATAATTATGTTTAGAAAAATCCCCGATTCTTCAAAAGATACAGCAAGTAGGTCTTGTAGATCAGATATCAAGAGAAAAAAATAAAATAAGAGAACAGAGAGGGGGAGAAACAGAGATAGAGAGAGAGAGAGAGAGAGAGAGAGAGAGAAAGAGAGAGAGAGAAACATGAGAAACAGAGAGAGGGGAGAGAGATAGAGAGAGAGAGAGAAACATGAGAAACAGAGAGAGGGGGAGAGTGAGAAAGAGAGAAACATGAGAGAAACAGTGAGAGACAGAGAGAGAGAGAAAGAGAGAGAAACATGAGAGAAACAGAGAGAGAGAGAGAGAGAAACAGAGAGAGAGAGAGAGAGAGAGAGAGAGGGAGAGAGAGAGAGCGGACATATGATATTTGTACACTAAATATCAAGCCAGTACTGGAGATTGGAGCCAGTACTGGAGATTGGATGCAGTTATTGTAATTCCCGTTGCTTTTCTCTGTCTCACAAGTTGCTATTGTTCGGTCAAAATAGAAACACCCGGAGATGATTGTCCTGATATGACCCTAAGTATAAAAAACCACTTGTCGGACATTGACCTCTAGGAAACACGACCTTTATCGTGAGGTCAATATCTTTTTAGTTGATGCTCAGAATTTCAGAGAATTTATAGGAGAATCTGAAGAATGAAGATATAAAACGATAACATCCTCATATGATAGTCAAAGAAGTTAATCTGGATAGTTTACTGTTTTAAAATTTTTATGCAATGTAGACTTGTACATGTATACAATTTTGGCTGTTTATTATTACTGTACAAATGTATACCTTGAAATTTTTGCCCTTAGTTTTTTTGCCCTTTTATGACAGAAAAAATATCCACCCCGTCTTAAATTTGCCCTAAATCACTAAATTTTCATGTATGGCATGTACAATGTATGTACGTGCTTCAACTATTTCAGAGGTTGAAAATTTCGCTTTCATTTTATAAATCCACTTTCTCATCTAGGGGCAAAAATGGCGAAAATAAAATGAGAGGGAAACCTTCCAGATAAACAGTATGTTGCTGTCTGCCCATGTGAAGGTGCACATCTTGACATTCTAAACTTTCAAACTATTTAGACTTCTTCTCATAAAACACTGGCCAATTCTCTTCAAATTTGGTAAGGATTAGCCCCCAGGAAGGGATATAGAAATTGCAGGTTTGAGGGTTATAAAGATAAAGTTGGTCCTGCAGTGGCAGATAAAGGCCTGGACCAACTTGCATAGATCTTTAGATTTACCAATGTCTGAGAAATGTATCAAACTTAAGCTACATTAAATACTGAAATTTGATTGGCTGAGCATGCCAAATTAAGAACATTCTCAGATTCAGGAAATGTTTTGTTTTTTATCAAACATGTTTCATAAAACTCAAGATATCTAACACTTTGATCATATTTGCCCATATTGTTGAAAAAAAATTTGTTTAAGATTTAGCAATTTCAACGGAAAATTAATTTCATCCCGTCACACATATTTTACACATATATGCTGGGCCTTGATCAGACCTAAATCCTACTGACCACTTTATATATTGTAGAATCAGAAAATTTCGTGGGGTTAAAATTTTGTTGTTTCAGAAATAAAACAAATTTGTTGACATTAAATTTCATTGAAATAAAAAAAAAAAACTCATCTACCCCTGTGGTCACATTTAGACTCACCCAAGTCAATAGATAGTATGGTCTAATGTCATAATTTGGGAGTGAACAAGTTAATATTACATGTAAAATTATAACAAAATTTTGATTTTAAATAAGAGACTCCTGAATTCTGACATTGGACTTTATCATTCCTTGAAATGGAGGAGTCCAATTGTGGCTATTGTAGCTAGGATTTCAAGATAGAGAGGACACACAACTAGAATATCTTTGTCATGCACAGCGTGACTCAAAATTGTTTGTACATGTAATTTTGTTACTAATTTTTCACCTTGATATACATGTAGAAAAATGATAGGTTTTACATGTTTTTTTGTCATCTTTAAGAGAGTGCGTGCCTGCTGTGCCCCGTTTTTGTAAATCTGAAAATTTTTTATGTAATGTTTCAGATTCCATAAAATAAATTTTTTATATAAATAAGAAAAATAATAAACTTGAAATTCTTAAAAGTATGAATTAAAAGAAAAACAAGAGAATCAAAGATTTGAATAAAATAAAAGTTACGTAGATTATATGTAGTTCCATTCTCCTAATGCTAGCTTTCAATACAATTCATACCAGGAAATACATGTAGGTTAAGGATTCAAATTATGCATGTTGAATTAAAAAAATATATAATTCGGAATAAAGGGAAATGATGTCATACAACTCACAAATACAACACCAGAGAGAGACCATACCGCGATTTGTGATAAACAAAAATAAATGACGCTGTTACTCTGACATTGGGCATTATTCCGATCGGATCCTGTAGAATTGAGTCAACTTTAACTCGGATGTCATTTTCACCTTTGATGACAGTAATCGGAATAATTAATTGGGGTTGCTCATATTCAGTTAACAAATTTTTATTTCTAATATTTAAGCCATGAAAAATTCTGCAGAAGGAGCTATTAAGTGGCGAGATTTCCACAGTATGTTGCTATGCTTCATTAATCAATTCTATTTAAGGAATCCTAATGGTGTCTGTTTGGAGATCAAATTGTCGGTGGCCAAAATCTGACCTCTGTTGACCACAAGTGATAATTATTAGTGATGACCATTGAGATGGACACATCAGTTATTAAACAAATATTAGAGATCCCAGGTGTGTGCTAGAAACACATTAGATAATTAACTAAAAGATTTGTAAACGTTATACCTAGAGGTGTTGCTTCAGTTTGACTCGATCTCCGGTCACCGGAAATGCTCAGAAGAAAGGACTTATTAAAAATCAAATGCCTCCGCAAAAGTCATGTAGTTCTTATTATTAGATTTCTGACAAATTTGACAGATCCTTAATTTATTTATACAGTCAATACCTGATAAAGAGACCATCAGAGGGAGTTACAGTGGAACCTGTCTTTAGAGACCACCCTTACTGTCACTGTTAATGTGGTCTCTCAAGACAGGTGGTCTCTCAAAAGAGGTTTTATTTACAGAGATATTTAACTGGGTGAATTTCCAAAATCTGGTCTCTCAAGACAGGTGGTCTTTCATGATGTCTCTCAAGACGAGTTCAACTGTAATCAGGTGTCCATAATTGGCAAGTGCTTGCTTTTTGTAGGTTAAATTTGTAAGTTATAGCTCATGTACTGGACACCTTTTGTGTTTAGTGTTGTACCCATTAAATAAAAATGTAGGGCACCATCTTAATTGGTAGTGATGGAGAAACAAAATAATAAACAATTAAAAAATTGTAATTGGAGTAATTTTTTTTTCTAGTGATTACACCAATGGTTTAATATACAGAATCTTGGCAGATCTCAGAAATTATCCTTGAATGCAGGTGGTCTTTAAGCTATACTTTATTGGAATTGGGAAATCTAAAAAAAAATACTCAAAACTGTTTGAAGAATCAAGAATCTCTTCAAATTTATTGTCATTTGTCTTCAGTTGCGAAATTCTGATTGTAAAAATTGGGGAAAATGCATTTTTGTTTTACATTGGCATCGGGGTCTTGCCCTTATTTCAGCCTTCTAAGATAGAGTGGAAAATCCCTGTTCATGTCATAAAAAATTTGGTCACACTCCAGGGCATTTGTGTTAAACAAACACATCTGATCTGTAGATTCTACAACACTCGACAGAGTTGACCAGATGTGACTTCAAGAAAACTCAATACAGCTCGTAAGTTCAACAGATGACCTCTGGATAGTTTCATGTTTGACATCCACTCTGGCTCTAGCAGATGTTTTCATTGAGACCATTTGTCCTTACAAGCTGACCACAGCACACTGACCACTGGTCACTCAGGTTATTTTAGGATAGAGTATCATTCACCCTAGCCAGGTCATTTAGAGTTAAAAGAAAAACAAGTGTTGCTTGTTAAGATACATGTACTTTTGATGACAAGAATTTTAAAAACAACAGATTTTGGGATTATTACAAAATTATTGAAAATATATGCTTATAAATACTTTTTAACCAAATCCATCAAAATATTTAAAAATTTTCTTATTTCAAGGCTAGAAAATGATTTAAGACACGTGTATCATGAAATAGAAATGGATCACTCATGTGTCCAGCCACACCCACATCCATGGACCCTAAACATGTACATCGTTTTCTAAACACCACATATAAAGGAAATTGTTAAAGTTAATACAGTAAAACCTGCTTTAGTGACCACCTGTGTATAAAGGCCACCTGGTCATAAAGACCTTTTTTGCTGTCCCCATAAGTACCATTTGTGTACAAATGAACCTCTATGTAAAGACCACCTCCCTATAAAGACTGGCTTTGTTGTGTCCCTAAGGGGGTCTTTATATACAAGTTTCACTGTATGTGTATTACCGATGAAGTACTTCATAATGCTTAAGGTACATGTAGTAACAATTTGGAATCTATGGAACTTTTGGAACTGGGTATGTTGGAGCAGGAGGCTCTCAAGATAAGAGTGTGTGGGTGGGTGGTAGGGGCATAGGTTCAAAGCCTGGTCGGGTCAATCACATTTTACTTCACTGTTGCATATACATATCAACAGTTTTTACTTACACATACATGTACATTTTTTTAAGTACAACAGCATTTTTATATCCAATATTTTAATCTATAAATATATTACTGATACTTTGATATGAATACAAATTTTTCTCTATTATTTAACTCATTCACCCCTAAAGATACATTTGGACTGGGCTGAGTCATTGATTTACAGAAGAGTCCATTGTTTTCCAGGGGTTGATGAGATCAGCTGTTCATGGAGTGTTCATATTATATTTTATGAAATTTCTGTTTAATTTTATCTTCAATTTTTTTTTTCTCCTTTATCTGAATTTTATTTTTATACATGTATCTTTAAGATGTTTAATGGCTTACACTAAATTTCTAAAAATAATAAATATTTACGATTTTTAATCCTTTCGTTTTGATTAATGTTTAACCATGGCATAACCTTTTGACCTCAACCCAGAATGACCCTAGATTTCTTACAGCTTTCTAGCCAGACCAGTGGTCAGTCAGGTTATTTTAGTAGAAATATTATTTCTAATGATTGACCATTGTAATGGTCACTGCAGTGGTCATTCTATGTCCTTACAAAAGGGGTTTTCTTGGGTCAACATCTGCGTGTTTCACCTTTTTTTTAAGTTCATTGTAAACAGCCGATCGTGTCCTTCTTTGCATTGTATTTATTTCCAAATGTTAGCAAAGAAAAACTGGAAACTTGGATATTAAACTTAACAAAAATTGCACTTAGTATTTGAACAATGTATTTGAAATTGCCCGATTATTTTATGACACTTTTCATGAATTAGACAAGCCATTTTTATCTTTATAGATCTATTGCAGAAATTTTAGCAACTGATCAGAACGGAGTGACAGAACGACGACTCTAATATTGTTAATAAACCATATTCATTTTATCAGGGGAACATTGAATTCTCTTAATAAAATGTCATCTTGATTCCAGTTTTCCCATATTTTTTTTTCTCAATAGAGAATTTCGCTTAGATGTTGCCATCTGTCTAGAAGTTTCCAAGAAAAATGACAGGATGACAAATAGGTCTGAATCGCTTGATGACGATTTATTCTAGTGAAAGCAAAAAACGTGATCCATCTGATGCATATCTGAGAGGAGTAAACACGATGGTGTCATATGACTCAAAGGATAATTAACGCTCCGATGTTCACGCAGTGTAATATTTACATGCATTTTAATGTCACTTGAAATTATTATACCATATCAAACCATTTACTGGCATATTTTTTTTTTCTTTTTTAATTTTACTGAGTAGGAGAGGGGGGGGGGGGTGTAGGGGGGGGGGGAGGATAGGGGGGGTGGGGTGGTAGGTGGGAGGGGGGGGGGGGGGGAGGGGAGGGGGTGGGGCGGGGGGTGGGGGGGGGGGGGGGGTGGAGAGTACCGGTATCTGTGCATGTGACTGTTCAGGTTAATTTGTGTAAGTGACTGAATGATAAAGTTTTGTTCTCGAGATTAAAAGAAAAGAAAATATGGGCTGGGGGTGGGGTGGGGGGGGGGGGGGGGGGGGGGGGGGGTTTTTTTAAGAAAGGGGGGTATTGTTTTATCCTGTTTGTTTTTTCTGTATTGTGTCTGCACACAGACTTAACTCTCTTTGCAAGTTTGAGACCAACAAGACAAAGGCCATTATATAATAAAAAATCAAAGAAAGTAGGTTATTTTTTATTTTTATCAAAGGTCCTCTCTGTCTTGTTAAATGTCTAGAAATAGATAAAATGTTTAGGAAGAATCAAAAGCATCAGGAATGGTATAATATACAGGTTTTCATCACATATTTATGAGGACCAATTCCCAGTTGTATAGTGGTCGAGCATTGGGCTAGTAAGTAGAAGACACCAGATTCACTTTCTGTCTTATGGCTAACGTCACAGATCCATTCATTATCATTGAAATAAACATTGCAATAGCGTTGCTAGAAATTTTACTTTCACAAAATATATTTAACCTGAATTAAGACAAAGATTGCAATGGAATTTCTACCTAAACCTCTTCATGTACTTTCTGTGAATTAAGTTTTAGTGAAAACTGGATAAAAGATAGATTCTGGAGAAAATTTTTTTAAAAAAATGTGAATTTACTAAGAAAATCTATATGGTAGTTATTATACGAACTCACTTTTAGTATACTGTACATCAACTTAAAACAATGCAAATAACAAAAATGAATTAGATTGAGACCTATCTTATTAGATGATACATTCTAGGACTTCACAAAAAATAATAAGATTAAATATTTAGTTCAAAATGTAGTATTGTTTTATCCTGTTTGTTTTTTCTGTATTGTGTCTGCACACAGACTTAACTCTCTTTGCAAGTTTGAGACCAACAAGACAAAGGCCATTATATAATAAAAAATCAAAGAAAGTAGGGGTCCTCTCTGTCTTGTTAAATGTCTAGAAATAGATAAAATGTTTAGGAAGAATCAAAAGCATCAGGAATGGTATAATATACAGGTTTTCATCACATATTTATGAGGACCAATTCCCAGTTGTATAGTGGTCGAGCATTGGGCTAGTAAGTAGAAGACACCAGATTCACTTTCTGTCTTATGGCTAACGTCACAGATCCATTCATTATCATTGAAATAAACATTGCAATAGCGTTGCTAGAATTTTACTTTCACAAAATATATTTAACCTGAATTAAGACAAAGATTGCAATGGAATTTCTACCTAAACCTCTTCATGTACTTTCTGTGAATTAAGTTTTAGTGAAAACTGGATAAAAGATAGATTCTGGAGAAAATTTTTTTAAAAAAATGTGAATTTACTAAGAATCTATATGGTATTGGAAATTATTATACGAACTCACTTTTAGTATACTGTACATCAACTTAAAACAATGCAAATAACAAAAATGAATTAGATTGAGACCTATCTTATTAGATGATACATTCTAGGACTTCACATTCCCAAAAAAATGTAGTAAAAAAAAAATACAAAAAAAAAACCAGGATTATGGCTTTTAGAAAATTTCTCCATTTAATTGAATTCTTTGTATTAAAATATTCAGATTTATTATACATTTTTACAAGGTCGTCTTCTAAGCCACACTCATTAACGAAGGTAAAAGTCAGTAAAATAACCGTTTGCTTGCTATTTCAATATAATTTTCTTGTTGAATAATGTCTAACATGTTGTTTTTTTGTATCTTTTATTGCACCGAGACTATTTTATGAATGTCTTTCAATTTTGGCGTGTCACACCAAAGCCCTTCCATGCACTGGAATTTTTCAAAGAGAGACTTGAAAATGTCATGAATTGCTGTTTTTTGGTGATTTACAACCAATTATATTAGTTTTTTCAAAACAAAAGTCAACAGTTTCACAGCTTCAGGAAAGTGTTGAAATAAAAAGAAAATGAAAACTGGCATATACAGGGAAAGATAAAAGTCTAACTTGCGTAATTATTACAATGCAAACTGTGCAGAAGACTGAATTCACAATGAAATAAGCATCGTAATCTGTTGTCTTGAATTATTTAAAGACGGAGCCTTGCTCCAAACATTTGAACTAAATTAATTTATAGTTTACTCAATGACTGGTAAATGAATGTGAAATTGGAATAAAATCAATATTTTTTTTTTACCACCACAGAGCCTGTTGTGAGTTCCATGATATTAGATGTGAAAGTTTATCTGTCATACCCCCACCTTTCTGAAGATGGGCGTACCCCTTCCTTTCGACAGATAAGGGTATATAGAGGTTTGCCTTGTGCAGTTTATAGCGTGTGACAGTCTGTCCAGTTTTTGTTACTTTATGTACGACAAGATTTTTTTTTTACTGCTGAAGAGATGTTGTCAGCTATAAATAAAGTGCTACACAATTTCCGTCTGTTTCTTCACCTGTCTGTCTATCCACCTATCTGTCTATCTATCCACCTGTCTGTCTGTTTATCTACCTGAATTTCTGTCTATTCACCTGTCTGTGTTTCCCCCTATCTGTCCATCCACCTGCCTGTCTGTCTTTTTATCCACCTGT
This sequence comes from Atrina japonica, assembly GCA_030159075.1. Taxonomy (NCBI): domain Eukaryota; kingdom Metazoa; phylum Mollusca; class Bivalvia; order Pterioida; family Pinnidae; genus Atrina; species Atrina japonica. Next base: position 2,254,726 of record BROG01000007.1, read on the forward strand.
CTGTGTGTCCATCCACCTGTTTTTCTGTCCATCCACCTGTCTATCTGTCTGTCTATCCACTTGTCTGTTTGTCTATCCACCTGTCGATCTATCTATCCACCCTTCTTTCTGTCTATCCACCCTTCTTTCTGTCTATCCACCTGTCTGTCTATCCACTTGTCTGTTTGTCTATCCACCTGTCTATCTTTCTATCTATCCACCCTTCTGTCTGTCTATCCACCTGTCTGTTTATCCACCTGTCCGTGTGTCTGTTTGAGCAATTTGTTTTAACTTTTGACTGTTAAGCCCTGTTGTCAGATCTCTGCTCGGAATATCATATTGCCATGTCCTCATGATGATAGAACATGATGACCTTAGTTGAATAGCCTTCATTTTTTTACCTTGACCTTTGACTTTGAAATTCAGTCTCCAGATGTATTGCTTTGGCTTTGCAATTTGACCATACTGCCTCCATACTGCCTTTAGCAGTTTCTTATCATTCATACACTATGGAAGCTATATACCAAATTTTATTAAAATTAGCTCAGTGTTGTAGAATTTGCAAATGTTGAAAAATCTGTACACAACAAAGGTGATCAGTGATAAGGAAGAATTTATAGCTGTTTATAGGTCATCTCCTTAGCAAAACAGTATCTATCATTTTCCCCGAACTACAACAATGAATATCTGAATGAATTGAAATCTTTGCAATTCAGAAGGCAGAGGCACTCATACACAATGTAAATATAGATAAGAAAATATTGAGCTGGCAAAAAAGGTCACCAGATTGATTCAGGTGACCGAACATATTATAGCATATCTATTTTTGAATCATTTAAGAAATTTACATTATGTTTACCAAATTTTGGAAACTTCTGACATATATACATACATACATACATACATGTGTATATATATATATATATATATATATATATATATATATATATATATATATATATATATATATATATATATTTATTTATATATCCTACATGTGCTTACAAAATGTTTGACCTGTCCTTGCTGGACCATTAATTTTGAAAGTTTCACATAGAAAATGATTACTGTCCGATATGATAGATTTTCAAGTTGGATGTACATAATTTTAATGAATTCTGAAACATACTGCCTTGTAATCTGGTTTGAAACAACCAATCAATAAAAAGGAAAATTGGACTCCTAAATGGACACACGGTATCATCATCACTTATAAAAGTGAATTAAGCGACATAAAAATGTGGAAAGTGTCAAGATTTTAGCAAAGACATCATTCTGGCCGATTTGATGATGGAATGAATGTCAGTTTTTGAAGCAGATATATTTTATGATTGTCAGACGATAGAGATTGACATTTGATATAGATTTTCCAACTGTCGGAATGATTTGCAACTAGTGTTATATCTTGCCTTGTTGCTTTTTTCGTTAACCGATGTACATGAATGTTTTATTTCGTGTAATTGATTAATGTGCCAATGTTTTATGGTATTTGTTGGAATTTAAAAGCCACGAGACAAAAAAAGTGCTTGAGAATTTTCTTTTTTTATTTCTAATTTGATCTAATTTGTAAGCGTAAGGATGAGATTTATAGAATTTATGTCCAATAAAATTTGAATAAAGGAGATGAGATTTCTGTCTGTTTCATAAAATAATTAGAAGCTTATAGTTCCCATATGACTTCATTTATTCATTTTGTCTAGATAATATCATACAAATGTCTTCACAAAAAATTTTTGTGTAAGTAAAATTGTTAACAGGTAACTTCCATGTAAGCTGTATGTGGAAGGGGAATTGTAAATGTACTCCAATAGGTTTTCATAGATCACATACTGATTCTTTGGTGATTGGTACATTGTACATGGGAGGCCCTAGGTTTTTATAGATCACAAATTTATCCTTGGTGATTTGTACATGGGAGGCTCCATGTTTTTATAGTTCACAAACATATACTTTTATAGTGATATGTACATGGGAGGTCCGGTGTATTTATAGATCACATACCGGTACTTATCCTTTGGTAATTTGTACGTAGGAGACCCCAGATTTTTATAAATGACAAACAGATCCTTTGGTGATTTGTACATGGGAAGCCCCTGGTTTTTATAGATTACATACTGATATTTTGGTGATTTGTACATGGGAGACTCCAGGTTTTTATAGACCACAAACTGATCCTTTGGTGATGTGTACGTGTGAGGCCCCATATAATCACATACCAGTACTTTTACTTTTTACATTGGAGGCCCAGCGTTCAGTCCACAGCCCAGGCCATGCCTGTGACATCTTCAAAACAGTTACTATATCAACCCTTATATTTTCATGTTAACATATGTTTTTAGCTCACCTGAGCTGAAGGCTCAAATGAACTGTTGTGATCACTCGTTATCTGGCATCTGCCGCCTGTTGTCTAAAGTCTGCTGTTAACTTTTCACATATTTTAGTCTTCTTCAGAAATGGATATAGGGGTTTTGACAAAACTAAACAGGAAGGAAGTACCAAGTTTGTATCAGATACCCTCTGGAACCTATTTTGCCCCACCCTGGTTCCAAACCCTCTCTGAAAATCTTCTCCTCTAGAACCATTGTTTGTATTGAAAAATGGATTGTATCAGAGTGATCTACATGGGGCTATAATTCAAGTTTGAGTTTTTTATTAAAATTGGATTATCATAATTATTTTTTTACACATTTTTTATGTCTTCAGATGTCTGTCGTTTTCATTAATTTTTGTATGATTTCTTTTATTATCTCCCTTTGTATTCACTTTGATGCATTCATTTTATGTGTTTTACATGTGATTAGGTAAAAAATGTTTTTCTGAAAGAATTTTACCAAAAATCTGATTAATTGAATTTTTAATGAATTTAAAAAGTCTGAAAAAAGACTGCAAAAAGGAGGTGGGCTTGGCACTTTTCACACTACCAGCTTGTTCTTCAAAGCTGCTCACGGGGATTTTGATGAAACTGTACGGGAAGCAAGTACTCAAGGTATTACCAACCTTTTTTTCAGCCAGATGGGCTGAGGAGTAGATCCAAGTTGAGATACAATAAGCACCAGAGGGTGCTCCTCTTTGAAAAATTCCTCCTCCAGAACCACTCTTTGTATTGACAGTTGTATTGTATCAGAGCAGAGTTTTTCAAATTCACCGGTCTTACCAGAAAAACCGGTAAATTTTACAAAAGTCCGGTGAAATCTATCTGATAACTGGTCCAAATGACCAGTAATTTTCCATTTCATTCCAATTGTGTATATATACAGACCAGTAAAAAAATTTCTTTGACCTGTGAAATTCCTTTATTCACTGGTCCGGTTGACCAGTAACTTTTTTTTTATTTCAAAATGTTTGTCAGAATGATCTACTTGGATGTATAATTCAAGTTTGTGTTTATTGTAGAAATTAGGTAATTAGATTTTTGACACATATTTTGACATCTTTTCAGACTTTGTCATTTTCATTCATTTTTGTATGATTTATTTGATTATCTCCCTTTATATTAGCTATTCTTCAAACAGTACAAATAACAGAGGATCCTATTATACAGCATTTTCCTGCAATTATTAAAATATTCTTTTTCACTCCTGTGAATCTGAATTGATGATGCACTCTTTTTAAAAAGTATAATATTATCATTAGAATAGATATTTTTTTATTTCATAGAAATATTTAACTCATTCATGCGTCAAAACACATTTGGACTGGTCAAAGTAATTAATTGATGGGTTAATAATAAAAAATACATAAACAGAATTCATGAAATTCTATGAAAGAGCACCTTTAATGGATTGTTAATGGTTAAAAGAATGACTGGATTTGACCATGAGAAGCAAGACCTACCCTGCAGACCAAAATAGACTGGTCTAAGATAATAGAAAAGAGCATACCATTTAGATACCTAGGGGAGAAAGTGTTAACACAAGAACTATCTTAAAGTTAGTGTTTCTTCACAAAATATGTGATATTAGACGTGAAAAATCAAATATCATTTATTTTGGATTATAGTTCAGTCTGAGACATTGATGCTTGGCATGTTATAGCACAAGACTACATCAGTGTTTTCATGCTGTGACTCTTCACCCACTGTTTGACTGATATCTCCATATAAGTGAACAATTCGGCTGATGATAAACATCATCGAAACAACCAAATACTCCCAAGATTATGAAACTGGTTGATAGAATCATCGCTAGACATGACTTTGCACCTAGTGTTAATTCAAACCAACAGATGCTAAGGGTGGGGCTAGAATATCGAAAATATCGGTAGTGAATGAGATTTTATGTTTATTCTGAGGTAATTCAATTAATGGATTCGCATGTTAGACCATCTAATCATATTAGCACCATTTTTGTCCTGTTACTCACGTTGCACTGGAAATATGAGAAGAAATTTAACAAATCTTGCTGGTAATGGGACAAACATTAAATTTGTACAAAGAAGATAATGGATGAAAAATAAGAAACATTGGGAGGTTAATTAGAGGCCACGTCATTTGATGTCGGTCAGAATTTGCATGTTGCTTTTTATGTCAGCAACCACTGGCTTTTTGTGTAAATTGTACAAAATTCTTAGATTTTTTTCACAGATTTGAAAAATGATAGTTTGTGAATTTGTATTACCGGTAAGCAGATAAGCATCTAGCAACACTTTTTTTTTTCTATGGATAGCATGATGGATATTTAATGAAAATGATTTTCCGGAATCACTGAAGCATTAAACCGTGAAATATGATGTGAATGAATAAAAACTGATAGGGAAATAAAAGTGGGAAAATGAATCATTTAGATTGTCAACCATCTGTTGATGTAATGCGTAAATATAGATACATGCAATTATGTAAATAGTCTAGAACGATGTGGGATAGTTTTGTTGATAATGTGGACAATAGAAAAATGATCATGTCAATATCTTCCTGACAATTTCATAGATAGAATAAGATGAAAATTTTCCTCCTAGAAAACGAGGAGGATGAATTCCTTTTTATTTTTTTTAGTTTTCATGTAATTCTAATTATTTTTTTGTTTTTCCAAACTGAAATCTTATCAAGTATATATGTACCCTTTCCCTTCTTTTTCATCTTTCAGTGTTTGTATTCTAGTTTCCCTATGAATAGTGGAATAACCTAGCATTATGTAAGGGTTCTAATGATAGCATTACAGCTTTGTAAATGGTTAAAATATGTATATGTATAGTTATAGAGTTCCAGCTAAGGATTTGCAGGGGTAGGGTTATCTCAGAATAAAAATGGGGATTTTTTTTATGTCCATCAAAAATGGGCACTTGCATGGCATTCACAAAAAAGGCTCTAAGAATGATTTCTCTTTCCTCTATCTTTAGTACCACTATAGCACATTTATTCAGTTAAAGAAAATGGGCATTGTAATAAATTTTGGAAAAGTCACCAACATGCTGGAATGTTTCTCCTGGGTGAACAAATAAGCAACAGGACAAGTAGGGACTGGGGAAAAGGGCAGGGCTATGCAAATTGGGGTAGGGCAGATAAAAATCAAGGTATCTTGCTAATTTCCACTAGCTGAAAAACTGAATTCTGATAATTTTCTGATTCATTTCTGAGATCTAGAACGAGTTTTATTATGGCCAAGATTCAGCAATATTTGTCAAGAGTTATGAGAATTTAAAATTTTCATAAATGGCCAAGTGCTACTGGTTGTAGTGTTTCTCAAGCACAACTTCTCTTATTTTCACAGTCAGCCAAGAATATTAGTCACTTATCTAAACCTTTTTTTTTAACCGCTTGAAATTTGGATTAATCAGCTCAATTAATATTGATATGAAATCCATTTGGTAATTTTACATGACATGTTGGCAGGTGCAAACTATATACATGTATATGTGTCATATGCAGGGATTAATATCATCAACATGTGGGTCTGGTAAAAGGACCCATTCCCAATGCAAAATCAGCTATATTTTTCCCAGCTTTGTTCACCATGTACCTAACTTTTGAATGATGTACATCCAAAAAAAATTCTGAATACTTTCATTTCTTCAGATGAAATACATGTTGTCAGTTTGATAGAGAGATAAATGAATCACAAGTTTTGTATCATTTTTTATTTTATTTGTAAAATTACCATAATTGATACTAATTTTTTACCGAATTTAGCCCATTGTGACGTAAAATTCCCAATTGAAAGGGTACAGGACCCTTTCCCAAAAAGGATCTATTGGCCCCTGATATGTGTGGCTCACTATTTGCAAGTCTGGAGGTTGACTTGAGATGGACAATTTTCGGGACAATCCTGTCATTACCACTCAGGAATGCTCATACTGTGTGTCGTTGTCAAATTTGGTCGTCTGTGGTCACATTTTATTTTTCTCTCAGGAACGACAGTAGGATTCACACAAAATATACCTTAAACAGGACCAAAAAATATCAGTCAGAAAATTAGTCAATACATTATTTTAGCCAGTTTTGAGAAAAAATTACTTAATGGCTAAGTTGACTAATGCTAGGGTGAACCCTGACTGTTAAGTTTGCAAATCTGAATTTAAAGGGGCTTTAACTGTATTTTTTTTAAAAAGTATTTTCTTTCTTTTTTTACTACTTAGTTTGATATACAATACCAAAAAAAGAGAAATACACATACAAAATAATTCTTAAATATTTTGTGAAAATTACTCGAGAAACGCAGTTTGGCAATTATTCACTTGCAATTGATAAATTCAACCTTACTATTTGTACATGCATACCACACTTGACCTGACCATATTTACACAAAATATATAGCAATGTCAGATTTTTTATGCCTGTTTATAGCTCTTATTTGTTATTGTACATCAAGTACAAGTACATATGTAGTAAAGGTAGAAAAAATCAAAATAATTCTTTTTTTTTGGTAAACACTGCTAATGCGTATTTTGGTAAACACAGCTTATGGTCTTTTTAAGTTATCATTAAGACATTATTTACCATCTCGTTTTTGGGGGCCTCCGTGGCTGAGTGGTTAGAGCATTGCGCTTTAAATCACAAGGCCTCTCACCTCTGGTTCGAATCCTGCTAGGGTCATTTCGAATTAAGTGGGAAAGTTTGCCAGTTTTCTTGCAGAAGGTCGGTGGTCTTTACCCAGGTAACCGGGCTTTCTCCTCCACCTATAAAAACTGGACGCTGAAAATTTGTTGAGTATGGCGTAAAAAACAAAAATCAAATCAAAATCAAAATCAAAACCATCTTGTTTGTGACTGACTCTACAGGCTGTATTCATACAGATATAAACGGTCTAATCTTAGTTAATCATATTTGTTAAGAGACAGTATGATGTACATTTCACATGTAGAACTAATTGCTCTTGGCTATTATGTGTGTTACCCAATGATACATTTGAATTTTTCTCTTTTCTTTCAGATTTAACTTCATTTACAACTAGTGCAAAGAGGTTCCTGTACATTTGAATGTGTTCAAACTGTTTAATGAGATGGTGATAGAAGATCATTTCTCAGACTTAAAAGACAGAACTTTTGAAATACAGTTGAAGCCATTATTGAAGATGACATTATGAAAACATACAGCAAATGAAATGCACCTAACATGTTACAGAAACTGATATGTTTGACTCAGGTACAATGTGTACCTTTTTTCAGATGTTTCATTTTAAAAATTATCTATGGAAAACACTTGGAAATAGACCAACAATTCATATTATGTGTAAATACACGACTCTGATGGAAAGTATAGGCCTACATTCACAGAATCGGCCATTGGAGAGTATACAAGCTCAGAAGCACAATTTAATTGTATTTTAAGGAGACCTATTTACCACAGAGATGAAGCAATTGGCAGCTGGATGACAATTGTCTTTCCGATTCTGTCATATCAGGAGAAACACATGTAGTGACCATGGATGATCATGATTCAAATAGTGGTTATATGGGAGGTCATATCCGTGCGAATTATGCCATTTTTTAAGGGGACTGAGATGTTCTGGAATATGATTCTGCATCTGCTAGAGCAGTTTGAAATCACAGAATAATACATCAAACTTTTTATTTTAATTCAGATTTAAGATACTTGAATTTGTTTTTGTGGTGGTCTTTTCAATATTTTAATTACATGTATATCACAAGTCTCATTTTTTTTTCTCATTTATGATATCTCAATAAAATATCTCAAACATTCAGACTAGTTTATACCATTCATCTTATGTATCTTATTTAAACTGGTTTGTACCATTCAACCCATATATCACACTTTAAACTTGGAATGGTCTGTACCACTGGCCCCATATTTCAAATTAAGACTGGTCTACACCTTTCACTCCTGATTTTACATTTAGACTGGTCTGTATCATTCACCCCATATTTCACATTTAGACTGGTTTATATCAATCACTCGGGATATCTCATTTACCATATTCACTCCGTATTTTACATTTTGATGGGTCTGTACTATTAACACCTGGCATCATATATGGACTGGTTTTTACCATTCACCCCATATTTTACATTTAGACTGTATCTGTATTTTAATTACACTGAAAGTCTCTTTTTTTCAATATCCTTTTGTAATGATTCAGAATTGTTTGTCACCCCAGGTATCACATTTAGACTGACCTGTACCATTCACACCAGGTATCACATTTAGACTGATTTGTACCATTCACCCCAGGTATCACATTCAGACTGACCTGTATCATTCACTCCAAGTATCACATTTAGACTGATCTATACCATTCACCCCAGATATCACATTTAGAATGATCTATACCATTCACCCCAGATATCATATTTAGACTTATCTGTACCATTTATCCCAGATATTACATTTAAACTTTACTGTACCATTTACCCCTGGTATAAATAACATTAATCTGATTTGTATCATTTACACCAGATATCACATTTAGGCTGATCTGTACCATTCACCTCAGATATCACATTTAGACTGATCTGTACCATTCACCCCAGATATCACATTCAGACTGATCTGTACTATTCACCCCAGATATCACATTAAGGCTGATCTGTACCATTCACCTCAGGTTTCACATTTAGACTGATCTGTACCATTCACCCCAGATATCACATTCAGACTGATCTGTACTATTCACCCCAGATATCACATTCAGACTGATCTGTACCATTCACCCCAGATATCACATTCAGACTGATCTGTACTATTCACCCCAGGTTTCACATTAAGACTGATCTGTACCATTCACCCCAGATATCACATTCAGACTGATCTGTACCATTCACCTCAGATATCACATTCAGCTTGATCTGTACCATTCACCCCAGATATCACATTTAGACTGGTCTGTATCATTCACCCCAGGTATCAATTTGCACTGGTGTCATTTTCGCAGAGATAACTATAAAGTAAACACTATAAAATTAATCATTTCTAAAAATAGTTAAATTCCTCACCTCTTTGTCATCAGTGAACAAGTGCAAAAGAAAAAAATGAATTTGGTTTTGATTTTAACATTTAAAAAACAATTAACATCTCATTAACCTGCAAAATTCAATATTGAACTGTTTCACATATAATCATGTGTATGGTCAGAATTCAACTTTTTGCAAAAAAAACATCTGTATTTTTAGTATAACTGAAATAATAATTGATTTCAATACAAATCAGGAATTTTCTACCCTATCGTATGGGGCCGTATGCATTTGTTTTACAATTTGCAGTGAAATGACAATGAATTTGAAAAGATTCTTGTATTTTCACATACATGTAGTTTTGTGTTTCTAGATTTCAGTTTCAAGAAGATGTTACTGAAATTCCCAATTCAAAAGGCCCTGAGCCCTTTCCCAAAAGAGTGTGGAAAAAACTCATTCAGTGATTGCACCTCGCCTCTTTTTCACCCCTTTGCATTTTAATTGGGCCAGGGGTTTGAAAATTCTAATGCAATGCAATATATTTTATTTTCTAAATTAATAGAAACATTCGAATATAAGTGAAGCCTTTACTTAGCTTTATCAACCAGTCAAATAAAGGTGAAGCCTTATGTTCCCCTTGTTAAAACTTGATAGAGGCCAATGGTTAAATGTTAACTATCAACCATGATAAAGGTCATTGAGTAAAAGTTGGTGAACCTTGCAGCTTTGTTTAACAGTGGTTTTTGGTCAAAGATGGTGATGCCGCCTATCTCTTTTAGTATTTTTGATGTAAGTTGTCAGCTGAAATAATGATGGTTACAGTCGGCATGCAGTTTATGTTTCATAGTATTTTTTCAAGCTTCCTTTGATCATGATTTTCATGGTATAGTGGGACAAATTTTGGAGAATATGTGTTAGTTCTTGTACAAGCAACTTCTGCTGATCGTTATAGATTATAGAGTATATCGATAATTATGATATGGGATATAAAAATCTCAAACCACCCAATTTTTTTATTTCATTTCCGGAATAGTGGTATTTGTATATAACTAGTACATAATTTTATACTGTCTGTACAACACGTACATCATAAGATTTTCTACCGTAAAAGTGCGTTGTGGTTTGTGTTCATGACGTCATAGAACGATTTGTCTCAACCTAGGTGAGACAAGGAAATCTCAACCTAGTAAAAATACGGTAAAACTGTCTGAGACGTGAGAATTTGTAGATGGAACTATAAAGACTTCATTCTGCTTAACACTTGGATAGTAAATATTGTAATAATTGATTTTAAAGGTACAAAAAGTGTCAATTGACAAGAATTTCTTGAACATGTGGTTTGCATAACGTGTTGATGTATATGATACGCAGGATCTCGTTATGTAATGTGTGGTTTGATGGATAGACCTAACGTTACCTTGACATTTGATAATGCAGTATCGCGGGAGTATGCACGTGCCATAATCATTCTTCAAGCTACAAAAATATTAGTAATAATTGTAAAAGCATTGTGCATTGTTTTGTAAATCCTCAACGTTTCGGTGTTTCATATTCCTATTGTCCCCGCTTTTTTAATCTATTGAAACCCAATTTGATCCGCTTTTGTCCAAATGATTTAAACATTTGTCTTTTGTTTTAAAAAAAATTCTATATCATTTGGAATTTCCTTTATACGTTTTAGGAAGGTTACTCCATCTTGTGCAATATTTTCTCAGATTAAGGAGTAGAAACTTTGTTAAAAGATTGCGGGGCGGAGTAAACTTTTGATTATCATACGGATGATTCTACTCACTTTTCGCCTATGACAAGCTCCACGGGTAAACTTCTTATTCCCCATTGGGTACTTTCTTATGCATGGTGACAAGTAGGAAAGATTACTCAGTGTGTAACTTTAACGATGCTTTATTATCTAAAATTTAAACTCATCCACGTCAAGAAAGGGTTCACAAGACTCCATCCGCTAGGTTTTATGGATTTGTCGTCATTTCATGATTTCACAATACTAGTATTGGGATATTTGTAATTATGAGCAACAGCATTGATAATATACTTTCTTATACTATATCCAAACCTATACCGTCACTATTTGCAGAAGTTCGTTATATGCAATTTTGTTATAGTGTGCAAACATAATTTCACTTTCAATATATCTGTAGACAATGGGGTTTTTAGGTCACGTGAGCCAATGGCTCCTGGTGACCTATTGCGATCATCTGTTGTATGTCATCGCCCCTTGTACATTATTAACTTCTAGACATTTCAACTTCTCCTCAAGAACAAATAAGACAAGTTTAACCATACGTGGCAGGAACCATCTCCACGTGAAGCCGAATCTAGTGTGCAAATCAAAAGGGTCTAGGTCTCATAGGGGGCCCCAAAACCCCAAAAGGGCCAAAACTTTATACATTTTTGAAATAAAATATTCTTCTCGTTAATCGATGGTCAGCATATTCCAAAATTATCATAAATTTTACCCAGGTGACCGTTAAAGCTCATTGGGCCTGTTGTTTGTTTTATTTCAACAAATTGGTTTAAACAAACCCGAAACTTTTACATATTTACTGATGTAAGTGACGGAGTAAAATGTATCACGTTTAAGTGTCTGAATAGGGGTTCCTTCGTAATGTAGTAAATATTTGTAATAGATGATCTAACAATATACATATTAACATTTCATATACAGACGTAAACTACTTGCTGACAAGTAATTGGCACAGGATTATCGATAGTCGCGTTTGATGTCAACGTTCCGCAAATTTTACGTTTGGTATAATAGTCTTGTTTACGATTACTCTGTTTCACTAAATGAAATGTTAAGTTACCTGTTCGATAGCGCTTGTTGAGTCGTATGTACCAATTGTGACGAAGATTTCTTCGTCATCTATTCATTTGGATTTGACTGTGAACTCGCGGCGGATGTGACCGGGGATACCAAAACCTTCGTGGCTCTTGATCCCACTTCTGGATTGCCAGAGATCCGTGTTTGTGCAATATCACCAGCTGATTAATTTATGTATCCTGGACATCCTGAAGATTTATAATTTGGTATCTGAGATTTTATATTCTTCTAATGATGTGTAACCAAGGAGCGCTCTGTAAATAAAAATGTCATTTACATTTTTCTGTCGCCATTACTGTAAATGATGAAATACTGCGTGTCGTTGATAAGTCTGTTAAATGTTGAACAGTATCATTACTCCCTTTCTCATCTACATTTTATCTGTCCAAATATCATTTAGATTACTGAAGAGAAATCATGATGGTACAAATTCTCTCGAGTATCTAAACACATTTTCTCCATTTAAGTGGGAGAAGTAAATACATTGCCAATAAAAATGTGTTTTCTAGAATTAAAAATAATACACAAATATATATATGGCTGAATATTATTATAATATGACATATATATATTAACACAAAAATCTTTTCATGCATCCACCGACGGTACATGATGCTTTTTTTCAGGATCTAGTAAAAACGAATTTATTTTCAATATAATGTATCGTCAAACAGCGGAGCTACGGAACGAATGTCCGAATGACTTGAATTGTCTTAATTTCAAAGTTATATACATGTCAAATAAAAAACATTTTCTCGAAATACGTTGTGTAAAATAAACTTTATCCAGGGTTCTTTACTTACGAGAAGTTGATTAAATTTGGACGTCAATTTCAAATATGGGCGACCTGGTTAAACTCTGATATCGTAAGGCCAATGACAACTATTTGAATGAAGTGCAATGTGTCGAAAATCTTGCATTACTGTATGCACATGAAAACTGATTGATACATATGTCATGCATTTAACTTAAACTTCACCAGGTTAGTAAATGCAGAGTTTATAACTCTGTATTGGCATAAGTTTAAGAATGCTTCGTTATCCTTGGACCTGAGATGTATGACATCACAACAGAGACACGGTCTTTTGAAATAAGAGTGATACGTTGATATAAGACGTGATATGTGCTACGTTGAAATTAGACATGTTATGTTGAAATTGGGCATGTTGCATTGCAATGAAACATGCTATGATGAAATTGGGCTTTCTACAGTGAAATTAGCCATGCTATGTTGAAATTGGGCATGCTATGTTAAAGGGGCATTAGCTGTGTTTTTTCCAAAATTTGTTTTTTCCTTTTTTCACACTTAGATTGATATACAATAACAAAAAAAAAGAGATAAACACAGACAAAAAAATTCTTAAAGCCCTATATATTTTGTGGAAATTGCTTGAGAAATCCAGATTGGCACCTTTTCAGTTGCAATCGATTAACTCAACTTTGCCATTTGTATATAATTACCACACTGAACTTGACATATAGGGGTATAAGATTTTTTTTATATTTGTGTATAGCATATATTTGTTATTGTTCATTAAGTACAAATAGTAAAAGTAGAAAAAATTAAAAAAAATTTTTTTGGTAAAACACAGTTAATGCCCCTTTAATATTAAACGTCCCACTTAAAATTAGACACGTTGCGTTAAAATTATATGTGTTACGTTGAAATTTGACGTGCTACATGTGATAAATTGAAAATGCCTCTACGTTGAAATTGGATGTGATGCGTAAAAAATTGGACATTCAACATTGAATTGCGTGTGCTATAACGAAATTAGACATGCTGCATTGAAATTGTATATTCTACATTGAAATTAGACGTGCTACGTTGAAAATAGTATATCTACATTGAAACTGAAAATATATCGTGCTATAACGACGTTGTCGATGCTACGTTGAAATTAGACTTGTTACTTTGAAATTAGACTTGCTTTGTTGACATTGAATGTGCTACTTCATAATTATACGTGCTACGTTGAAATTGCATATGTTGCATTGAAATTAGATATATTGCGTTGGAATTGCATATACTACATTTAAGGAAGTCTTGCTACCTTATAATTGCATGTGTTATGCTGAAAAATTGGACGTTATACTAATAAAACGATTTTCGGTTGTTTTTTTCTTATATTTGGCACCGATAACACCATTTAAATTCTAACGTTTTCTAAAGCTAAGATAGTCATCTTTTTACAGTGGTTACTCTTAGAGGGAATTCGGCTATACTTTTGGATTTATTATTTGACCTTGTATGATACACTTTCTGTTTAGAAAATACATATACATTTTAAATTGGAGCTCAACTGATGAAGTTTAATTGACAGAAACGATTGTCTTGATCATTATAACTTTGGTATTATGTTTATAATATTTACATTTAATCATTCTGTATATTTCTATTCAGAGATGAAAATTATATTCATGACTGCATAACACAGGTGGTCTAAAAACGCTGTTCTTTTTAACCAACCGTAACACAGATTAAAACGCGTATTAGCTGTCAACTCGTGGTTTTTATAAATTCATGGAAAACATCAAATATAAATACAATTGATGTTTTTATTCATTCAATTTCAATATTCCCGAGGTCATAATAATGTAAAATACATGCCTTGATTACAGAGCTCTTAATTTTGATGGTGATTAATTTTATAGATGAAAAGATGACATTTTAGAATACGTCAAATATAATTTAGAAAGATAAAATTCAAATTCACACTCACATACACACACACACACACACACACACACACACACACACACACACACATATATATATATATATATATATATTTAAATATGTTTATATATATATATTGTTTTTAGGAAATATACTTTTTCATTTACTTATTTATTGTGACAATAATATAATTCGATCAGATATCGTATAGTACATGAGATCGATTAAAAATACATATTAAAATGTAATAAAAAAACGTAAATTCGTTATAGGTGTGTTTGCTATAAAAATTGAATTTTAAGGAATTTGCCAGGGAGTTCGCTATATCCGTGTTTCCTATATTCGGGTATTACTGTAGATATATATATTTATCATATGATCTGTGTGTTATGCAGCTTCTTAACAGATTACATGAATATTTTATATGTAACACGTATAATAAAGCCTAGCGGCGATTTGAATTGACCTATCGCCAAATGTCTGACACGTGGCTCTCCATGTGCGTTCTTGACGTCATTCGATTGTGACGTCATAATCACACATATGGTTGACGGGCCATTTGATTGTGACGTCATAATGGAAAAGTTTTCCAACAGATGCCGTGTCGGGCATTTGGCGATAGGTCAATTGCTAATGTGCAGCTAACTGAACTACTTTTATTCACTACGTACGAAGACTTCATTCATCTGAAGGTTGGCAATGACGTCACTTCATTCATCTGAAGGTTGGCGATGACGTCACTTGGTGTTTGTATCATCACTTAAACTTGAATGGGGACAATCGAATAAAACATGAGGTGTAGATGATTTTTTTTTAAAAAATTGTTGTATTCAAGTCGGCAGTTTTGCTAATTTCAACATCTGATAAAGTATACCTAGATGCAAATAGCAATTTAAAATGTAGGCTAAATGTGTGTATTCAAATATAAGTATGTTTTGTGCACTTATTTCTGCGCAAGTATTTTACTTATTTGGAACAATTTGGCCAACTCAACAGAAAGGAGAATATAGATTCTCATCCCCAGTCATCAGATAATGTCGTTTTTATCGCATATGTTTGATCATATAATAAAAAGAATATGTCACGAGTTTCCACTCATATCACATTTATGATACTCGTTACGAATTTTCCATTTTCGCTCGCCAGAGGCTCGCAAAATGGAAAATTAAAAAACTCGTATCATAAATGTGATATGAATGGAAACTCGTGACACAGATATATATATATATATATATATATATATATATATATATATATATATATATATATATATATATATATATATATATATATATATATATATACATATATATATATATAAATAAATAAATGATGTTTGATCGCCGTAATACACTTCCCAATACATCATTTTCAAATTTCCAATCTTAATTGATAATTGCGATATAAATCTGTACCGTTACGACATATCACGTTCAAAATGCAATATAAAACACGTGCAAAATTGATTTTTCAATCGTCGATTTCAACCTTAGATCATGGGAGATTTGCAACCTGTCATTTTCCACCGGCTGAACATAACAATTTACAAATTAGGGGATTTTTGTGTCACATGTTGATACTATTTATAACGTGTATATAACACTTTAATAGTCTTCTCTGCAGTGTTGCTTTACCGTTACTTGTATCGTAACCCGTTATTGTCAAAATTAGTACTTATAAATATAGATTTAATCCCTCTTTGTGATTTACATATCAAATTAAAAATCTGTTTATAGGATTCAGTAATCATTTTGATTTGTTTGTGATATCCTAAAGGAAATGTTTTATTTAAACAAGCAACAGCTGTCTCCGTTAATGACGGTGAATTGGAGAAGTTTTCGTTAAATATTCATAATACTAGTTAGGTCGCGTCTCTCATCTGCCTTCGATTAACAGTCAAGTATTTTACTTGCAAACAATCGGAGCGATTATTTCTTTAAATAAAAGATGCCCAAAGATCAAATTAAATTATTTCTTTAAATGTATGAATAATTTATCATTTTACAGTTTATTTCTTTGAATCCGAGACAATAGTGACTTTTCCAGACAGATAGCTTTTCTACAACAACAAAACTTTATTGAAAAGAAAATTGAATCTTCTTCCAACTCCTTGATGAATTCATGTGTCCCCATTGTCTTGTCATTCTATAAATCAAATTTTAACACGTGCCTCGCGTGCTATTTTTTCTACTGACATGATATTTTGAATTATAAAATGATATGGTTCTTAGTGTAACTTGAAACAAACGCACCTTTAAAACAACAAAAGTGGAAATATTCGTTATTAGCGAGTACAATAGTTCTTGTGCTCATTTTTAAATTTTCAGTTCAAAAGTTAGCAAATGAAACTAACACAAAATATTGCTAGAAAATTGTACCCCTTCTGTTTTTTTTTTTTTTTTTTTTTTTTTTTGGGGGGGGGGGTTTATTGGGGGGGGGGGGTTATTTCTGTTCGTACGAAGGAGAAAGATGTTAAATGTGGAAATAACTAATGAAGGTATAAAAATGATTAATTCTCCAAAAGCTAAGATAGTCATGACTATCATGACTAGGATGACTTTTCTAACTGCAATGCAGAGTATAATTATATACCCTACGTTAAGTACATACATGTATACTCTCAGTATATATACCTATTTATTTATATTCAGTGCATAAACACTTAATATCAAGTATAGGCAATTATACTTGTTATATATATATATATATATATATATATATATATATATATATATATATATATATATATATATATATATATATATATATATATATATATATATATACCTTGAGTGATCATTGTATACTTGGAAAAAAGTACATATACATGTACCTGCCATATATTTAAAGTTTAGATAAACTAAAATAGATAGGAAATATTAATTAGGGTATATAATTCATCTTATGTTAAATCAATTTTATTTGACATGGCCCTCCTACCAGGATATATTGCCTTTTGAGTAGAAGCATGTATATTTCTAATTCGTCATGTGTTCTTAAGACCTAAGATTTTCACTTCTTGTGATGAATGCACAACACGGGAATAATAGGTAACTGCATTATGATGCTAGTTTTTATTCACCTGCCACAAAGAAATGCATATTCAAAAAAAAAATCATCTTCATCTGATATTAGTTTTACACTTTTCTGATGAGCAACAGTTTATCTTTGCGGTAAGTAATTTGTTGATGCCATTTACATGTACCATACTATGAACAAGGAAGTAAATGTCACTGCAAAGTTCGCTTGTCACTTGCAAATACTTGCTGTTTTCATGAAATGAAATTGACATATTCCAAACCAATTTAGAAAGATAGTCCATAAACAAAAGTTTACAAGATTTCATCAAATTTATAAGTCAGACCTATTATTTTCAAAACGTTGATTTAACCTAGAAAGTAATGGAAAACGAAGCTAGTTGACTCACTTTTGGCATGGGGCTGTTCCTGGATTGGAAAATGGTTAACGTTGAAACTCTACAATGTTGAGATAATATGAGTTATTATAACTCCTGTGATACAAAATTATATCATCATTATAGAAACATTCAAATGGACGAACAAGCTTAAAATGAATGAGATTATTTATATAGACATATAATTGATATTTATTCTTGGTCTAATGTAGATTTTGTGAGTTTCTTGCTCTAAAAATGGTAAAGACTTTTTTTTTAAAAATGGTAGTCACTGCAGGCGTGGTACGTAAAAGAACCCTCACTACATTGATATCAGTGGATAGCGCAGGTCATGTGGCACTTCACTTAAATATGGTGACATCTCAATATAAGTGAAAACCTCTTGATGAGATGTAAAATATCAAACAAACAAAAAGAGTTACCTGCGATAAAGTTACCCTATCCTGCCCTTTACAGATATTCAAAGAATTCCCCTTTTTGCAAACTAAGTATATAACTGTATTGTAGTCATTTTACATCTGTCTGGTATTGGGGCACCTGTTTGTGTATACATACATTTCTTTAACTATTCATGGTACAAACTTACTCCTTTATGTTTACATCTCCCGCTTCGTTGGTTTTTACAACAGCCGACAGGTACGTAGATGCTGGCAAGTTCATGCGAGCAATTAAAAGGGTGTTTTATTACCGCTATTTGTGTTGACCCTGTAAATAAACATTTCTAATGTTCCTTTATACAACAAATACCTTTTTACATTAGCATACTAAGTTTTCTTTGATGACACCTGTTGGGATCATTGCGTCATGTTTATTTACGTTTACCTGTCCACGAACAACTGTTGCCCAACATCATACAAGAAACTAACTTTGTATACAGGTGTTATGAGATTTGATTCTCTTGTCTTTCTAAACCTCTCGTCGCGTGCCATTAATTTCTTTTCACGCGTGGTTGAGCAGACCCTGTGTCGGACGGCACGCGCCGGATGGATTGCAGAAGATCAAAGTTTATTGTCATCTGCCAACTGGATGACGGAAGTGAAGTAGGTCGGTGTTATGGCCGTCCTATAGATGTAATGGGTACAGTTTAACGTTAATTGGGTTATTTTTATCTGGCATTGTTACCTGGTTTTGTGTAACAAGTAGCAAGAAACACAGGTTGCTAATTTGGGAATCTTTCATCTCTAGAACAAATGGATTGCATAGAAAAGGCAGATGGCTCAACATTTCTGGGCGTTAACAAGGCGCCCACTAAACTTTAGTTTTGATTATGATACTGAATCGGACATCATATAATCGCCGTATTTAAAGAAAAATTAAGGTACTTTGATGATTGAATTTCCGTTGCTATTGTTTTGTTTTTTGTGGGTGTATGTGCGTTTGCGTGTGCCTAGATGCTAGGACATTCAGAGTTCCCAGTTTCTACGATTTTGCGATCAGTTAGACTCACACAACTATGTATTCTATTCCTTGACTTTATTATATTAAGTTTGTAATTTCGACAAATCACCCCTCCAAAATCTAAACAAAATAAAAACAAAAACAAAAATTGTAATATGAGTTTTTCTAGTTTTCTTTGCGCTTTGGAATATTAACGATATATAAAATTTCATATTTCACTGGGTAAATGGTGCTAACATTAGTGGTTCGTAGAGTTCAGAACCCGCGATTTTTGTAACTGACGTCGGAATCTTCCGGATATGGAGATGTAAACATCATATACAGTAAAACAAAAGTGTCCAGATTTTCACAGATGCAAAAGACGATTGATTTCGTGGTCATGTATCTAAAGATATCCATATACCAGTAACAAAACATTGTATGTTAAAAGAAATGTAAGATTAAATAAATTAGATGATGGTATTATTTGTGTGGAATATTTTTATACGGAATATTGCTTTCCATTATCTATGTTTTTTCTCAGTTCCAAATGGCATCAGTTACCTGTCTTGACTGAATAGAAATGTACAGGTATGGAAACAATTCATCACGAACAGTGATAAAAGGTGGAACAAACATATCT